>OX104064.1:56152267-56254865 GCA_944474145.2 Dicrocoelium dendriticum | reverse complement strand
ATAACCTCAATTTCCACCGTACAACTGGATAACGAAATAAGTCTGCCAGCGGACCTGGCTCGGCTCTTTTAATAAGTCAGATAACCCTACGCGAGTGGTTCGCTTTACACCGCATAGGATGCTGGGTGCTATGTGTTTCGGAGCAAATAGTGCTGCAGGAAATAACAGGGGCTGCATCCATGTTACTGGTGAAAGTTTTAAATGGGTGTGTGGTGGGACATGTGGGTGGGTTACACAGTATGGGTATGCTATATAGTCCTAATGCCATGTTACCTCATAATAAAGTCTGCATGAACTAGCTTCTATAAAGTGCACAAGTCACTTAAGCGACTTGTAGATAACCCAGATAACATTTTCGTGGTTGTGGCTTTTGCCTAAAAGATATTTTCTGACGTCTTGAACTTATCGCGGATTTGTTCGTAATCAAATTATTTTATACCTTCATTTAGTGAAGAATTAGATCACCGTAGCTGTATGCATTAGTTTAGTTAGTTTATTCGTTATTGCCATTTCAGGTAATTGGCTGTTGTTTCACATCCCCGGTGTGGCTGCGCTTGCTGTGCATACTGACAAGGTGTTTACCTGTCTGTTAGCCACCACCTCGTCTATGCTGGCTCCAGGAGATAGTTGGTCGTTGCTGGTGGGGACGGTGGGCACAGTCCTTGTGGCCATGCTAAACTTGAAGAGTGGTTGTT
Organism: Dicrocoelium dendriticum; assembly: GCA_944474145.2. NCBI lineage: Eukaryota > Metazoa > Platyhelminthes > Trematoda > Plagiorchiida > Dicrocoeliidae > Dicrocoelium > Dicrocoelium dendriticum. The sequence goes on along the minus strand of OX104064.1, from coordinate 56,254,170 downwards.
ACGCACTCAGAGTGGAGCACACCACGGTCCAGCCACCGTCCTGCGTGCGATTGATTTCCAAATACGGCGTGCTTGTAGTTGCCTGTGAAGGAGTGTGGGCGGCTCCGTTAATAAAACGTGGCTCCCATTTACATGCCTTCCGGTCTTATTCCATCGGGTTTACCTTGGAGATGGTGTGTGTGGATAGAGCTGTGGGTGCTGCAGGGCAAGACACCCACGGTCCCTTTGTAGGCGCAGGCGTCCTCTGGCTGAGCACAGTGACAGGCACGTCCGGAACTGGATGCCGCCAACCATGAACGCGATCGTACCTGACAGCGGGAGGTTGGAATGAAACCACACAGACTTGGCTAGGAAAACAATGGATAGCAAAATCGTCCGTAGGAACCGACGTCAGATAAAATTATTCGGAACAAATCTCGACACACACTGTGCAATTTGCAGTAAGAACATGGAGCGTTGCATAGTTACTCGCATGGGGTAAACAAACCATGGGTTATCCGGGACCTCGGCAGGTGGCACAAATGGTATGGTTATCTGACGTATGATCATGACATGGTTGCGTGGTAATTTTGCCACACATGTTGCACAAATGGACTGTTTCTAGCAGGTTGTTTTACTTAAGATTCTGTGTCCAAAACAAAAGTTGAAACGAACCGCATCTTCATGGAAGAAGTAAAATTGATTGTAACACTGATCCTAACAGCTGAATAACTCAGCATAGTTTAGTGATTCGAGTTGCTGATGGCTTAAGGACGGCCAGATTTGCTTGGATACATATGCCCTCCAGCGTGCTGGACTCCGTAGCATACCTGAAAACACACTCTTTCAGTAGTTTACAACATTGGAATTTACCTTCAAACGTCCACTTGTTTTACTGACGTCCCTTTCGTTGACAGAAACTGCTTTGTTGAGTCACGTGTCGTACCGTTCCTCATTCTCGTTTATTCGCTTCCTAATTTTGTAGCCAGCACAATACAGGTTGGGTTTACTTGCCTTCAACTTCTATACTGTCCCCTATTTGCAACGCCCCCGTGTCATTGTTTACCGACTAGTATCCTAGGAGCCGAACAACTACTCTCCCTTACTCAGTTTATATTGTTATACAAGGAGAAGGACCAATAGATGGTGTTGCGTAACATGTTAATTTTAGTGAAGGATTGTGAGCATTGTACACACACGAGACACAACGAGTTTTTAATGCTATTCTTTTTCACTAATTTACGTAGCATAAACACTTGCAAAATTCGATTTCTAATTCGATTGTCATTGGGACCGTACGATTTCACAATGGCGGGTCCACTTGAATTTGAGCTGCATCGTGTACTGCAGTACAGAATAAAAGTGCATTCATGCAACTACTTTTGCAGTAAAAGTAAAATGATTTATAGGTTTTAGTATTCAAAGACAGTTTTATCAATAGTTTAAAGCGATTTAGTAAAAAGTTAAGGTCAACATTATTGACCCTAAATTAGTCTTCGTAATCGTGCGCATAAAAGTCCATGGTCCATATTCCACAATAGCAAATATTTAGTAATACAGGGCTGTATAACAGCAAAAAGTTAGGACAAGTTCTAGAAAATATATGTGGCCGCTACGTCAAATTGGTACTGCATTGCTCCCACCTGACGCGTATTTTCGACGTGCAATCAAACCGGAGCGTCCTATCCGCCACTTGGAAATAAGGTTCTTTCGGCAGTGTGATTCCGGTACCCACGGTTGTAGGTGGTAGGAGATGAATTTTGGGCCATTAAACCTATAGTAATGTTTGTGGATAATGTAGGAGGCTTGTTGAAATACATACCGCGGACTTCCTTAAACCATTTTCTTTATTCCGTCTCATTTTTAACAACTTACTGTTACATTTTAACTTTTTCACTTTTATTCATCTTTACAAATTGGGAATGGTATGTATCAGTTTTTGGATTTTTGGAGATACTGACCTCTTTACACACACGTTGCGCAAGAAGTTTACCCAATAAAGCACTTACCATTTGGGAACGCAGAAACCGGTTGTCCTGGTGAACAACAGCTCGCATTTAAAATCGCGCCAGTGGCGGATAGGACGGTCCCCAAGGAAACGCTCTGGTTACTCTTATTTCGAGTCGAGACCAGCTTGGTTGGAGCCCAATTCTATTTTGGTTCCAAACCTACTACGATTGGCCTCGTGGTCAGGGTGTATTCCACAAGGAATACAACTAGCGAATCATTAAACGCAAAGGTATCACTCCAGGATTTACAAGGATACATGTAAAGATGCAAGCTATGGTGGCTTACCAAAGGTGACCTTCGCGACGACATTAAAGACACTTAATATTTGACTGCCGTTGGACGAGAGGCTCGTTCGATTTTGAAGATATGGTTTATTCTCAGCTACCGTCGAAATTGTCTTACGAAAAGTTTAAACCCCATTGAATCAGTAATTGTTTGAAAAGTACTTGGTGGCCTTAAGGGTTAGGTTCAACTTAATAATACGTCAACCTAACCAACCTGTTGGTGACTTCAGCTACTATATTCGATCATAGGTGCATTTGGGGATAAGCTTAATGAATACCTAACAGGTCGCCTGGTTGCTGACATAAATAATCCCGATTTATATCGCCAGCTCTTAATTCTTCCGGCGCTAACTTATAACCAAATGAAGTCCATCTGTTTGCAGTACCAAGATGGTTCTGAGATAACAACAGCAGAAGACTTGTTGATCAACTTTTTCTTGGCTCAGCCAAACGCCAAATTCGTGCCAAGCTGAAAAGGCGTGGTCACATAACTCGTTTAAACCTCACGGTATTGCTCAATCTCAAGCCGAACAGCGTCTCTTTATTATCTACTGTATATATTTCAGTTTGCAAGCTTGGACTTCCCGATATTTTGTTCAACCTACTCCTAAGGTCACTGAGACCCTCTTCCCCATCCACCTTTGAACGTACAAGGGATATGTCGCGCAAGCACCCCTAAATACCGCCTTTGAACAAAACATATCACGTGAATTAAAACGAATTCCGAAGAAAAATTTCAATACAAGCTTTTTTATTTTGAATGGATATAAATTCCGAAGATTTAGTTCAGCTTTTCGGGATCGATGCTCGATCGATCTGACGAACATCCTTCTCCTTTCTCTACCTGGTTGTAAACTTGCATTTCTATGGCAACTCATTAGTAAAATTCCATTTGATACTGTACAATGCTGAAAATGTGCCCAATTGGGTTCCCAGCTTATACTGACGAGTTGACAGCAATTTTAGACAAGGAAAAGCGTGGTAAAGTCTACAAAATGATTTAGCAATGTGTTTTATGGAAAGCTGCATTCCCTGGATACTTTCTACGCCGAAATTATATACGCTATCATCGTGCAAATAGCGGACATACTCGCAGTGTTGGCCGTCAATTCAAACGTTGTAATGTTGTGAAACAAGTTGCTGATGCCTCTGTGGACTCCCTAAAGGATTGCTATTCGTTACCATTGGCTATGGTTACAAGTGATCACTTATGCAGTATGCTTTAGTGTACCTGAAAACACACAATCAGAATTTAGCAACATTGGCGTTTACTGTCGTTTGAACCTTCACAACGTCCAGTGGTCTTACTAATGTACTGTACCGGAAAACAAGTTCCTCCAGTGTGTTGCAACCCTGGGTGTCGCCGTTACTTTGACCTTCAAAACGTCGACTTGTTTTGCTGACGGCACTTCGGTTGACACAAATGGGTTGCTGCACCGTTCCTCGCTCGGGTTGATTCGCTTCCTATTTTTTAGATGGACAATACACGTTGCGTTCATTTGCCTGCACCTTCCATAACATACCTATTTGACACAGCTTATGTGTCATTGATTCCCGACTAGTATCACAGGCGCCACCCAATAATAACGGGACGTGCGTTGATGAGTTCCGTGCTACACCCCACCTCGCTCTGGTTGCTTCCCTTCCAACTATTGTAGCCTGCACAATACACGCCGTTCACAAATACTTCCAGCAGGTATACTAATGAGGATTTCACACCACGCTTGCGCGTCATTCATTACCGACTAGTTTCCCCGGAGCCACCCAACAAGTAGTGATCCTGATCCAGAAAGCACCGCCCGGCACTTTTAATCTGGTGAACTCGTTCCAGTGCCTGCGTGATTCCTTGCTTGTGCTCATTTTATTTTCCCACGTACCACTTTTATTCGCTTTTCGCAATGAATTATCTAGAGGACAAGCCAGCTTCATAAGTGGTTAGCGTCGTAGCGTTAGCCCCCCACCATTTAGGGAGAACGATCCTTCGCTATGGTTGTTGCACCTAGAATCCATCTTTTCATTCGCAGAATTGCTGACTTCGCCGTGCATACTCAACCAGTATTTCCGCCTCCACATTCTACCACCTTACAAGTGTGAGACAACTCATTTCGCCAACCCTCGTAACAAAATACGAGAGTAGTAAACCGGCTATAATTCAGCGGATCACCCCTTCTGACAAGGTGCGTCTACAGCAAATATTTAGATGTGTACAACTTGGAGATGGGATGCTCGCATTCTTGTTGCAGGAAATGCAATGGCTCATTGGCTCGTCCAGCATGAACGTAGGGATTCTCCGCGAGTTGTGAATGCAAAGCCACCCGGAAAGCAACCTGGCCATCCTTGCAATAGCAAGTGACCTGCCACTCACAACCACTGCATACCTAGCAGGCCGCTTCCTCAAACGGCACCAGCCAGAGACCGCCCCCAGAGCACTTGCGAAATTTAACTCTGGAGCAACCACAGTCACACCCGTGGCTAGCCAGCGGTGGGCAATAGATGCCTTAGCATTGAAGGTAGCGTCTCTTCAGCGCCCACTCGAGAGGCTCATTTTAAACGTATGCACCGCAGCCGATCCAGGTCATAGCCCTGTCGCACAAAACCTGATGTCACAGGTTATCGCTTTTACCACTTGCGTTTTGGTGATAAAGCTCGAAGTCGTGTACAGCCAGGTAGTTATTCCGCTGCAGTTGATCCTCCACGCCCACCTGTAATGGCGATGAACAACGTGGCAAAACTCGAAGTCGTCTCACCTACATTAGGTATTATGATTCCTAGACCCAGTTCTTTGTTGATATTGGGGCGGTAGTCAGCATCATTCCCCCTATGCCACGTGAGCCTACCGATTATTTGTTGACAAGCCTCAGTGCTGCTATTGGCCACCTACTTCTATCGGTCGCTCAACCCGGATATTGGTTTTCGGCGCACGTTCCGCAGGGTGTTCACCGTTGCTGCAGTCCCATTTTGTTACCATCGGCATTGACTTTCTCAGGCATTTCAACCTCTTGGTCGATGCAACGCGCCAGATGATAGTCAACGCTGCAATGAAACTATGTGTACTTGGCATCAACACCAATACCGCATCCACCGCTCCGGTCTACACCTCTTCCCGGATCTCACCAGACTACGTCAACTTCTTTTCCGGTACTCCAAGCTCCTCCAGCCAATAAACCCAGCTTTGCCCATGGCATTCCAAGTAACACACCATCTACTGAGGAATGGCCCACCCGCCTCATGTCGTCCACGCCGCCTATCACCCGAGAAGCTTAAAACACCTAGGGCGGAGTTTGAGTACATGCTCGAACTTGGAATAATCGGCTCTTCAGACAGCTCCTGGTCCCCTCCGCTGCAAACGATCCCTAAGAAACCTGGTGACTGGCGCCCTTGCGGTGACTACCGCGCACTTAATCGCCCAACCGGCCCAGTTAAGTATCCCATCCCACACATGCAGGAGTTTACTGCATGTCTCAGATAAGCTGCTCTTCAGCAAGATAGATCTGGTTCGCGCCTATCACCAGACACCGGTAGGAGAAAATGACATTCCTTAAGCAGCCGTCGTCACTCCTTTCGTCTTCTTTGAATTTTGGAGAACGTCATTTAGAATGAGCAACGCCGCATCAACTTTTCAACGCTTCATACACAATGTCGCTCGTGGTCTGCACTTCGCTTATTCCTACCTCAATAAGATTTTGGTAGCCAGTTCACCGGAAGAAGAGCAGCTCGACCACCTACCAGCTCTCTTCCAGCGCTTGACCCGACGCGTTGTCACCGTCATCCCAACTAAGTGCGAACTCGGCAAGTAAACGGTAGAATTCCTGGACCACTGCATTTCCTCGTCTGGTATCGAGGTTCTTCCTGAGTAGGTTCAGGTAATTAAGGTCTTCCCAGTCCTGACTTCGGCCAAGCACCTCCGTCGATTTTGTGGTTTGGTCAACTACTATCGACCCTTCATGTTGAGCTGCGCTCAGCTCATGCCACCTCTGACAGACCTACGCAGAGCGAATGAAAGAAAATTCGACTTCCTTGGCACAGCACAGGAAGCATGCTACCTGCAATCTACCTCTCCTCGCTCCTTCCACATTGACCGCACGGCTTTCCATCCCGACTGGTGCCGCGGACGTCGCGGTAAAAGCCGTCCTTTGGCAACGTGTTGGTAGTCAAGAGCAACCCTTTGGTACTTTCCTAAACGCTTAAAGCCAGCGGAGCCACGCTACAGCACGTTAGGCAGAGAACTGCTCGCAATTTACCCAGCCCTTCGGCACTTTCTGCACACGCTCAAAAGCCGCGCTTTCACGGTCTACACTGACCATAAGCTACTCATCCTTCCCTCCAACTCAGCCTCGGACAAATACTCACCCCATGTGACAAGGCACCTAGACTTTGTCACGCAGTTCATTGATGCTATACGTCGCGTCTCGAGTGTCGAAAAATCCATCGCCGACGCTGGATCCCGCGTCAACAAACCCTTCTGCCTTCGTCTACCGTCGACCCTGCCGCAATAGCTGGACTCAGGCCCAAGACGAAGACCTTCAACGCACCCCGCAGTCCACTTTGCTGCATGTGCAACCTGTCTCTCTCAGAACCAAGGAAGGAACCATCCATTGTGACGCTTTCACATTTGGTCCTAGACCCCCTGTGCATGCCTCCTTCAAACATAGAGGTTTCGTCGCACTCCATGCAATTTCATTCCCGGTATCCGGGCACCTTTGAAACTGGGCACCGAGCGTTTTGTTTGGCCATACTTATACAAACATGTTCGCACCTGGGCCCGCACCTGCCTTCAATGCCAACGCTCCAACATCATCGTCACATTTGTAGTCCTCTTGGCTCTTGTGCCGCCCAGGACTTTCGGTTCTTGCATTACATTTATAATTAATGGATACCTTACCGCCTTCACTCGCATTCGTTTACATTCTTACATGCAATACCATAGACGACTAACAGCGCTGGGAGTGTACAGCGGAAGTGAACGCCATCTACGAAGTGACTCATCCTGGAGCTCCATATTTTAAAAACCATGGTCACGGTTGCCGTAACATTCTGAAGCTTAGCTGCAACACTGAACTGAAGGGTCATAAATTGTCACCAATACCGTCGACTGGAGTACCACGGGAATTAGTTTTTCCTTTGAGTTTGTCAACCGTGGAACACCCTTTCGACTTTTGTCATTTCAACGCCTACCCTAACCATGTTTAAACAACGACTCCATGTTGCTTTACCTCATTTACGTTCATTCGTCCTATTCCTGTTCATTCAGGGGCGACAAGACGCAGTCAAACATTGTGCTCACCAACTTCACGGAATCGGGTTGACGGATATACGTATGTGTTAACGAGGATAATACGGGCAGTCCACACAGGTTTCGCTTTTGTGTAACTTACTTGAACTAACTCTATTCCATCGGGCCGTCCTACGGGATTGGAAAGCCTAGGTTAGGTTATCCGTATTACACCACTGTTCCAGTGCTCCCTGTGCCGACCGCTTTAACAGATTGTCAGAAGCCATGCCCGTAACAGACTGCGCAACCGAGATTGTTAAGTTTGCTTACGGTACTCGGTGTGTCACGTACCACGGGTGCCCATCCATTAGCACAACTGCCTGTGGAACGCACTGCGGATCTTCACAGTTCGATAAGTTCTGCAACTTTTAGGCTGCCGCTGTGTCCATACCACAGCGTATCACACAGCAGCCAGCGGCTTTGTCTTACGCTTCAATAGACGAGTGAAAATGTCCATACAGTACAGGAATTGACGGGATAAAAGGACGAAATGAGCTTTCGCTTAACCAGCGTCTTTTTTGTGTGTCGGTATGCCAGAGGAGCTCCCAGTCCTCTGTCGTGTGGATAGATTCTTACATCTATGATAGGAAAAGGAAGCAAAGAACTAGGGGCAAAAATGTCACTTCATTTTTATGTATTTGCATAGGCCACTTGCCTAGGTTTGAGTCGTAAATTAATATGCGCAAGGAAGCGGGGAACAGGGCTTACTATACATCATCCAGTTCTCGCTTGGAGCCTTCTGCTAACATACATTTTGATATTTCAGGGTGCTACTGGTTTCAACTAGGCGCAGCACCATTTGAAATATTTTTAGCTTTTACATCGAGTCTAGGTCTCTGCTGTTAGAAATTTAGCCTGTGGCCTCGCGACTAGTCCGAAGTCGCTAGTTCAAAGTGATCGGTATGAATGTCTCTATTAGGTCCACTCACAACCTGCGTCTCCTCATTGAGTTTAGTCTTAATTTGGCTAACCAATCGTCATACGGTAACCCAAACCAGCCTTCTCTTATTCCAGTGGCTGTTTTGTACATCACCAGGACTAAACACAGCATTCCAAAAATGGTCTTATCCCTGTCTTATACAAGGGGAGAAAGGCCTGTGGTCCGGTACAACTCAGAGCTATCCTACGACGGAATAACTCCTGTCCTGCGTTGTTAGCGACGTGTTTATATTGCGCATACGGCTTAAAGCTAGTCGTCGCGACGACGCCAAGCTCACGTGTTCTGATAGCACTGTGCATGTTTAAGGACCCAGCAGCTGCTTGCAATCCTACAATTTTGACAAGCTGAGTCAAAATTTGGCATTTGATGACGTTTAAAAGCAGGTCTCTTGAGTGTGACCATTTAACAACAGCAGCAAATATTTAGATAGAGTAACCCTGTCGTTCATGTAAACGAACATAAAATCATCAGCAAAAATCTAAAAGGGCTCCTCAACTGAAAAGGCCAAGCAAACTGTTAACCTGAGAATCTGTAGAGAACCCGGTACTAAACCCTGAGGACACCACGGAGTGCAGTACCTCTGTTCAAAATACCATTTTCCACCCTAACAGGAAATTTCCTACAGCGATGGAATGCGGACAGCAAAGAAAATAGCCGAGGGTGTAATCCAAAGCTGGTCAACTTTCCCTGCAGAAGCTAGTGGTTTACCCAATCAAAAGCTTTATTGAAGCTAAAGTGCCATATGGCTAACGTAATTCCGTAATTAAGACACCGGGTTATTTTGTCATGCAAACAGAGCAGGTTTGAGTCATGACTTTTGCTGACAGATCCTTGCTGTTTTGCTCTGCTTATGAGCAGCAAACAGCTCGCAGAGTTCATCTCTGATGAGCATTTCCATACACTTCGAGCGTACGCTAGCCAAGCCATGCTGATGCAAATACGGTGATAGTTTAGGTCTCCTTTATGTATGGCCTCTGCAATTACCTCCTTACAATCCTGTGGTATCCTCATTTCACGAACAGATATAATATAAATTTCAAGAACTGGAAGCTGGTGGACATTAGCAATTGGATTTACAATGGCTGGATGCGTATTATCAGAGCCAGGGGAGTTGTACGGGTTTAAGCCTTTTAAAACAGAGTACATCAGCTGCAATTAGTTCAATTTCCCCTTTTCCCTCTTTTATCCTATGTGGCTGCGACAGGATAGGATATCCACTGTCGGCTTGATGAAGTTACTGAAAACACGCAACAACTCTTGCGTCTTATCTAAGTCTTCTGTAACCAGAGGATCATCTACTGTGTTTAGGTTACCAATAACTTTTCTTAAAGATTTCGCCTGTACGTAGCTATAGTAGCGCTTCAGATTCGTCCTAACAGTTCGCGCAAGCGAGTGTTCGGCCTATCGCTGCAAGTTGACAACTAAGTTGACACATCTTTGTAGCTGTGCCACTTACGGAATCCGCCAACCATCTCCTACCTTTTTCATCCAGCATTACGCCGTTTCAAAGCACTATCAATTTTTCGGTGTCACCAACGGGGCTTACCTGAGTGGCGTATTCTGCGCATGGGCGCAAAAGTTTCTAGCGGCTGCATGAGCCCGTTTTTGCTCAGCTGCCACTTCTGTTCCAGAATCGTCCCCGGCTATTCAGGGACCCAAATAGCGCTCGTGGCTCTTTCACTTAAAAGCACGGTATTAATGCGGCATAGATTCTGCGTCATGTGGGGCTAATCTGCTACCATCGGCAAGTTACTGGTAAAAGTAAAAACAAACTACTCACTACTCCCGATGGGAGCTCCCACGGTAATAGCTAACAACCGACCACGTTCCGTGATTACAGTGTCTAAGGAAGAGGGTACATACCCAAACCAACTTTTCTTTGGGAACCTAAGTTGTTACACAAAGGCGTGTTCCTTCACCCACAGCACAAAGTCTCTTTCAAAGGAGTCTGCCTTATTGATCGCATGCTTGCGGTCGGCATGTGGTAGCTTACGGTCGCCACCTAATACAAAGCTTGGTACTGAAGGCGTAGGTTGTTTTAACGGCTTGCTTGGCTCCTTGTTCTTGCGTTGCTTCAAGGGTGGGCTGCGGTAAACACAAACAAGTGAATCAACCCTACCTCTTACTCTCAAAAAGCATGAAGTGACCTGATTACTAAAGATGCACATGGTGTATGGAGCTTCCCACTGACAATAGTGAGGACGAATAGGCAGAAGCACTCCTCCACTCAGGACGATTCTTCCTGTCACTCGAACATCCAGTTAGGAGACCATCAGTTATTGAAACCTTCGGAGAAAGCGGGGTCTCGGTAATTGCAGCCGCGTCAACGCCTCGGCATTTCGACGCCAACTCCTCCAACGTGTTTGTCACGCTACAAGCATTTGTGTGTCATACATTTACTGATGTCTGTCACAGTCTGTAATCGCCCGCGAATGTCCTCTTAACGATCGCATCGGGCGCAGATCCCGAGTGGACATCCCGGTTTTTGGCTCTCGGGTAACAGGAATCTCTGGGCTACAACTTAAAGTTGTGGAGGCTATGCACTGCTGTGTGAGTTTGTATTTAAGCCATTTCAGGCAGCTTTCGTGACTCAACTATTGTCTTTTCGTCTTTAGCCTGAGCTTATTAACCACAGACCTCTCAGCTGCAGTTGCATGGGATGACATTAGATTCTTTGGAGCGTCGTCGGTGGGCGCTTTACTATGTCAAGTAACCAGATCAAAAGTAGTTCCTGATAAACTGGTTTCTGTTTCCCCTTAGTTGGCAGCAGCAGTCATGCTTAATGGCTTATATATTCTTGCATTCCCGTAAACGGAGATTTATGGATACACTACTCATCAACACATAATTGAAATTATTCCGAGGAGGTACTTGTTGAGTAGCCTCCAGAAGATAAATGACTGCTGTAGCCGCGTTCTGTGGTGATGTAGAAGCATCTACCTAGGGAGATTGTAGCCCATGAGTTCCGCGTAGCATAGTATTAACACCGAGGTTGGGAATGGAATGTTGGTTCACTGGTACAACAGGGCCGATGTTCACGGTGTGCGGCAAAGCTAAGGAGGTGTACTACACGCTTGAATCAACCGTGTCTGGGTCACCTGATAACGATCATTCGTTTGACCAGCTAGTAGTTCCGCTTGGTTAAAACGGGATCCAAGCATACCGGGTTTTTAAACTATACTAAGCTCGGCTTTGTAAGTTCCTCCCGGAATTACCAGTCCACTTTGCGGAGAATAGCATTTTTTCCTGTTATGGACATATTCAGACACAAGAAACAACTGCACTCACCGTCCCTATGACAAGTCCAGCATGGATAGCTGGACACGGGTTGCGAGCCCGACAATATAATAGAAAAAGCCGGCCTCTATTAACAATGTGTTTACTCACCTGCCTCATTATCATTCGACTCTGTGACTCTTTTACATCACTGACCGGCTTCAACGACTACTGCCGGATCATTACTAAGCCGTTCGGCCAACGAAGGAAGAATTGTCGGCTTTCAACCGACAGCGAATAATAGAGTGCAAAATCGGTCTATACGATGCATAGCCGACTAGCACCACAGTTCAACGGAAGCTACGACGGTGTTCCAGGACGTGGCGGGTTTTCGCCTGGCAAGCGTTCTCCCTATAAAAAGCCACAAATGTCCGCTTAACAACACTGCAACGTGGCGGATGTGACTCGCCACAAAATAAAGTCACAGCTATACATTTCTCACTGACGCAGCCCTCAGCCTTCTACATCCAACCTGTGCAACTGATTTTACTATGAAGTATGCTTTAATGGAGTACAGATCATCCCGGCTTCGTAATGGTCATTGATTGCACTAAACCTTGGTTGGGCTCATGTGCTCATGGATCACCACGTGGCAAATTTACCCCCCACTTGTATCTTAACACAACAGTATTTTGCGCGCAACAGCGCCATCATGGTCCATGATCTGATTATTACCTGACAATATGCTTGCTCATATGGACTACATCTTTTCGTTTATTCCTTTCATTGAAACGAAATGTTTTAATATTCCAAAGCAGCTATGCTTTTATGCATATTTGATCACGCCTTTAGGGGTGTCTCTTTTTACAGAGAATATACCATTTATTTAGTTATTTATTTACTAACTCGATGGATCCGGTTGGTGCCAACGAGAGGCGATAGGCTAGCCATACGTCTTCATGCCTCACTCACCTAATTGGCACTTTGTCCAAAACCTCATCGAACCAATTCCTCACCAACGTCATTTCAATGCTCTCTGTACTTCTTAGCTGTACATCACGTAGTGGGAAGATATCCTTCATTTTACCTTTAAGCCATATGGGCCTACACTACTGCTTACAACTGTATTTCTCCTGCTCTTGGACCTGCTCATTATGCCCATATTTACAAAAATGCGTTATGCTGAGTATGCCCAACAAACGTGTTCCGCTTTGTGTTGAGCCTCTGCAGGAACACGTGCAGTCTCCGAGGGATATACATTGAAATATGTTGAAGTCCTGAGGGATAGGATATGTTTCCGAAAACATTCCTAAATCTTCCTGGGGTAAGTTAGAAACTTGCTTGGAAATATAGGCAGCCACGGTCAATGGAACGGTCAAAGCGGATAGAAGAGCTCAGGATGACCAGTTGTTTGGTCTTGTCTCGGCAGGACAATGTGCCTTCCGAAGTCAAAAGCAGTGCTCCAGGCAAGAATTAGGTGAAAGATATAGTTTTAAGCTAACTGAATCTAATTGTTCAAGCCGCAAGAAAATTGTCACGCATAAGTTGGCCGGTTAGTAAGTTGTAAAACGGCTGAAAAGCTTCCATTTATGTCGAACTAAGCGAACTTTGTGCCTTGGATTATATTATTGTCGCAAAGCTGGACAATTCCTTGCGTTCTTGACGCCGTACCTGTGCAAAGTCTGTAAAATAGGCAAAGGACGGGCACACAGGCAAATGAAAGAAATACATCCGGAACGCATTAGATCAATTTCAACAAGGATTGAACTATTGTACCCATATGTCATGTAAATGTTAGCTAAATATCGCATATACCCAAGTAGCACAAGTGACGCAATCCAACGAGAAGCAAGCAGAGCACGGATCGGTACGGAATGAAAGATGGTTTCAAATTAGGATTGCAGCGGAAGCAAAGAGAGGTTGAGGCGTCCTAAAGCAAGTACGCCCAATCAGTGGGAACCAGCAAGAGGAGGATGAGACGCGCACATTAGAGAAGAGGAGATCACTCAGCAGAAGCAAACTGGACGCCTTGTCTCAGTCCTAAATCGGTACGAATATAGGAAGCCCTGGAAGACAAACACATGATCATGCCTCCATGGGCGCGCCTCGCATGGACGAGAATAAAATATTTATTTATTTAAGTTAGCGTCAAATGAGGATGGAGTGCAACAGAAACCAAGGTAAGGAAAGAACAGAGTTGGTAAAAGGGTTATTTTGAGGAGAACTGGGAAAGCCAACGACGTTCTTCAGGTAATGATAAATAGATAAATATAAATAAAGGTAGGTATATTTCTAGATGAGCGCTAGACGCTGTTCCTGCGTGGGATAAGATCAAATTGTACATAACATCCATGCTCATGCATGGAGAAGAAATATCATTAACAACTGCTTTTGATCGTGTTTATCTTTCCGAACAGTAAAGCAGGGATAAATACAAACGTTTCGTAGGCCTCGACATTTTTGAAGGCAGTAGTTTGGGTCTCCGTAGCTTATGTACGAATTCTGCGCTTTTCACCGGCTACCGCTGCCAAACCTTGAGGTGCCTGATTCCATTAGTAAACGATCAATCACTAGAGGAAATTTGATCCATTTTCTTTGGTCACATCACCGCATTTTGAGCATCCATTAGTAGCGGGCTCATGGAAAGGAATAAGCAAGCCAAAATTAGATCGTAAAAGTGGAGGGTGGAAACAATGGAAATAACAGTAGTCGCTAACCATTTAGCCTTTCTTAGAAAATTGCGACTGAAAGGCCGGCCCACTTAACTAGAAAATACACTAATATTGGAAAATGGAGCCAAAATATAGCCCAGAAACAGCATACCAGAACCGCAAACCTGGCGCGAATTTCAAAGTGTAAATCTCCAAACAAGCGGAATCAACGCAGTTTTGGAGCCGAAATGTTGACTAAAACGGGACAACAATGGGCGTTGTAGGACAAACCCTAGGCGCTGGTTACGACAAAGGTAAAATAATTAAGCTAGGTGCAGTGGTTATGGAGATATTTGCATTTATAGCGGTCGGCTGCGGATAGCGCCATTTTCGAGCCTCCGCTAAATTCACGTTCTGCTTTGGAAGCAGATACAGAAAAAAGAATGAACTAATACAAAAAGCGGCTAGGCGTAATAAGTTCCGATTATGGAGTAGTAACTGGGAATGCCTAAGATAACGTGTAATTCGCTACATAAGCGAAGTATGACGCAGTGGGCCGAAAAGCATACTTTCTCAGTAAACGTAGTAAATTTGGGAAAACAGACGGAAAGGTTTTAGGGAAATACTAGGTAGGCTGTAAGAATTATTATATAGGTAGAACAGCACAGGATATGGTGTAGCTAGCCCACAGCCAGAATGCGACCATGTGCGATTTTCAGAGTATATTGGGCCGCAGAATCCACTATGAATGTGGAATTCAACGTTTTTAATGCTCCGATGTGGATGCAAAAATTATACCAAAGCCGCATGAGCTGAGTCCATATGGATAAGACAAGGGAACATAAAACTCATTTGCCCCGTCTGAACTAGGATAACGCAAGCATTTCCTACAGAAATATTACCAGTTTCGACTCTTTGAGGCTATTTTATACGTCGTTATGGTTGTATCACTGACACTAATGAGCCAGGGTGGTCTTCCAGTGATAATAAAAAAACTAATGTGAGAAAATTCACAAAATGTGTCCAGGTGAGAAACACCTTGGGTTCCGCTTTGGTTAGACACGAATACCACTTCTTTTGGGGGTTGCGCCATCTCAAGCATGACCGATTAGTGGGCCACAGGTGCTAAAGCACACAACTGTGCATTAAGTTGCTAGTTTAGAGCTCTATTTCTCTTAGCTGAGAGTCGGATGCAAGTGCCTGTGGTGTTGGACCAGAATAACGCAATCGTTCCCTGGAGAAACATCATCAGTTTCAGCACTTTGAGGTTATGTTATATATCTTAATGGATGTGCCACCAATGCTAATGAGCTAGAGATGTCTTCTATTGATAATAGAGAAATAGGTGTCCAAAAAATTAGCGAAATGCATTCAGGTGGGAAATACCACGAATGCCGCTTTGGTTAGGCATGATCACCTCATCTTATAGAGGTTGCACTTTCTCATTTGTGACGGATTATTGGGCCTCATGTGTTAAAGCACACCATTTCTGCATCGCGTTGCTATTTTGAGCTCTAACTCTCTTGGTTGGGAGTCCGATGCAAGTGCAAGTGATATTCACCAGTGTAAGGTAATAGAAAACTGGGAGATCACAACAGCTATTAACTTGGAGGTTTCCTGGTGGGAAGCTTCCACATTGTCAGGCAAAATGAATGAACAATAATATAACGCAAGCAGAGAAGATAACGGAAAACAAGTGGGAGCTGGTTGTTCACCCACCATTACGCATTACGTATGGTAGGCTTTGGAGCCAGGTAAAGGTTAAAATTACGTACGAACGGCCAAGGAAAGAAGAAGTGGTGGTCAAAATATCTGGGTGTCTAGCTTTCCAGGTGACAGGGGCCTCACTGCCGCATGGTTAGCTTTTTGCCAGAGAAAGGGAATCCGGAAAAATTGTTGTGCAAGCATAAAGGATTGAAGAAAAGGATCTGGTTTTTCATAATGCCTGTCTACCAGCGTTTCCGATAGTGATAGGCATACGTATAACTCAGATAAAACTAAATGTAAGGGCCAAGAAAGCTTAAGTGGAGAGTACATGCCTGAATATAGGTTATGGTGATATTGCCTTCGAGGTGGGTAGGTGGCCCTGTTATATAATCAGCGGTGTAAAGTAGCGAGTACTTAAACCTAGGGGAGGGCATCGGTTATGGGCAACTATTAGATGCCGATTACGTAGGCTAGTAGAAATACCTATAAAGCAGGCAATTTATACGACTATTTTAGACAGATAAATGGTAACTTACGGGTGCACCATATGTGTGGACAATAACGCTAGAATCTGGCATTTCACATTAGGCTTAATGTTGTTAAAATGTTTTTAGTAGACGTGACTCATGGGTCACAAGTATAAGTATTCGCAAGAGACCAAGTGGACTAGGTATTTGGAAAATACTAAGGGGTAAAGATGGAGACGAAGGAACCAAAGTGTAGAAGAGAAGGAAGAAGTGAAGTAAAGTTTGTCCGTTCGGATTGCTTCCCCATTGCTATGCAATATCCTACCTGGTCAGTGCCTACAGGCTTAAGATGCTCCCATTCAATAGTACAAGGCTGCTTTACGTGCTGCTCTGTTGAGCTGTAAGGAACCGGACGTCGAGAAGGAGCTTTCAAAGGATTTGAGCTACCGATTAGTGTTTCCAGGTTGCCTTTGCGGTAGTGTCTACTATTTCAAGACTTCCTATTTAACTAAATCTCGGTGGGAGCCAGTAAAGCGCTCAGCTACTACTGGGGAAGGCTGAATACCTTTTGTGGTCGGATTAGCAGTCCTAACATCTGTAAGATACGTGCAACCGTTAAGTAAAAGGAAGCAAACTAATGCCCAAAGTTCTAATTGAGGTAAATGTGGCAGCGTTGCGCCGGAATAGGTGTATGGCATGACTAGCAAAGCATAAAGGACGACGGGAACACAGGGTTAAATAAATAAATAAATAAATAAATAGTTTATTCTCGAATTTGTCAAGACACACCAAGTAAGGCATGGTTAATATTTACATGCAATATTGCTTCGCAACAAACACGTTGCTATGAGTGTAGTCGGCAGTAAGCCGAAGGTTGTACAGGCTGCGGAAATTGTGTAAGTAATCATGAGGGATAGAGGCATCAATGACTGACGAAACGTTGAATTCTAGTGTGTAGTGTAAACAGTCAGGGCACTACATGTGTAATGAAAACGATACATATAGGCATGGTGTAAATTAGTATTGAAAGTGTCAGGGCAATATTGAATAATGATTCTGGTCGACTTGCTAGTAGGTAGTTCTGGGCAGTGACTTTATTCAGTTTCGAGTCACATCCGCCACGTTGCAGTTTTGTTATGCGGACATTTGTGGCTTTTTATATGGAGAACGCTTGCCAGGCGAAAACCCACCACGTCCTGGAACACTGACAGGAAGTTGTTGGTGCACTAATATATATCTGGCAGACCAGGTTTCCGACTGAATTCACCCTCAGATATCCGCAGTCAAATGACCTACAATTTTCTCGGTTATTTGGGCAGGTATCTTGGGCAAGGACGCCATAATGGCTGAGGCGAATCGAGGATGGGGGCTTCAAGAAGAATCCTCTTTTGTGTATCCAGGTGGGCGAAAAGTCAATTACTTGCGTCTGGATTTTTCAGCAGTGTGAAGTTATCGAGTCCAGTTATCATAATTGGACAACGGTCATGGTAATGAGTGCAGTTGTGTCCGTTTGTTGTACTGCCATGTGTTGGGAGTATAGAGCCTAAATCGTTTAAGATGTTGATGTCTGGATGCAATCAAGAAGGAGGCTGGTCAGACGAGGCTAGATTATAGCCAGACCAGAAGAGATATCCGTCCAATTGAAAAAGGAAAGCAAACATGGAGCGCGCAAAGGAAAGAATGGGGTCCAGAATGTAAAGCATCCACTGCGGCGACGTGGAACTGCCTGCAAAATCCCGTGGTGTGATGAACAGCCCTTTGGAGCTAGAGATGATTTATCGGTAAGGGATCAGTAGTCGGAAAGCAGCTGACCATTGAGACGAGACTAGAATACCGGCTCATAGACAGAAAGCCGTGGTGTTAATGTCGGAATGCCTACAGAGAGCGTCGGCAGAAATAGACATGTTAAGGAAGAAAGGGGAGTAAAACAAAGAGGATGAATCCTTACCAGCAATGCCCTTGAGGTGAAAATTACAAGGCGTTGCGTCGGCGAGGCCTAGAGTAGTTAGATCTCAGAAGTCCGAATGAGGTCGGAGAACTGGAGAACGTTCAGACTAGACGGGGCAAATCAGCAAGAGGAAGTTGGCCGCCAACCTAAGGTGGGAATAACAGTAATGTATGTCATAAGAGAAGAAGAAGTTCGGGACGACAGCGGCCACATGAAAAGCAAGTTAGCCTGCAGAGAGAAGCTCTCAGGCTAAGGGACAGAGGGTGTTGCGCCTGCAGAGCCCAGGTTGCTTACGTCTCGGATGTCTGGAAACAGTTAGAACGTCAGAGACTGGTTAGACAAGCAAGATTAATGCCCCGTCCGAAGAGTTTTCCATCCAATCGATAAAGGACTGCAACCAAAGAACGCAAACAGGAAAGCATGGGGTCTGGAAAAAAATGAAGCCATTGTGAAGAAGTGGAAAAGCATCCAAAAATCTCGAGGTAATGAGAACAGATCTTTGGACTTGTCGATGATTCATCTGTATGGGCTCAGGAGTCGGAAAGCAGGAGACCGTTGAGACGAGACTAGAGTGTCGGCTCTTAGAGACAAAACCGTCTCAGTATGGGCTAAATATTATCAGACAGCATCGGCAGAACCAGATATGTTAAGGAAAAAGCGGACGTAATAATAAGGATGAAAAATGACCAGCAATGTTCCGGAGGTGTGGGTATCCGAGCGTTGCGTCGGCAGAGACTAGGTCAGTTAGGCTTCAGAATTCCGTAAGTAGGAGACCGTTCCGACTAGACCGGGTACACCAGCAAGATAAAGCTAGACCGCCATATTAACGTAAAAGTAGTGGTAATGGGTGCCATCAGAAACGAAATCGTTTGAGACGAAGGTGGCTATAGAAGTAGGCGGATAGAATGCCGAGCAAAGGTCTAGGGATAAGGTGAACAGAGTATTAAGACTGCAACTCCTATATTGTTAGCTTCTCGGATGTCTGGAATTGGTCAGAAAGCAAATGACTGGCCAAACAACGATAGGTTAGCGCCGGGCTTGGAGTTATCTGTCCAATTTTTAAAAAATGCTGATATAGAGTGCGAAAAGGAAAGACTCCACTGATGAGAACTAGAAAATGTACCGACGTTTAAGAGGTGATGCGAACCGACCGTTGGGTCTGCGGACGTCCGGTAACCAAAGTCATACTAGTCAGAAGGTAGATCAAGGAGAAAAGAGCTGTGGTTTGCGCTTTACAAGCACTAGCTACCAGAGCAGACGCTGCTTTGAAAAGGCTTCTGCAGCAAATGGGTATTAGCTTCGGTGACGTATTCACAACGATGCAAACCGAGTATACTATTTACTTTAAGCCGGCAGGCCAAACTGATCCTAGGAAGAGAAAAGTACCGTACTTTACAGCAGCAAGTAGCAGTAAAGGCTGCGAGGCTGCGGGTGCCGCGGACAGTCACTGGCTAGTTGTTGGCTACTGTTCATTGTAACTCACTTGTGCCTGTACTGAGTAGGTCTCGTTCGTTAAATAAGCGCAACACTTTCTCTGCACATACTTAGATAGAGAATAACAAAACTTTCAAATAAGCAGGCCAGTGTCGCCGCCAACATGGTAAATGATAGACGCCATCGAGCTCCGGCATGAACCCTTGTCCAACCGCTTAAGAGAAAGCAAATAATACGGAAACTAGAACGGAATACGCCTCCATCAAACATCGAAGGAATTGTTTTTTTTACGTTAAAGATAGACATTCTTCCATCAGTGTCCTCACCTACACAGAAGCGGAAGTTGGTGTCATGCTTGCGAACGCAGGCGACATACACACTATGCTCAAGCACAACCTATGCGCGTTCAACGGTTCTTCATTGGCTTCATCCGGTCAGCGTATGATGAGCCTGGATCTTAGCCTGCGCCGTGGTTTGCATCGGGTTATCCTGGTTGTGACTGTACACTTTGCAATTATCGGTGCCGACTTCCTTCTTTATGTTTGGTTTCTAGTTTGACGCTAGTCGTTGCAGACCTGTAGACGATCGTACTGTACAATGGTTGAGGGCATCAATTCAGATGCCCCTATAATCAGTCCCGTTTTACGAATCGCCGAGGTACACTCAGATTATGCGAACTTACTACCTGGATACCCAAAAACGTTACGATCAGCCGCAGAGCTTCTGTCAGTCACGACCGAAGTTGCTCAGCACATTGTTACTCGGGCGCAGCCAACGAATGCCCGACCAAGACGACTAGCCTCCAACGAGTTACGCGCCACAGGAGCTGAATTTGAGCACAGGCATTAGCACGGTGCCACCAGACCTTCCGACAGCCAATGGCATCACCTGCACATGCTTCCGAAGAAGACCATTTGGGACTGGTGTCATCATGACGACGATCGTACCCTAAACAACCTGCACACGCCTAATCGCTATCTTATCCCACATATCGTGGATCTCATCGCCAGGCTGGCGGGTATAAACGCTTCCAGCAAAATTAACTAGGTGCGTGCTTACAACCAAATTTCGGTATCCGAAGCAGACATCGCAAAATCTACCGTGCAGACTTCATTCGGTTTGTTCGAGTTTCTGTACATACCCTTCGGTCTAAAGATTGTCGCACACAAACCGCCGCGCTTCATCGATTAAGGCTGCCGTGGCCGATACTTCGTTAACTTTTAAGTTGGCGAACTCACGATCCTTTGCTTTTTATGAGAAGAACATCTGCACCACGTTCGAACAATGGCTGACCGCTTATCTCAACACGGGGTAACGATCAACGCACGAAAGTTCTCTGGGTATCGATGCGGTCTGTTTCCTCGGCCACCACCTCTCTCCTGCAGGCGTCGCGCCACTGCTGGATAACCATAAAGCCATCCCCGACTATCCCAAGCCGCATTCTTTCATGCAGCCAAGACGATTTGACGAACTTGACAACTTTTAGCGTCGTTTTATGGCCGCAGGTTCGCAGGATATGCAGCCCATCACAGGCTTTTCCGAGGAAAGCTTGACAAATTCGGTTTTCCGGCGACAGCAATCACTGCGACCGAAGCTTTAAAATTAGCTATCACCAAAATGGCTTCTATGACGCATCCTGACGCGTAACCTCACTGTCTCTTATACTGGCGCTTCTGACTTGGCATTTGTGGCGGTCCTACAGCAAAAGTAGGTGAAGCTTGGCAGCTGGTGTCGCTTTTATTCAAAGGCCTGCAACCTGCCGAAGCTCGGTACCGTATTTTGGTAGAGAACCGTTAGCCATCTGCTTATCCATACGTCATTTCCGACCTGTGTTAGAAGGCCGCATTTTCATCATCTTCACCGACCACAAACTCTCAACCTACTTGCTCAGCTCGACTAACAACCTATAATCGCTTAGTGAGTCACGCCACCTAGACTATAACGCTTAAGTTACTAACAATATACGTCTCAGCTACGTGCAACACCGTCGCCGACGCAGTTTCTAGCTTTCTAGCGATCTCCCCTGATGCATACACCGCCAGCTACTTGGCAGCCATAGCCGCAGCGCAATGCAACGCCCCTGAGGTTTACCTACTACGCAGGTTCCCTCGCTGGACATACCATCCGTTCCACGGACAATATCAGACGGGACTACAATTTACGATATATCAATGGGCACGCTGCGCCCGATCGTTGCACGCGAGTTTTGCCAGAACTTGTTTGACACGTTGCACGACATGTCTCACACAGTCATCCGTTCCTCGAATAAACTCGAAACCGAATGGTTCTTTTGGCGCGACGTCAATTGGGGCGTTCGTACCTAGCTAACTACTTGCCTTCCGTGTTAACGTGCGAACGTGCACAAACACAGGTAAATACCATTCATCAAGTTTTCAAAACTAAACGCACGCTTTCACCACGTGCACGTCGAATTCGTAGGTCCTCTGCCGTATTCGATAGGCTCTGTATATCTACTAGCTTTTCTCGATCGCACTGCTTGATGGCGTAGTGCTACCCCGCTCCCTTATTTCTCCACAGATACAGTCGGGACAGCGTTTTAAGTACCATGGGCAACCCAGTATGGCTGCCCTATTACAGTGATCACTGGTCGTGGGCAAACACTTTCGTCCACTTTTGTTTCGTTGCTCGAATACTTAGTTTGCCGACCTGTCCAGACGACGGCGTATCATCCGGCTGCTAACGGTATGATGGAGCGCTTTTACCTCCAGCTTAAGGCAGCATTACTTGCACACGCAGTCTTCATAGTCAAAAATACTCCTCTCCTTCTCCTACGCGTGAGGAAGACGGTTAAGACTGCATTAGACGCAACAGCGGCGCATCTATTTTACGACTGCATGCTGCATTTGTCTGGACAGCTGGTGGCACCAGCACCTCCCGATTGCTCCTGCGACTGCGAACTGTTCGCTGTCCGTTTGACTCAACAGATGCACAAACTGCGACCATCCCATTCACGGTTGCAGAGGACACGGTGTATTGCCCGAAAACCTGTCCACTTGCTCACCCGTGCTATTTTGCGTTGACAATGTTCGACTGCTTCTGCATTCGCCGTTCATAGGACCATTTAAATTAAGCAACCGAACAAGCAAGGCATATACATTCGAGCGCGGTGGCCGACGCAAAATCGTCACCATTGACCGTCCAAAACCAATCGTTGCCTTTTTCCCGAGCTTGGCACAGGTACGGCGATAGGCGTTCAATGAATTGTCCATCCTTGCGATAACAATACGAGGCATACAGTTCCTTCAGCTGGACATGAGCGGAAGATTATCAACCGCTTTTACAACTTACTAACCGAACAAATCACTCGTTAGCCTGCACGGATACCATTTATCTGAGGCTTGAACCATTGGGTTCAGTTTGCCTAACTATATTTCCAATAAATTTTACAACCTACCCCGGAGAGCTGCGATTTCCTTTTCGGAACACTATCCTAGCCTTCAAGCCTTCAACAATTCCTCATATTTCAATGTAAATCCCTCGGAGAGTTCATGTGGTTCTGCAGTTGAGCAACCCATCATATACAAAAGAATATTGAGTTTCTGTCTTACCAATCGGGCGCAGCCATTCGTTCAAAACAGGACAAGGCCCAGGAAGGCAATAGGAACTCTCCCATCGCATCAGCCGACGGAAAAATGGAACGCAACTTGACTGTTAATAACCGAGCAAACGAACGTTCCACAAGGAACATAGCCAGTTACACCTTGCCATTCAATCGATCGGCGGCAGCGTTTCAGGCAAGCACTCATACTATAAAAAGCCACCAATGTCCATTTAACAAAACTGCAACGTGGCGCATGTGACTGGCTACCGAATAAAGTCACAGCCCATAACTTCACACTGGCAGGCCAATTAACGTCAACATTTTAGATACGTTCGTTACACTGGAACTTCTACATCTGCATATACCGTCGTTTCTTCTTTCTATGATTTCACACACATAAAGTCGTCTCTTTAGTTTCTGCCATATCACTGTGGCTAATTGCATTACATACGCACGACCTCAGTATATTGTCACATCTCTCTCGATCGTGCTCTTCAATAATCTTCTATTAGAGCCTTCAAGATTCTTAATCTATTGTTAGCCGAGGTATGACTGCAATATATGAAGACCAATTATGCCCTACCAAGCGGGTCCGGATCTAATGACAGCCGAATTATTGTTTCATATTTCCACTATTGTGCAGTTCCAACCATGAACATATAAACAAGTTGCTATTGTCACTGTTACAGTTGCATCCACCCAATCATGTCTCCATGGACGTGCCTCGCATAAACGAGAATAAAATATTTTTATTTATTTAGTTATTTAATCTTCCTGAAGGAAAGTACCTAGCCTCCAACGTGCAGCAAGGCTACGTGTGACGTTACAACTAACCGCACCGATTTTCGAAACAAGAATATCGTTGAACCGAACGACCATCCCGGCTGCAAGCGTCAACCATTCCGACGGCTTTCGAGCCCAGCCTGTCGTCTGCTACGACAAACCGCCATGGTCGGAATAATAAATAAATAAATAATGTCTCTAGTCTCGCCAGGGCAAGGCACCTCTTTATAGGCATGATCATTTTGACAAATCAATGCAAAGCAAGGATATGCAGAACGTCCGAGCTGCTTGCCATAACTGTGCATGTTCATGCAAAAGGGTCTATACTTATGTACTTGTGCGTGTGTAACTGTGTACTTTGTGCTTGTCGTTTCAAGTAATTGGCTGTTGTTTGCTATGCAAGTTGAGAAGGTGTCTACCTGTTTATTACCCACTACGTCGTCCATACTGTACTCAGGAGACAGTTGGTCGCTGCTGGAATGGACGCGGTGCACGGTCCTCGTGACGGTGCTAGGCTCGAAGAGTGGTTCCATGCACTCAGTGTGGAGAGAACTAAGGTCCAGCCACCGCCTTGTATATGATTGATTCCCAAATACAACAGGCTTACACTGGATATGGGCTGTGTGGTTGGAGCTCTGGGTGGTGCATCGCAAGCCACCCATGGTCCCTCTGTAGACACAGGTGTCCGGTGGCTGGCCACAGTTACAAGTAAATCTGAAGCCGGAGATCGCCAGCCAGTTTGTACTTGTATTTGTGCTGCTTTGTTCTAGGTTGTTTGATATCGTCGGCAATGCGCGAGTAAAAAATTTGTGTCCATCGGTTGGAAGGGATTATCCAGATAACCGCGGCGCAAAGACGTTATTTTGTGGCAAGTCACGACCACCGAGTCACAGTGCTGTTAAGCGGATATTTGTGGTTTATAAAGGAGAAAATACTGGCCAGACAAAACTCGCTACGCCCTGGAACACTGCCGCAGAAATATTTGCTGGAACGGGTTAAACCCGGAACAACCCAGCTGGCATCAAATAAAGGTTGTTCGCTTTGTGACTTTGTTCAGTGTAAATACGCTTTGGGGTTTGTAAAGCTTGTAGATTTTGCCCCGCTTTTGATAAAAAACAGTTTTGAGAATGAACCAATGGTTTTGCAAAAGCTGTTTAAAAAGGACTCCGCAAACCAAGCAGCCAAAACACCACTGCACCCCGATAATTCTTTCATTCTTTCTAGCGGGTTCGGCGTACATGTTAACTCATTCTGGTCTCTAATTGACCCAAACACCCCCTTTGCTCTACCGGACCTCACGACCACCGTGTTCGAGAATCGTCACAGTTAACAACGAACCGGACACAAACGCGATTCATTGCATCGTAAGCTGAGGGTCGTCTCTTCCTGGGACGAGAGTCGTTATGGCGCAGGGCTGGGTGTCGCGAGGTAGAGACCAGTTCCAAGCGAAGCGGTCAGAAGTAGCGGTTTGACATCCTGTCCGTCTTCTTCGGGGCTAGGTAGCTTAAAGTATGCCAAAGCTCGC
This sequence comes from Dicrocoelium dendriticum, assembly GCA_944474145.2. Taxonomy (NCBI): domain Eukaryota; kingdom Metazoa; phylum Platyhelminthes; class Trematoda; order Plagiorchiida; family Dicrocoeliidae; genus Dicrocoelium; species Dicrocoelium dendriticum. Next base: position 56,228,392 of record OX104064.1, on the reverse strand, counting down.
TCCAACGGCTCGCCGTAAGTTACACTATCCTTCAATCCATAAATAAAATACAGCAAAGGACACAGTGGATTCCAATTTCCGACATCCTCGTTTGACGCAAACGCTCACTCATGCTTACTCGGCAAGCTTTTGCCCTATGAACATCGACGCAGTTCACCTTTATGACACTGATTGCGTCCTCGGTTCAGCCGTTATGAAGAGCTGTGTAGCGTTCAAAAGATGTAATATACCTTATGTACAAGTTCCTTGCTGACCGGTTGTACATTATTCTTGCTTATTTTAACCTTCCTTCTTTCCGACTCAACACAAGTTCGCTTGGTAGGTTGTCGCGTTTACATTTTGCTCCTGGCTTGCATCCTCCGTCGATGTCTTTCGTAACCTATCAAATACAGTCCACTGTGTTCGAGTTCAATGGCCTGCTGGCTGGCTGGCCGAACAACCTCCATGTGGTGCCGCCTGGATGGTCCTGGTTAATCCTGGTCCAGCTAATAAGTTGGCGGGAGTGTTCCAGGGCGTGTTGGGTTTCAGCCTGGTAAGCGTTCTCCCTATAAAATGCATCGACTGTCTGCTTAACAACACAGGGTCGAGGCGGATAAGACTGGCCACTAAATAAAGACACTGCCTGGCCATACCGGATGAGCATACACCGTTTGCGAACGTCAAGCACTTCAATGATTTCAGCTGATCACTGCGTATATTAGCGAATTAACCAAACAAACTCACACCTTCATAGTACTAACAAATTCACGCAGCACGATTACTTACACATGCACCCACATACAACCACACATATATATAATATGTACTGGTTATATCGTAACCTTTCTGTACCATTATTGATGTTACGCGTTTGTAGTGCCATCATGGTGTCTGAAGTAGTGTTTTGTACCGTTGAAAACAGTTCGTTTATTTGTTTACTTATTTATTTATTTCCAAGCTTGATTGCGCGAACCGTTTCGGACGGCAATTTAGTAGTCCAATAAAACCAATTAGTAAAGTTTGTTTACGTTGCTAGACGTTTTGCATCATACTTACGCTGAAACCTTTGTTCTGCTAGAACCGAAGCTTTTCCTGTGAATATTATCAGCTAAAGCCTTAGTACTTTGCTTCCAAGAGGTGTTGTAAGTCCGATGCTTTTGGAAAAGGCGGAAACGTGTGTCCGCTATTTTAGCAACCATAGTGTCGGGTGAAGTAATTGAGCTCTGAAGACGAAACTAAATAAATAAAGGTTATATTCTCTACAATGCGACGCCTGCAAAGGCGTGATCATGGCAATGCAAACACATATGCTCGGTGATTGCACAACAAGCTCGAATCAATAGTAATATACTGGATCTTTGTGTACGTATATATGTAGGTGGATCTAGTAGGACATGGTGATTGAACTGTTTGTTACTGCGTTTACGACGGCGTTCGCTGTGTTCGACCTGGTATGCGAGGATCAAAGCAACTTTCCGCACAGGTTGAGGTCCTTAAAGTAGGAAAGCTCCACCTAAAATGAAAGAGACAGTAATAAAGTTTAAGCAAACTCCTTTTAAAACAAGTGAAATTAGAGTTCTAGGCTTCCCTGCCAAAGCTAGGGCTAGCCAAACGTGCATATTCTTTTTTGAACAATTGGTTAGAATTTATCGCATAACCGGCTTTGCAAAATGGAGAAATATGGCAAGCCTAAATACCACCTATACCAGGGATTTTCAACTGAGTTTTGCGAGCGGCGGCCAGGTTTGCTAGCTAACTGTCGGAAATCGCGAATAGGACATTTCTAAAAAGCTGGTTTATTACGTAAAGTGAGACAAACACCTGGATCATCGCACATGTTTCCTTACGAAACGTCCGTGGAACCTTCAGTTACAACTGTTGTAGTAATGGCCAAAGTTCGGCGTGATTTCACCACGTTGTAATCCATGGTGCCATGCGCAGGGATGCCCATGTATCCGTTGGTACATTTGTTTTCCATTAAAGGATAAGAAGGTGCGTGGCGCCAACAAAACATTCTCTAGATCAAACACGGTTGGATTTGACATTTCATTAAGTGGTTGCAAAGGGTGCATGTAAAGACCTGATGGTTGGGCCAGTGTGGAATTGTGGGCGGTGACTTTATTCAGTGGCAAGTCCTATCTACCACCTTGCAGCAGTGTTAGAGTCATTTTTGGCATTTTAGAGGGAGGACGCTTGCCAGGCGAAAACCTACCACACCTTGGAACACTGCCGTAGTTTACTTTGAACAGTAAGGAAAGTTACCAATACACCGTTCAAACCCATTTTTCATCCGGTTAGTCGCAGTCGATTGCCACTTAAAGTTCACCGTTAGCTGACCGAGTGGCTTAGTCAGAATGCATCACCGGTCTTTGAAGCCAGTCCAAGATGAAAAGTGTAGTGAAGTCTATTGGATGGTGCAGCTAAGTTAAAGTTTTGAAGTAATGGCGCTTGGGTTCTGCTGTGGTATACTTGCCCCAGTTGTGCAGACTTTGTGTCTAGGTATTCACACTGGACGTAGCATAAAGGTGGTGAGTGCAGTTGATCCTTGTGGCTGCATTTGTCCACCTCAGACAAAACTACCATTTCTCAGTCCGACACGGGAACCGTAAGAATTTCCTAATAAATATTTAAAACTATTAGTATTATGTCAAGTGTGACAAGGTCGAACCCAGGCCAGGGAAAGAGTACTGTGTCCGCAACATAGGATCAAACTTTCTACAATGGTAAGTTATAGGGTGGTGTAATTGTCTCCATGAGCAAAGGAAAACTATTCGCAGTGCTGGAAAACAAATGTCTTAAGTGCTACTAATCGTCAAACCGAGCGAAACCTCGAGACGAAAATTGCGCTACTTCACAAGGCCAGCGGTAATTAAAGCTTTGAAACCGGGTACGCCACTAGCTGATGCTGCTTACGCTTTTGCAACCATCTGTCACAGTTCATCCTTACCTATTTTAAGCACAGCTCGTCCAACACAAAAGCGCAAAATTGCTTAAATAAGCTCTCCGTCCGGCTATAGTAAAACCATCTACGCATTGGATCACTACCACCTACAAAACAAGGAAAAACTAGACGTTGCAGGCCATCCTGTGTCGGTCACGCGTTGCCGCCTTGGTGACACTAAATACCCCGCAGGCTAACAAGGTCCATGCTTCCACCAGGAACAAAACAGAGCATGATTTTGGAAAGTCAAGTTGAAGTACACCATGTGTGAATGGATTGCGATGCGCAATCTCAAAGTGGACCGAGATTCCCAATGCAGTGTTTTCAGGCGAGCAACACCCAAAGAGCGTGGTTTTCTTCAACTCTAGTCAATATAAGCTTCATGTGCTCGAAAGGGTGCATTTTTAGCTTTTTACAACAATCGCGGATGGACTGAAATGTGGAATATAAAACGCATTTATCCGTGGAAAAACTGGCATCGGGTGCAGAGGTGTCATCCGAATATCAGTCCATATATATGTATATGGATATATGGTGTGTTCCATGCTAAGGCTTATGTTGCATAGTCCTTTCTTTCTGCTTAAGTTACTCAGCTGAGCTGGTTTGTCTGTTATCTGACAGCTACTAGGCGACTGAGTTGTCCTGACTCACTTTTGGCACTTTCATTGATATTTATCGTTGCCTGCTTTGATTATTGCTTCTAACCTATTCCCTAAAGCCATCTTAATCCGATGACACACTTATTGCTTTGTCACTTATCCAACTTCCACCTCACCTGGATTGCTTGTTGTCTGCCTGATGCGTACATCTTGCACTGTAGCATCGGCCTTTCTGTTTCCTTACCACTCGGACCCCTGAGGCTTAAAAGCCCTGTTTGCAACAGCTTCACCGGTGATATTTTTTCTGACCTTAACCATGCTAAGGCTCTTTCACACTATCTTTCCAGGCCCTATCCTCCTGAGTCTGGGCAACCCTGCCTGATTAATATTCTTTATCCCACATCACCTTGGCCCTATGAATCCAAGCATGCCGCCTTGGAGTATCTCAGTTTGAGCTGCTTCTCCTACCTTCTGACTTTCCTGATACTACTAAGATCCAAAGGCAGCAGTTTCGGCTGTTTCCTCAAACCTTCGTCTCTCTTACTTCCTTATGTGGCTTTCTCTAAAGTGTCACAGCTTTCATGTCCTGTATCTCTGCTAACTTCCTTAAACTTCATCAACACTTCTGATGGGCTGCATAGTCTCTTCTTTTGGACTTATCCAGTCTCGTCTGAGCTGTCTTTCCTGTTTTCCGATGGCTGCTAGGCGAATGTTTGGCACTTCCACTTACCATTAATCTTTGGATGCCTTCATTGCTGCTCCTCTTCACTTTTCCCTAAAGCCATCTCAATCTGCCGGCAGACTTAGTTAGTTGAGCCATTTATCCAACTCCTAACCCACCTAGATAGCTTGTTGTCTGCCTGATGTGTTCGTCACGCGCTGCCTCATCTGTCTTTGTCATTTTCTTGCCACTCTTAGACCATGGAGGCTTAAAAGCCTGGTTTACAGCAAACGCACCGTTGTTGTTTTGGACACCTTACCCGGATAAGCCTCTTTCGCATTACCATCCCAGGCCCTATAATTGTGCGTCTACGCTAACCAGTCTGACTACTCCTTTCTTGATTGCCCCTCACTTTTGCCTTCTAAATCTATGCATACCGCCTGCGAGTAGCACAGCTCGACCCGTTCCTCCCACCTTCCGACTGCTATGAGCCTATTGAGACTTATGCGCCATACTGTCCCTAGCTATACGACACCCCCATCTACTTTTCTGCTGTCTGGAGCTCGTACGTAGAAGGTTGTTACTGACTTCGCTTATCAAGGCTATGCTTGTATTCTCTTTTCTCACATCTACCTTAACGTGCTACCTTGCCGATTTTTCATAGCTTTTTGCTATGGACACCAACCACATTGAGCATAACTTAAGGCAACTATTACATCTAACTCTATCCCAGTTCCTGGTTTCCCTATTTAATTTTTTATTTTTATTATCGCTTGTCACCATATTCGCTTTGTGCTTACTCATCCATACATTCCTGCTCCTTGTTATTAAGCAATCTTTGCCCCCATAACTTTCTTAGGTGGACGAGGAACACAAAATACAGCATATTATCTTTGCTTCTCACGTATCCTTAACAGCATGGTGCAACATATACGACGTTTATATTCAAATTGCACTACGCCACAGGTTTACTTGGTGTTCTCCGCCGCTTGGCTTTTCATTGCTCTTCTCTTTCCTGGGGTCTGAAGGTATCAACAGGAACTTATCCAGGCTCCCACCTGGCTTGCGGGTAGACGGTTGAATAAACCTACAAAGACAAACGTGGATCATATTAGCCATTTAAAACACTCAGCTCTTTCCTGGTCTACTGACACTAGTCAAGAAAAACCTGGATGCCCTCATCCAGGGGATCAGAACAGCTATGGTCTGCCTACAAAAAACGTTCAAAACACATGCTTATCCAAAATACCTGAATCAACGCATAACTACCTAACTTGCGGTCCCGCTTGTCAAGCTTCCAATCACTCGCTCATAGCTTTCAGCAATCTTAGGCTGCTTAATCGACAAAGCAAATATTCCTACCCCATAACACCAGCCGAGTGCTTCGGATCTACCCAGTGCCAGCAAATGTTTGGCGGCAGTGATCCAGGAAGTGATAAGTTTTCGCCTTGCAAGCGTTCTTTCTATAAAAAGCCACTATTGTCTAGTTACAAGCACCGTGACGAGGCAGCTGTGACTCGCCACCAACTAAAGCCACGGCCCCATTATTAACCGACCAACTACACCCCCACTAAAGTCGTCACATAACCCTTCTCACCCTATCCATGCGATCGATCACAGTTGCAACGGCGTAGGTTCAAATTCGAACAATATATAGACACGTGCACTTTAACACACACGTATGGACCCACAACTCCAATGCTCATGGCTAACTCGCACCAGTTTTATGCCATTCCTGATATTTAGTTTTACCTTTAAACTTAATCATGCCTACCTAGACGTGCCTCGCATTGCCGGAGAATAATGAACTTATTTATTTAGTTATCGGGCTTTTTCGCCGCAGTTGGGCTAAGCAAACTTACACGTACGCTTAGGCTGGATCCCTGTAAGCGAAATAACTTCCATTCCAATATACTTGTTGTTCTGCCTACCTGAATAAGCCTCTACTAACTTGCATACGTTGCTTACGTTAATTGGCTTATCTTCGAATAACGTGGTCATTTTGTACATATGGTGGATTCGTTGTTAACCAAGTAACTGCATATACTAATTTCGTGAACAGTAATATCATATAGGCCTATGCTTTAACGGATGTAGTTTATTTGCTAATGTTATTTTAAGTGATTGGCTGTTGATTGACCTCTGGTGTGGCTGCGCTTAAGATGCAGGTTGATAAGGTGACTACCTGTCTAGTACCCACTACCTGGTCCACACTGACCCCAGGAGACAGTTGGTTTTAGATAGAGGGGACGAGGTGCACGGTCCTTGTGGCCGCGCTAGGCTTCGAGCGTGGTCCCATGCACACAGTGTGAAACGGACTATGGTCTAACCATCGCCTCGTGTAAGATTGTTTCCCAAATACAGCGTGCTTGTAGTTGCCTGCGAAGGAGTGTGGGCCGGTTCCGTTGATGAAACGTGGACCTATCCACATGCCTCCCGGTTTTATTCCTTCTCGTTAACACTGCGGATGGGGTGTGTAGTTGGAGCGGTAGGTGGTGCAACGCAGGCCACCCTGGTCCCTCTGTAGGCGCAGTTGTCCGGTGGGTGACAACAGTGCCAGGCAAACCTGGAACTGGATGCCGCCAACCGCATACGTATGTACACTTGGGTCGAGTTCCACTGCCAGCTCCGCTATCTGTACCAGATGAGTCCAACCCAAAACGAATTCTTCTGTCGTGGCATGCAGGGATGGGAGAGCCACAGCAACATCCCCCAATTCGGTGACAATCCCAATGATCGTATTGGCAGCGGCTGACGTTAACTCTAACCGATGCCGCAATTGTGATTGCGTGTCGCAAACCAAGACACACGACGGATGCTCCAACACCAGAAAATGTAATACTTTTCTTTAAAAAAGTGAAGCCTTGACCACTGCTTGCTGTTTAAGGTACGGTGTCGGATCCCATTCTATCAATTGGAACGAGGTTCTTTAAGGTACAACAGCGTCTTTGGTAAATTTACGCGCGGCAGCTACGGTCCGTTTTAAACGTTAGCCCGTACAGCGCTATTTACCTTATAATAGTACAATCAAAATGGTCAATAATATCCGGGGGAAGCCTTTACACCGCGGCAGATAAAGTTAAAACGGTGTCCTAACGAAATGGCAACGGCTAATTTAAATACCCCGCCGGTTTACACGTCTTGCGTTGCGTTCCTCCTCCACGTCGTGGTTTAACTGGGGGTTATTCCTGTTAACGCAAACGGTAAGTTCTCCATGTCTGCGTACGACCTTTGTGTAAGCAAAAACACACTGGGTGCTTTAAAAGATCAGCGCATGGTCAACCTAGGCCCATGTTTCCAACAAAATTTTCAGTGTGCTTTAGTGCTTGCTTCTATTTCCTTTGGAATTATTGCTACTAACTTCCTCCGCTACTTTTAATTGCTTGTTGATAACGGTCGCAAAAGGTACTAGCTAACCGTAATAAACTATGTATTTAATGCGTTCCCTCAGTTACCCATATTTTCAGTTCTTTTCTGCGAAGCACCAACACAACAATGACTATACACATCTGCTCTCCGAATATTCACTAACTCGTCTAGTCAGCTGTGTAGCTTCCGCCAGTCTTGACAGACATCGCTCATCGCTTAGTTATGCTTGGCCAGCCAGTAAGTGACCGACAGATTCGACGCGTTTTATACAGCCTGGGTGTGGAACGAGCTCATTTTGACCACATGCTTCATCTGTATAGTCTAGCTATCCAACCGTCGATAGGCGTTACTTCTGCACATAGTTAAGATGAAGCTTGTAATGGACTGACGTTTTCTTGGCGACCATTGCACCATTGCCGTCCTGTACCACATCTTGTTCATCCTACAACCAGTCAGACAAAAAAGCAACTTTGTAGTGAAACCAACTTGGTTAGCGCGTACTTTCAGCTTCCGGCAGCAGAGACAGTCAGCGATAAATCTACCGTTGCCCTATTCGGCTCGTTTCCATTTCTGCGCTTCCTACCTTGTCTTTAGTATAGACCACCAAAGTTCAAAGCTTCGTCGAGGAAATTTGTCTTGATTTAGAGCTCGCCTATGAATAATTCGACAAAGCCCCGACCGCCAACTCCTCGGTTGAATAGCACTTGCACGGCGTGCGGGGACTACTTGAACATTTATTTAAACACAGGATGACAAAGAGTGATGTGTTCGTTTGGTGTTCGTTCAGACAACTTTTGGCCGTTATAGCTCCATGCCGATGACGTGCCATTGTTTGATAGGAGTTAAGCCACTATACTGGAATCTATTCAATCTAACAACTCAGTCGTATGGACAGCATGGTAAATAATGCAACTGCTCAATAACTTTGGTGTGCTTCGCTTATGCAGGCCCACGCATCCTCCTAGGAAACTTGCGATATTGGACTTTATCCAAGCAGGGCGTACAGGTTTCAAAGCTTTATAAGAGGCTATCACCAAAATTGCCTCTAAGGCAGCCTCACTGTCGCTCAGTTCTCACACTGCAGACGTGGTAATGGACGCTGCCATGCAGCCACAGGTAGGCGACACCAGGAAAACATTGCCACTTTTTCTTTGAACGTTTTCAACTGGCTGCATTTTTTACAGCGCGACGGCACGTATCCATACATCACTATTGACACACCTTAGAAGGCGTCACGTTTACTGTATTTACCGCGCATATACAGCTGACTTATGTGCATGGCACAATACCCAACCGGTATTCTCCTAGGGAGGCCTGCAACAGAATATATCGTTCAAATTACGACCGTAATGTCCTAAATGTGTAAAAAGCCGTCGCCGGCGCGATTCCTCTATTTCAAGCGCTTCCCTTTGACACCGGCACTACTAACAATCCAGAAGCTATGGTCACAGCACAGTTCAATTCTTTTGAGGTGGTTATATTATGTAGGTCTTTCCCGATAAACATATGATGCGCTCCGCTGACCTTATCAGAAGACACGTGTGTGGGCACACCGAGCGGTCATACCACGCAACTTTCGACTGACAGTATTTGACGCGTTGCACGGCCTGTGGCACCCAGGCAATCGTGCATGTTTTGAACTTGTAACCGTACAGTAATTTGGCGCAACTTTAATTGTACTGACTGCACTTGAGCAGCTGCTTGCCTTTCACATCAACATATGAAGGCGCAAAAGCACACATAAATCTACGTAGGCAAGTTTCCACCGTCTGATGCACATTTTCACCAGGTGCACGTCAACCTCCTCTGTGTAAATCTGGTAAGGCTTGTCATATCTAGTGAGTTTAGCAATCTATTTACCAAGCGTTCGGGGGCAATTCTATTCCCTAAATTGTTGTAAAACGGTAGCGTGGTAAGCTGAAACGAAACCAGTAAACACAGATGCGTCGTAAGACGGTTGGTCAAGTCAGGTCCGGATAAGCTTTATGTGCCCACCTAGGTGTATATTCAGCATTGTACATTATCAACAGTAAATATATCAGAGGATTATAGACAATATACTTAAGTGTTTAAACGAGTAGAAAAATGAAAAATGTGCACATTCATAACTCGAGGTGTGATCGATCGACCAAGCGATGATCCACACTACTGTACTAAACCTTCTGTGGTTGCATCCAATCAAAGTTGGACATAATTTCGTTGAAATCGTTCTTCATTATTCATTTCAGTTTAGGTAAAGCATTTTGTTAAATGACGGTAGATCGGGGATCTTGCGCAATATCTCGGCTTTAAATTTCCAAAAGCTGATCAGAGTTTGGTTGCTTGTAGTGTGCTCTTGGAAGTTGGAACAAAATATCCGTCAGTTTATTGTTGCAACGCTGACATAGCTGCAATAGATAGTGTAACATGCGGTATTCAAGGCGAAAGCCTGCGGCCGATTTAAAGATCGCGCGTAAACGGTCAGAACCTCAGTGCATCAATAGCGAAGTGCCGCGCATTGGAAAGTTACGTATGGCACATGGACGCTTGACCTAAATCACCAATAAGTAGCTATGACAAATGAACGGTAGTTTAATTGCATACACACGCACGCTCACAGCCAGCACTTGGCACCGAGTATTACGCATTTCCACAATCGCTTGGGATATTCGGCATTTAAACGATCGAATGGCCGTCATTAAAAAGCAGAGTAATGTAGATATTTGGCTCGATAATCCAGGGTCGGCCAAGTGCGAATCGATCGACGCCGGTGCTTGTAATTCCGACACAACACGTTTACGTGGCATACGGTCTTTGTCTCAGGCAGTAAAAATGGTGTCAAAAATATTGTCTTCGAAAAGCACGGAAAGAAGACGAAGACTGGTAGATGCATGCATTTCGTATTGTCTCCTTAATACCATTAACAATAACCGATATGCATAGATATAGCTAACAGTGGGTGCAAACACACAAGCTTAAGTTGCAAAACGAATGGCGGATGTTCACACCTACGTCCAAGGCAGCTTTAGGCTGACAAATAATTATTTCTGAACACACAAGGCTGGCTTAATCCGGCTTATAGCGACAGCCTCAGCAAACCGAAGGAAGCGGGGATTGGTGTGACGTAACACAACTTTAAACGCTGAGCCCAGCTCTAATTGGTGACCCGAGTCTAATATGTGTTTGCCTATCGAGGAAGCCAGCGGTCTGAGCGAACATGGAATCTGACGTGGGTAGGCAATCTGAGCAACTTCACGCTGAACCCATCTTGGCACATGTTCCTTTATTAGGGAAGTCAGCGTTCTATTGGTTCTGCCTATGTAACATTTTCCGCCGTCACATACAAATTGGTATACACAGTGTGAGTTGGCCCCAATTGGCTGAGCTTCCTTCGTTGGAGGTATGGGCAAATTTTGGGTTCGGTTGATGACGACAACTTGTGCAGCATAGTAACTTCCTTGTGTATCCAAAAGTATACGCTTGGTTGTCTGCAGCGTGGCTAAGGCACCTTTGAAATATAACGTGATATGCACTTTCCTCTTGGCTGCCGTGTGCACCAAGCCCTTTGGTCCTCGCGCTTGACTGTGTTTCTCGATACATCTTCGACGGTAGCCATTCGCCATTACGGTTGCTTTAATTAACACTAGCTCATTGTCCAGACAGTCGGCCGAAAAAATTCGTCTGGCACGACTAACTATAGTCTTCACAAGTGTCCGTTTGTACCGCATTGGTATGAAGCTGGTGAAGTGCAGGCACTGACCGGCCCATGTTGATTTTCAGTAAATGGACCTCTTAATCAATCCATCCTCCTTGCGAGTTATGAGTATGTCCAAGTATGGCAGACAATCGTTTCGTTCTATTTTGCATGTAACCCGTAAGTTAGCATGAGCACCATTGAGCCGTTCTACCAAATGTGTGAGCTGCTGCTCCGGCGAACAGAAAGCTAAGATATCATCGACATATCTTTTGTAGTATGACACCGGCTATTTCTGTAGAAATGTTTCTTTCTGCCATCAACATGAAGAAAGCAGCGAGCACAGGACCTAATGGGCTACCCATTGCTACGCCGTCAAGCTGAAGGTATGGTGTATTCTGGAAGTGAAAATCCACATTCTGCATGCACAATAGTAGAGATTCTCTTAGCAATTAAGTCGGAATTGGTAGCGTACAGCCACTGTTTTCAGCTAATTTGCACACGTAATCAACCGTCTGATGTAGCAGCACGTTGGTAAATAAGGATTCTACATCCAAGGAACATATAACTTTGTCTGACAGATTGAGTTCATGCAGATCATCAATGAGTTGAAACGAGTCTTTAAGACTGTACGGATTGAACTGTTGTTTCAGCGGAGCTAGCAACTTCACTAACTAACGAGCGAGTTTGTGCTGGGGCGCGTTCATCATTGAAAGGATTGGCCTAAGTGGCACTTCACCCTTATGTGTCTTTGGGAACCAATGCAGCTGTGGAATAGTGCTACCACTCGGCTTCAAACTATTAAATGTATCAAAGTCCATCACGCGGTGAAGGAGAACTAATTCCAGGTGACGAACTATGCGCATTTCGACATTGGTTATGTCCCCCACTTTCGTGAGCCGTTCGAATGTACTCGCATCGTTGAGTATGGCACACATCTTCTCATTGTATTCGGTTTTATTCATGATTACCGCTCATGAACCTTTATCTGGTTTCATTACCACTACGTCCTTAGCTCGTAGTGCACGTAAAGCCTGAAAATGTCAAGCTGTGATGGCACATATTTTATCAATTGGCATGGTTTTCACCTCATGGGCGATATCTGTTAATTTGTTTCTGAACCAACTATGCTTATCAGAGCTGGTTGGTTGGAGCTCCTTAAACTGGTCAAAAAGGTTCTCAAATTGGGCTTCTATAAACAAGCCGTTCAACGTCCTAGGGGGACTTTGTAATCAAGCCCAAGTGCTAATGCTTCTAATTGCAACGCATCAAGTTGTACGTTCGATAAATTCACCGCGTACTTACTGGGATCACGAGCAACTGGTTCCTCCTGGTTGTTCGTCAGCAAAGTTTCTAAACGAGCAGAGCGGTTTTGTCTTGTACGAACAAGAGTTGCTTTACAAAAGTTAGTGAAAACTATTCGGCAACACAGAGGCAGATCCTTGACCACGGGTAGTAAGCGTGCATGAGGTTCTAGTAGTTCCGCAAGTCTGGTTTGAACCGTTTCTAGGTGAGCGGACGCAACACATCTAAGGTTCGCCGCAGAGGGCTTGAGCCTGTGTCTACGCAACAGTAAGAGAGCTGGACGAGGAGAGCGAGGCACGAAAATGCATTTCGATAGAAACGATATCTCCACACGTAAGCACAAAATCTTGCACCTAAGGCTGATTAGGCGGTGCAGCAACCTGACTGATTCGGGAACCACTAGCCATATTCATAACTCGCAAGGAGGATGGATTGATTAAGAGGTCCATTTACTGAAAATCAACATGGTCCGGTCAGTGCCTGCACTTCACCAGCTTCATACCAATGCGGTACAAACGGACACTTGTGAAGACTCTAGGTAGTCGTGCCAGACGAATTTTTTCGGCCGACTGTCTGGACGATGAGCTAGTGTTAATTACAGCAACCGTAATGGCGAATGGCCACCCTCGAAGATTTATCGAGAAACACAGTCAACCGCGAGGACCAAAGGGCTTGGTGCACACGGCAGCCAAGAGGAAAGTGTATTTCACGTTATATTTCAAAGGTGACTTAGCCACGCTGCAGACAACTAAGCGTATACTTTTGGATACACAAGGAAGTTACTATGCTGCACAAGTTGTCGTCATCAACCGAACCCGAAATTTGCCCATACCTCCAACGAAGGAAGCTCAGCCAATTGGGGCCAACTCACACTGTGTATACCAATTTGTATGTGACGGCGGAAAATGTCACATAGGCAGAAACAATAGAACGCTGACTTCCCTATTAAAGGAACATGTGCCAAGATGGGTTCAGCATGAAGTTGCTCAGGTTGCCTACCCTCGTCAGGTTCCATGTTTGCTCAGACCGCTGGCTTCCTCGATAGGCAAACACATATTAGACTCGGGTCACCAAGTAGAGCTGGGCTCAGCGTTTAAAGTTGTGTTACGTCACACCAATCCCCGCTTCCCTCGGTTTGCTGAGGCTGTCGCTATAAGCCGGATTAAGCCAGCCTTGTGTGTTCAGAAACAATTATTTGTCAGCTTAAAGCTGTCTTGGACGTAAGTATGAACTTCCGTCATTCGTTTTGCAACTTAAGCTTGTGTGTTTGCACCAACTGTTAGCTATATCTATGCATATCGGTTATTGTTAATGGTATTGAGGAGACAATACGAAATGCATGCATCTACCAGTCTTCGTCTTCGTTCCGTGCTTTTGAACTTGTTAATGTTAACAAACTGCTTTAAAAATTCTATCTTTCTCAGTTCCTGCTGCACTTATTTGCCAGTTGGCCTTTTTAACCTCTTGTTGCTTTCAAAAACTGTATTTGTGCTGGCATAGCTGTAATCCGATTCTGTTACTAGTTTGTCTCTGCTGCTAGTGTCGGAGCGCTTTCTGCCTGTAGTTTTTCTTATTATCCTGCGACCCGAGGTTATCCTACAAGCAACCCAATGTACGGAATCCAATGCCGAACCTTAACCTTGCGGGTCTTCTACCGATGACATTGTAGACCTTATTTAGGTAAGCAAATGGTGCATTTTCTAGACGTCCACGCAGTGCGGCTGTTGGTTTCTTTAGTAAACTATTCTCTGCTAAATGCATAACCAGCCCCACCAAATCCTCTAATGCTGGATGATAAGTCGCATTAATTGCGTGCTGACACTATTCAGGACAAATTATGTTCTGTTATCCGATACTAGAGGTCCCGGACGACCAACGGTTGTAAACGTCGTGCACAGTTTAACTAAGGTTGTTGCATTAAAGTCGTAGGCATCAACCCACTTGTAATGGGCGTCAATATTCAAATAGATCTTGCTTTTGAGAAATCCGAAAATAATCTACGTGCTTAGGTTTCCATGGCGCTTTGGCTACTTCCTTGGCTGCGTTTGCACTTGGCGCCGTAGGACTAATAAATCCTAGTCCAAGGCGATGCGCTTAATCATGCGCCGGTACCAGCAAGCAATTGAAGTCAAACACCTTAGACTATATTTGATGTGTTACGAACGACCTCGACGGAGGAAACAATCCAGGGGCAAAATGTAAACGCGACAACCTACAGAGCGAACTGGTATTAAGCCGGATATAAGGAAGGTTAAAATAAGCAAGAATAATGTACAACCGGTCAGCAAGGAACTTGTACATTGGATATAATACGCCGTTTGAATACTACACCGCTCTTCATAACGGCTAAACCTAGGACGCCATCAATGTCAAAACAGTGAAATACGTCGATGCTCATACGGCAAAAGCTTGCCGAGTAAGCATGAGTGAGCGTTTGCGTCAAATGAGGACGTCGGAAATTGGAATCCACTGTGTCCTTTGCTGTATTTTATTTATAGATTGAAGGATAGTGTAACTTACGGCGAGCCGTTGGAGCGAGATTTGGCATACTTTATGCTACTTAGCCCCGAAGAAGATGGACAGGATGTCAAACTCCGCTGCTTCCAAGCGCTTCGCTTGGAACTGGCCTCTACCTCGCGACACCCCGCCCTGTGCCATAACGACTCTCGTCATAGGAAGAGACGACCTTCGGCTTACGACGCTATGAATCGCGTTTGTGTCCGGTTCGTTGTTAACTGTGACGCTTCTCGAACACGGTGGTCGTGAGGTCCGGTAGAGCAAAGGGGGTGTCTGGGTCAATTAAAGACGAGGATGCATTGACGCACATATAGAACACACCAAAATGTGCGAGCGCCTGTCTTGCTTGTAGAAGAAGTTAGCTTTTCTGCTTTTGATTTGTTTAATGTCTTTAGACGTTTTTAATTCCTTTGCCTACAAAGCTTGCTTCGACTAAATTCAAAACAATTATGTACCAGATTTACAAACCTAAACATACGCTTAACATTCTCGGGAACACGAACAGACGTACGATTTGTCCGACCACGGCTTTTGGTAGAATTATGCGGCGGTCTGTTTTCGGGTAATGTTCGGAAGCCGGACGTTTGTAGACCCAGATCGTGGTCTGCTTTGACAGCACTAGGGTGCTAGAAGTCAATACGGAGAGTTTTGACGTCGCATGAAGTAATGCCAGACTAAGTAGGCAAGGTGGTTGACTCCATCAAGACTGGTTTTAGCGGTCGATGTTGACAATTTCTCATCGGCCTCCGCGGTCGATAATGAGTCCTATTAATACGGTTACTACATTGAAATTTTCTATGTACGTCAAACGAATTGGCTGTCTAATACCGTCCGCGTAAGGAAGGAGGTGTAAGCAAGTAGACAGGTTGTCGTGCACATACAATAGTGTCTCCTGCGTTGGAGGAGCGGCCGAACGTAGCTCACACTCAGCTGTTGAGTCAATCGGTCGGTGTAACTTCCGTGGTCTAATGAAAAAGTTGCCTGGCTGGTGCCACCAGTTTTCTAGGCAGAGGCAGCAGGAAGGGCAGCTTAGCTGCCTTGGTGTTGCGTTGAAGGCTGTCTTAACAATTTTTCTTAAACCTGGTAGGACGAGAGGAAGTGTTTCGGACCATGAAATACCTGGGTACGCACGTAGGGCAGCCTAGAACTGGCGACAGAAGCACTCCACTATGTCGTTAGCGGCCGGATGATACGCCGTCGTCTGGACATGGCGACAATGCAAACCACTAAATAACGCTGCAAAGGTAGATACGAAATGTTATACTCGATCGGTGGTCACTTTAACCTGACCGTCAAACTGAGCTACCCAGCGCTCCAGCATAGCTTCTGCTACCGTTTCCGCAGGGCAAGTAGGTGTAGGAATCGACTCCGGCTACTTAATGATTTGATAGACACAGGTAAATACACATACAGAACCTTTCAAAGGTGGCTGAGTACCTACGAAGCCGACGTGCATGTGGTGAAACCATGCAACTAACGTTGGATACCTGAGTAATATTCCTTAGTTGTGACTGCGCACTTCTGCGCGCGGATAGAAAAGGCAAGCAGCTACCCAAGTGCTAGCGTTCCAAGTAACATCGCGCCAAAACAACCGTTCGGTTTCGAGTTTATTCGAGGAACGGATGACTGTGTGAGACATGTCGTGCAACGTGTCAAACAAGTTCTGTCAAAACTCGCGTGCAACGATCGGGCGCAGCGTGCCCATTGATATATCGTAAATTGTAGTCCCGTCTGATATTGTCCGTGGAACGGATGGTATGTCCAGCGAGGGAACCTGCGTAGTAGGTAAACCTCAGTGGCGTTGCATTGCGCTGCGGCTATGGCTGCCAAGTAGCTGGCGGTGTATGCATCAGGGGAGATCGCTAGAAAGCTAAAAACTGCGTCGGCGACGGTGTTGCACGTAGCTGAGACGTATATTGTTAGTAACTTAGGCGCTATAGTCTAGGTGGCGTGACTCACTAAGAGATTATAGGTTGTTAGTCGAGCTGAGCAAGTAGGTTGAGAGTTTGTGGTCGGTGAAGATGAGGAAAATGCGACCTTTTAACACAGGTCGGAAATGACGTATGGATAAGCAGATGGCTAACAGTTCTCTACCAAAAATACTGTACCGAGCTTCGGCAGGTTGCAGGCCTTTGAATAAAAGCGACACCAGCTGCCAAGCTTCACCTACTTTTGCTGTAGGACCGCCACAAATGCCAAGTCAGAAGCGCCAGTATAAGAGACAGTGAGGTTACGCGTCAGGATGCGCCATAGAAGCCATTTTGGTGGTAGCTAATTTTAAAGCTTCGGTCGCAGTGATTGCTGTCGCCGGAAAACCGAATTTGTCAAGCTTTCCTCGGAAAAGCCTGTGATGGGCTGCATATCCTGCGAACCTGCTACCATAAAACGACGCTAAAAGTTGTCAAGCCCGTCAAATCGTCTTGGCTGCATGAAAGAATGCGGCTTGGGATAGTCGGGGATGGCTTTATGGTTATCCAGCAGTGGCGCGACGCCTGCAGGAGAGAGGTGGTGGCCGAGGAAACAGACCGCATCGATACCCAGAGAACTTTCGTGCGTTGATCGTTACCCCGTGTTGGGATAAGCGGTCAACCATTGTTCGAACGTGGTGCAAATGCTTTTCTCAAAAATTGGTATATAAATAAACATTTATTCTCGGCTATGCGAGGCATGCCCGCGAGGTCGTGATCAAAGAAATGCAATTATACAGACATGTCATGGCAATTGTAACAGTGACAATCACAGTTTGTTCAGACATTCCTATTTGAAACTGTACCAGTTGACAGAAACAGAATTTAAGGAAGCCCATTGTCGTGAGTGCAGACACGTTTTGTGAGCACAGTCAGTATGCCATAAAATGCAGTAACAATTCAGGAAGGAATAGGTCAAGAACTGGAACTGAGCAATTAGAGAAGAGCTGGTGATGAACACGCTCAAGCGTGAATACACGATACGTTGGGTTCATGTGAGTGTAGCGTAAAGAACCAAGAAAAATGCGCAGAAAAAGATGTGGCAACAAAACGTGAAGATAAGAAAGTGTCGGGCGTATCAAGCATGGCAGTATGTAGTCATGGTCAGCTTGTCAGTGGGAGCTTATTTGCTGTTACTTTATTCAGTGCCGAGTCACCTCCGCAACGTCGCAGTGTTGTTAACGGACTTTTGTGGCTTTTTATAGTGAGAACGCTTGCCAAGCAAACCACACCACTTCCTGGAATACTGCCGCCAATGCATTCAAACGACAAGCTAAAATTGGCAATGCTTCTTATTGACCGCTTATCGGTTCTGTTAGTCGCACTCAAGATACACACACAATTTTTGCTGGCTGATGCATGAGATATCGTCAACTTAAACGTTAGCGAAGTAACGGCCAAGATAACCTTGGTCGATGAATCGCAGCGAATGTTGTGCGACAAGCTTTAGACCGAAGGGTATGTACAGAAACCCGAACAAACCGAATGAAGTCTTCACGGTAGATTTTGCGATGTCCGCTTCGGATACCGAAATTTGGTTGTAAGCACGCACCTAGTTAATTTTGCTGGAAGCGTTTATACCCGCCAGCCTGGCGATGAGCTCCACGATATGTGGGATAAGATAGCGATTAGGCGTGTGCAGGTTGTTTAGGGTACGATCGTCGTCATGATGACACCAGTCCCAAATGGTCTTCTTCGGAAGCATGTGCAGGTGATGCCATTGGCTGTCGGAAGGTCTGGTGGCACCGTGCTAATGCCTGTGCTCAAATTCAGCTCCTGTGGCGCGTAACTCGTTGGAGGCTAGTCGTCTTGGTCGGGCATTCGTTGGCTGCGCCCGAGTAACAATGTGCTGAGCAACTTCGGTCGTGAATGACAGAAGCTCTGCGGCTGATCGTAACGTTTTTGGGTATCCAGGTAGTAAGTTCACATAATCTGAGTGTACATCGGCGATTCGTAAAACGGGACTGATTATAGGGGCATCTGAATTGATGCCCTCAACCATTGTACAGTACGATCGTCTACAGGTCTGCAACGACTAGCGCCAAACTAGAAACCAAACATAAAGAAGGAAGTCGGCACCGATAATTGCAAAGTGTACAGTCACAACCAGGATAACCCGATGCAAACCTCGGCGCAGGCTAAGATCCAGGCTCATCATACGCTGACCGGATGAAGCCAATGAAGAACCGTTGACCGCGCATAGGTTGTGCTTGAGCATAGTGTGTATGTCGCCTGCGTTCGCAAGCATGACACCAACTTCCGCTTCTGTGTAGGTGAGGACACTGATGGAAGAACATCTATCCTTAACGTGATGGATGGATGCATTTTTCGTGTTAGTTTCCTTGCTATTCGCTTTCTCTAAAGCAGTTGGGCTGTACATAATGCAGGCAGCCCGATAACGTCTAGCATTTCACCATGTTGGCGGTGACCCCAGCCTAATTATTTGAAAGGCTTGATATTCTCTACCTAAGAACATGCAAAGAAAATGTTGCGCTTTCTTGACGAATGAGACGTAATCGGTGCAGGCACAAGTGAGTTACAATGAACAGTAGCCAACACCTAGCCAGTGACTGGCCGCGGCACCCGGTGCCTTGCAGCCTTTACTGTTGCCAGCCTGCTGTAAAGTACGGTACTTTTCTCTTCCTTAGGATCAGTTTGGCCTTCCGAATTAAAGTAAATAGTATACCCTGTTTACATCGTTGTGAATACGTCACCGAAACTAATACTCATCTGCGGCAGGATCCGTTCAACACAGCGTCTGCTTACTAGCTAGTTCTTTGGAGCTATATTGTACCTTTCTAGGTAAGCAAGCCTACTGAGGTCCTATAGCAATGAGGCCCTTTTTTAATTTCCGATTTACGCCGTGCACGCTTGCCAAGTTGCACGGTAAATATAACAAGATTTGTGGCTACGGTATTGGCATTCGCTCCAGAACTAGGAGTACTGCATTTGCTGCCGTAATTTTGCCCTTAGCTTGTACAGCGGTCGAGCAAGCTTCTAATAAAGTTACCTAGTTTCTATTTTTAGCAATAGTTACGCTACAAAACTAGCTTTTAAGCTTGACTACGTTGAAGGCCATATGATTTTGACGCTCGAGGTCATGCGTTAATCAGATATATTTGCTATAATCTACGTTTATGATTTCCAGCTAAGTATGCCGAAGTGCCGTCCGCTTGTAGATGTATTATTAAAAATATTTTTGTTCGTTATTTTTACTGTAAATCCTTACAAATCTTGTTGCCTTTGTTGATGTCATGGCTTTTCTTCTCTCTTTCCATGAGCCCAGCTTTTGTCGGGACCGGTAATTTACCAGAGATGGCTAATGGAGCCAGATTGAATAACGTTGCAAGGCGCTTCCTGTGGCTTTGGTGTAGTACTCGTTCTCAAGGGGTAACTAAACGTAACCACTTTTACTCATGCAAGTGCATATGTTTACTGTATATTATGATCTGACCCCTCAAGGGCACAGCTACTAGCGAAGTTTAGAGGTATACCTTTATTTAGTTATTTAGTTATTATAATCAGGGGTAACTTTCACGGCAATGATCCAGAGCTGCGTGCACACCACAGTATCCTGCTAATGCCCAAAAGGTTTACCTCACTTTGCCAAGAATAAAAAAAGGTAGCTATTTATTTAGTTATTATTACTTCGGTAAATACATCATGACTTTTCCTTCTTGCAACCTTTTTGCACTGGTTGTTGCAGAGGGTAATAAATGGCGCCATATCTACTGCACTGAGCAAATTGGGTGGGGTTAGGATTCTACTGCTTAGACTTTCCCTCCTGCTTATTTCCACCCTTGCACTTTTTCATCCTTAGCGACCCGCTTTACAGTCGCATTCATCCCCTACTTGTTTTCAATCCTTCAAAAATTGGCCCTCCATCACCTTGCTTCAATAGTTGCTAGTATACTAGTTTCACATCACACCCAATCACAAGGCATCACACCAATCCGGTAAATAAATAAATAAATAAATATTTCTGCTCCACTACGGGAGGCACGCCCGTGAAGGCATGATCGGCTAGACGCAAATGTGCAGACATGTTATAGCAATTGTAACAGCAACAGTAGAAAATTGTTCATATGTTCATGATTGGAACTATGCAATGGTGGAAAGATGAAACAATAATTGGGCTGTCTTGAGATCGGGAATCGTTTGTTAGTGCATAATCTGTCGGCCATATATTTCAGTCATACCTCAGCTAACAACAGATTAAGAACCCTGAATGCCCCCTCAGAAAATAATTGAAGAGCACCATCGAGTGAGCTATGACAATATTCTGAGGTCGGGGGTATGTAAAGCAACGAGCAACGGTGATATCGTAGAAACTAAAGTGACGACAGTATGTGCGTGAAATCGTAGAAAGAAGAGACGACGGTATGTGCAGATGTAGAAGTTCCAGTGTAACGAACGTATCTAATGTAGTGACGTTAGTTGGCTTGCCAGTGTGAAGTTATGGGCTTGACTTTAACCGGTGGCGAGCCACGTGCACCATGGTGCCTGGGTGTTAAACGGACATTTGCGGCATTTTATAGGAAGAAAGCTTGTCAGGCGAGAACTCATCAAGTCCTGAAACACTGCCGCCGATCCATTGAATGGCAAGATGTAACTGGCTATGCTTCTTGTTGAGCTTATATTTGCTCGTTTAGTCGTAGCCAAGTTGCGTCTCATTTTTCCGTTGGCTGATGCGTTGGTAAGTGCCTACTGAGTCCCTGTGTACTGCCCTGTTTTGAAGCGAGGGCTGTGCCCGATTGGTAGGTCATGAAATAAACAGCTTTTGAATATGACCAGTCTACTTGCGACCAAGCAGACAACGGCAGTCTATCCGTTTCCTCTTCGTCCCCTGGATCCTCGCTAAGACTGACTTGACCCTCCCTGCACGCTTTGCTACCCGTTGGCTAACAAGCAGCACATGCCCCGACGCTCGAGATCCTCCCTAACGGTATTTGCTGTTCATCGGAAACCCGCCTGTAGGCGTCAATCTTTGTGCTTACTCTGCGATCCCCCATATGCAACACTTGCAGCGCATTCTACTTAGGTTTGTCTGGCGATACCGCAGCTTTACATGCAGGTCAAGCTGACATCAGCCTTGTTTTGAGTCCGCGGGACGAAGCTGCCCTGGTCAACTGGATCCCTGTCAACAGCCGGATGTGCGCCGTTAGTTTGGCTGGCTCGTTCCAGGCTAGGAAGTAGTGCGGGGTCAAATAGTGCCTGTTTGTCACTGCGGCCCACGCCCTCACAAGCTGCAGCCCTACTTTGGTGAAAGCTGATCTATCATCAAATTACCGAACTTCATTACAAAAGAAGCGCGGATCCTTTAGTGCTTGCTGGTGACCTAAATGCTCAAGTCAGAAAATTGTCCTCTGATGAACTTCATCTGGGCGGCCAACATAGTGTAAGCTTCCGTAAAGATAACGGTGAGCGGTTGCTGCACTGTGAAATGGCTTGTCACGTACTAGAGAGCACAAACTTTCGACCCAGCACCAGCGGAAGCATGACTTGACGCCTACCAGTCTCGGGCCATTCATGGACGCAAACCGATCACGTCGCGCTTAGTTACCGCTTGTGAGGCTGTGTCTAACGCTTTCGCTTGATTTGCAGCACCGGCGTGGACGCCGATCAATCTCTCTTGGGTGCCAACTTGAGGATGCGTTTTGGCCAACGTTCGCAACGTCGGTCTGAGAGCATTGATACCAGCCAGAGTGCGAAGCGAGTGTTCTGAATACGTATCAAACTACACTGGCATCTGAGCTCAGTATGCGTCCACTAAACACCTTCATAGAACACTGGTCGCATATTCGTCAAACTTTAATGTCATCAGGCATAGCTTCATGTGACAAAGCAAATTGCTAACCTCGACATTGGGTCTCTACAAGTTGCTGGAACGCAGGGATGCTCGCCGACGTATTCTGGCTGAAAGCGAATACCACAAGACTCGCAAAACTCTCAGGGAAAACTGCTTGCTAGCCTGAAGGGAGACCGCGAAGCCTGGTGGTCTCATCGTGCATCGGAAATGAAAACCGCCGCTACCGTTGGTACACATCGCATGCTATTTCGTCTGATACAGGAAACGTGTAGCAGGAGACCTGGTGTTAGCGAGAACCCACGCGATGAGAGTGGGCAGCCGATCCATAGCTTGTCAACACTCTTGGAGCGTCAGGCCGAACAATCTACAAGACAGTTAAACCAATCTGAGTTTTCTCTTTCTCTTTCGGGCCTGGAGTGCCCATCTCCATGGGCCGTCTCGTTGGACCCGCTCTCACGCGCAGAATTCGAATGTGAGAGCAGACTGTTGAAATTGCATACGACGGAGGATGCAGATAGAATTCCCTCGGCTCCACAAATTCCTGGGACCTTTTCTTGTAGATGATGTACACGAGTTGATAGAGAAACTTTTGGAGCAGGAAACTGTCCCTACAGACTGGAGCCGCTCCGTCATAGTCCCAATTTTCAAAGGAGGCTACCACTTGAACTTGAATTTGGCAAATGGCAACCATAAAGGGATTAGTCTGCTCTCACTTGACTCTAAATTGTTTGCGTCAGTCGTATTCTACAGTCTGGTTTGCGAGCATGAATGCAGGATTGGCAAAGAGCACGCCGGGTTTCGTCAAAATCGAGGCTGCGTTGAGCACCTCTTCACTTTACGTTAATTGATGAAGCACCGCCGTGTATATTAGCGACCCACCGCCGTCGTGTTTCTCGACATTAAAGGTACTTTGTTTTGGTGGTTCTAAGTCTTTAGTGCTGTCTGCTCATAAAAGCTATGCCCGAGAATTATTTAAACGTTTTCAAAGCGCTGTATTCTCATAGGTTAGGCAGAGTTAGAGTTTATGGCAAGCTGTCGCTGCCTTTCAATATCTACAGCGGAGTCAGACAATGTTGCCCGCTGTCACCTTTCCTATTAAACCTCGCTATTGCTTAAGCCATGATAAAAGCCTTCGCTGAACACGGTCTAGGTGGGGGCCTAATTCCTGTTGAAGGACTTCCTGACTTGGAGTATGCGGACGACATTGCCCTCATAGGTGAGAGCGCCTAAATGGGCCAGATTGCACTGGACCGATCAGCACTTACAGTCAATCGATTTGGGCTATTCTTTGCTCCATCGAAATGCAAACTTCTGCTCAAATGTTGGCAGGAACTCACCCCTGCGAGGAAATTTGTTGTTGCTCAGCTAGTAGGCCTAAAGGAAGGCCAATACCTTGGCAGATATATTAACGCCGGTGGGATCGACGCTGGGGTTACAAACCGTAGGACAATAGCTCGAGGTGGTTTTGCCAAGCTGTGCCACCTGTGGCGCCGACGCGACATCCTACTCGCCTTGAAGGGCAAAGGTTATAATACAGCCGTCCGTTCAGCCTCCTTAAACGGTTGCGAAACCTGGCCCATCCTAAGCTAGCCACGTTCGGCCATCGCTGCCTCCGCAGCTTAGCTCATGCCTGCTGGGAACACCAGGTGAACAATTGGCGTGTTCCGCGTCGCGTATGTGGTGCAGGAAGAGCGAGTAAACCGCTCAGAATCATAATACCACGCATTAGGCTCCGAGGGCTCGACCACGTGTTGCGAATGTTAGCACCGCCCCCGAGATGTGCATGGTATGCGCGTCGGGGTGCGATTGGAAAGGTAGGAGGGAAGTTAGACAATTAATTTGTTCAGAGAAAAGAAACCTCTTACCGGAGATGGCGTCGGTTATTGCATCCAGACGGCCAGGCTGGGGTCCTAAAGATGATGAACACTTTTGGTTGGACACACTTGCTGGTATAGTTAGGAGCTGACACCAATGGCGTGCGTGCTTGGGGTTCCTTTGTTCATCCTCCTCCTTCCTAGTCTTCCCCACCAGACTGGAGCCCAGTTGTTAGGCATAATCTAACTCTGTGCGGCACCAGAGCCGGCGGTTGTCTCTGCGGAACGATGCCCATCTGTTACTGAGGAATCAGTTAGCGCGCCTGTTGTATTTTCTCCAATTCTTTTGTATTCCGGCACAATGGATGAGATGTTTTCCCCCTGTAGCTGACGCGCACAACGATGATGATGACATGGCTCAACAATAAGGGACCAACACTGCGCTGTTTTGCGAAGCAACATCGACAGCTTGCAACCTACCAGCCTGCGAGGACTGGACTTAACATTTTGAACCCTTGAGCTGAGCCGTAGCTCCTTTACAATCGTTTCCTGCTTCGTGTTATAATTTGCTTCATTCGAGAGGCAGAGAAGAATATCCCTAACCAGCTTCGAAACCGACGAATGCAGGCTTAGGACGAGCCGCTTATGTCTCGAACGGTCCGCGCGAATGCCATTATTTTCATGTTCGATCGCTTATATTGCAAACAACATTATAGGGCGGTGTTCCATATCACTTGAAACGGCCATAGTAAGCATGTCTATTATAGGACAGGACTCAGATACCTCTTTCCAGTTATGAATCGGGAAGGTCACAGAGGAAAAAACGGTAAGGCTAGTAAAATTAGACGAAAAGCAAGTAAGTAGACGTACTAAATCGATAAAATGGAACCGTTCTACCAAAAATTACAAAAAACGATAAAAGTTTAAAGCTGTGCGTGTAAATCGGGAGCTCCAATTCGTAGGACTAGATAAGCATAATCCGAGACGGTGCGCGTAATCGAGCGCAGATATCAGCAGGCGGTTAAAGTCGAACATAGCGGACTATATTCTATGGGCTGCAAAGGATGTGGACGGATGAAGCGTGATAGCAGTGGAAGGATAGTGCGTCAAGATACAGTCGAGGAACGTTTAGCCGCATGTTGGGAGCATTAAAACAGGGAAGAGTACTGTGCAGTCGGTCAGCAATGCAATTGTACATAAAATATAATAAGTATCTTTTGAGTGCATTAGGACGCAGCATTCCTATTATCTCGCCAATGCACGAACCCCACACTTTTCGACAGAATAACCAGACCAAATCGTACGATTGTAAATACAAGTCGGCAAGCTGTTGCATTTTACCGACTTCTGGTTTTTCCACATGCAGTTCATCCGAATATGTGCTAGCAGCTTTTGAGGGTCGCGACCTGTGCCCCTCACAGTATATAGCTTTTACGGAGGCTGAAGTTGATCACACTATTTCGAAATGTTGTGTTCCTTGATTGTATTTTCTGGCCACCCAACCTAAACGTAGCGTTTCACGAGCGCAAAATAGGGTATTTATCGGTTTCTCTGAGTGTGTCTGTTGAGAGAACCAAAGTATTGTTAAGATGTTGAAGTTAATGCAGGATTTCTTGCGTGGTGAATTCCTTTGAAGATAATTCCTATAACGGAAGCCCCTGGGGGTACAGCAGCGGCATTAGGCCGGCCAGGGACAGGTTGAATTTGGCGTGTATATCCTGAGAGCATAAGGGTCCAACGGAATGGGTCAGCACAACACGCCTCCCAACCAACCAGCGTTACAATGCATTCAGCTCTATCACGCTTGAACCATTTTCAGTCATGTTCCGGGAAGTAGTGTGTTCGCTTGACAGGCGTTCACGTACAAACACCCATGAATATCTGTTGAACCTCATTGCGACGTTGCGGATCTGACTCGCCACTCAATAAAGTCACAGCCTCAAGCACGCAATGGCAAGTTGACCGAGGCTATATTTCACAAGTTCTGTGCATATATCTACGCTAATACGACTACGCCTATGTGTTGGTTAGGAATATGCCAGTATTCTTAAAACTTTCACAGTTTATCTTCATGCTCCACTCTCCTGACCTTCACTGTGTCCACAACCTCATCGGACAAGTTCCTCCTCAAGTTAATCTACTCCAATGATCTCTGTAACGCTTATCTGTAGCTCGCGTACTCTGCAAAGTTATAGTTCACTCTTTCTGGGACTAGGTAGGCCTAACTTACTATCTACTGCTCATGGCACTGCTTATTATGCTAGCATGTGGAAAATTTCACTATTCTGATCATGCCCAAAGGGCGTGCCTTGCTTTGTCGAGAGCAAACTTTTATTTAGTTAGTTAGCTACCATTAACGTATGGCGTACAACTTGTATACGAAATTTTGGTTCTGGAACCTATGGCAACTAGTGACCACTAGATGGTCTTAGGCAACCTAGAGCTGCCACCACTCTACTGGCGTCCGCTGGAGACGTTCTACAATTACTGGAATATCACTTTATAGGGCTTAATCGAGCCGCCAGTGCAATGGAATGGTCGCCACCGCAGGATTCCTCTATTTTAAGCTGTCGGTGTTTTATAAAAGAGGGTATGCAATCGTTGGTCGCAAGTTTCGTACCCCTCAAATATAGGAAAGCTGGACCAGTGATACCATATTGGTTTGACAGCAAGGATGGCCAACTGGCTCGTCGGCAAAGCGTATTGCGGCATATGTTCCTAGCGTCTGGCTCTGGCAAAAATAATGAGCCTACAAAAGACAGCGGAAGCTTTGTAACGGCACAAAAGCATGAAAGCTTTGGCAGTTCGAATAGCCTCTTGCAACATCAGTAAAGACAGCGCCCGGGAAATTTTTTACTTATGAGAAGTATCGCCTGGGGCCCACACCGATATAGCTGAGTTCGAGAGCCCTGACGGACGGCCTCTGTCCTCCAGCACTGAACAGGCGTTCACATTGGCGGCGCACTTGGATTCCGTATTTACAAGTGGGCATGCGCCTAGTTTACGCTCGACGTGTGCCATTCCTACTAAACGCGATAGCCTTGATTATGCTACAGATGTCCTCAGGCTACTCGACTGTCTTGACGACAGGATGCCTGCCGGACCATATAGACCCCATCCCATTGCCTTAACGTGCTTGGCAGCCATTATCACCCCAGCCGTGGCGGATCTGTTTAACAGATCGTTGTTAAAGGGTGCGTTTCTAAATAACTAGAAATGCTTATTAGTAAAGCTTAACCCGAAAGGCGGTGGCCCACGCAACATGGATGATTACCGGCCGAGTTGTCTCACCTCTGTTTAGGCAAAGTTGCCCAAAAAGCATTTGAAGCTGGGTTGTATACAGCTGTTAGCGACGAACGACCTAACGCCAACCTAGCACGGCCTCATGTAGGGCCGCTCGTGTAATACCGGCCTGTTGTTGACGCGGCAGGTAGGGCTGCAAACGTTGAACCAGTGGAAATCTGTGAAGGTTATTTATATTGCTTTCGGTAAAGCTTTCGATAACGTGAACCATTGGGTCCTGCTTCACTAGTTGCGATATGTCGTGTTGGTGGCGCATTGCACCAGAGCATAAGTGATGTCCTTATTGGGAAAAGTTGGTGGGTACAGTGGATACCCACCTATTGGAGTGTACCCCTTCACTAGCGGTGTACACCAAGGCACAGTGCTGAGACCACTATTATTCCCGATCCACCTAAACAAAGTGTCCCAGCGTTTTTGGTCGCCTTGTGCACTTATTGAAGGTAGCTTGAAGGTTTGGAAGGAATTGATCGTCCCGACGTCTGTGGCGTCCTTCAGCAGGACCTTGACCGTCTAGCCCAGTTTTCTGCAGAAGTTAGCCAACCGCTCAACCCGGTAAAGTTCTCCTTTACGAGCCTAAAGAGGAGTCGTACTGAGCGTGTGTATACCCTGGACTGCAACCTGCTGCATATCACCAGTTTCGTAAAGGATCTAGGCGTACACTTAGTAGCTTACTGTACGTAAAAGGACTATTCCTGCTCTGGGCGCTTATAGGCAGTTGTTGCACTTTATCTGCAGCGGTTGGCACCCGCCTTTTCTCTTCCATGATAAGACCGGTGCTTGAGTACGGTTCACTGGCCTGTTGTCCGACCGCAATAGGTTCGATGCACAGGGTAGAACTGGTCCAGCATATAGTTACCCGTCTCAGCCCCAGTTTAAGAGATTGTCGTATGTGGACCGACGTAGGAGACTAGGGCTGTATACACTGTTAGTACGTCCGCTTCGAGTTGCTCTCATAGCGACGCACCGCATATTTTACCTGGGTCACTTCCTTAGACTGAGGCCGCTGCTGTACGTTCGCTCACCAAGCAACGCACGCGGCACCGATACAAACCAGTGCCACCGGATTTAAAGCGCGTCGCGCACCGTCTGTGCTTTGAGCGTCCAGTGGTGAATTATCAGAACTAAATGCCGGGGACGCTAGTCAAGGCGAAATCTGTGTCAAGGTTTAAGAGGTTCCCGGAGGTTTGGTTTGCGGGCTACCGGTATAAATACATAAATAAATGGTATACTCTCGGTAAAACCAGGCACACCTGTGAAGGCGCGAGCGAATACACATACAATCATAGCTGCTTTGGAATAGTAAAATATATCGTTTTAATGAAAGTTATAACCAGAAAGATAAAGTCCATACGAGTGAGCATTTTGTCAGGTAATAGTCCGACCAAGAAACATGATGGCGCTGGGGCGCGTAAAACTCAGGTATAAGTGGTGCCAATATTCCAGCTCAGCGTGATTGCACCATGTAATAAGCCATGAGCACTGAAGCCAACGCAAGCTTTCAGTGCAATCAATGAATATTGAATACTCGGAAGGTTTGGTGTTCCATCCAAGCATCCACCATAGTAAAAGCAGTTGCACATGTTGTATGCAGAAGTCTGATGACCGCGTCAGTGTGTAAGGTTCAGCCGTGGCCTTATTCAGTAGTGAGTCACATTCGCCCCGCTGCAGTGTTGTTAATCGTACATTTGTGTCTTTTTTATGAAGAACTCTTGCCACGCGAAAACCCACCATGTCCTAGGACGCTGCCGTAACTTCTGTTGAACAGTAGTGCAAGCCGACCATGCATCGTACAGACTAATTTTGCACTCTATTGTTCAAAAATAATAATAATAAATAATAATAATAAATAAAATAATAAAAGCCTCTATTGTTCGTAGTCAGTTGACGGCCATATTTCTTCCTTGGTCGACGGATTGGATTGGTAATGAATCGGCAGTAGTCGTTGAAACCAGTCAAAGTTACAAAAGCGTCGTAGAGTGGAATGATGAGTGGCGCAGGTGAGTAAAAACCTTGTTAATAGAGGCTGGCTTCTTCTGTTATATACTTGCCCGGTTGCGCAGCAAGTATCCAACTATTCACGCTGGACTTATCATGAGGATGGTGAGTGCACTGTTCTTTGTCTCTGAACCCGTTCATAATGGGCGAAAATGCCACCTCTTTGTCCAATGCGGGATCGTTACGAATTTCTTACTCCGCAAAATAGAATCGGAATTCGTTCAAAGGTAAGTTATAATTGGGTGTACTTGTCTCCATGGTCGAGTGAAATCTCCAATAAAGGCCGGCGGAAAACTCATTTATTCGAGTGCCATTGAGGAGCTGCAAAGCTGTCTGTGAAATGACATCGGAAAAGCTCCATTTGAATGAAGCAGCAGGGTGTTCTTCCGGGAATAAAGGGCACCGAAAACAATTTTTTGGACGCCAAGGAGAATAAGCAAAGCTGTCCGTGGCAGTGCAGGTAATCCCGAAAGAATTTTTCGTCTCTCGTTGTGAAACAGGAAATTCATGTATAACTATTATTCCAGGAGCGTAACTTATGATACTGTGGCTTCGATTTGAGCTAATCCCCTTTATTTAAACCCCGTGAAAGTGACATCTCTAGAATGGCAAAAAGAGCTACACTGGTAACGGTGGGTGGGTTCTTTATATCCCGGAGAAAGGATCGAGTGTTTAGCTGGCTGGCTATTGCTGATAGATCAGCCAATCCTAGTGGGTAAATCCTCTCGTTTTGGCCGGCGTAACTGTGGCAACCTCGGGAAAGAACGGACAGCGGACAAGAGGCAGTCAAGCAGACAGGCAGCCGTGAATCAAGAAGCGCTACCGAAAGACTGATGGCATGCAACGGTGCCTTTGATACTCTAAAATTTATGTAATTTTGCTACGTATACTTGATTTGCAAGGTTACCGCACCCGGGAAAGAGGTAGTGCTGCCGCAAATGCTGTCACCGCGCAGGAACCAAGGAAGTGATTCTGCGCATGTGCTTGATCCACCTACGGTGGAGCAACCCCAATTTTTACATTCTGGCTCTCTGTTCTCAGGCTTAAATACTTTGTATTCTGTGTGAATCACATAGTTCGCCAGAATAGGTAGTGCTGAAGGCGTACAGTGCCGAAAACAACGGCGGGTGGCTCTCGAGCAACATGAGAGTAGTTAGGTTCTGCTAGCACCAAGGATCATGAAGCACAAATAACAGGTCGCTGAGAGCCATCCGGTAGAGTTGGCAATAATACAGCCCGAAGGCGCCTGATTACTTCGCAAATTTTACCTAATTCCTGCAGCTGTGCGGCAATATATCTTCTGTGCCCCCAGTCAGTTGTGATGTTTTGCAGGTAGCCATCATCTCCCCTTTTATTCACCGCCTACGCTGAAAGTCCTATTCCAGCAAAGTTCATAGGCTGTAACTATGTTGAGAACATCGTCCTGGGCCGCAGGACACCAACCATCAAGAACACCTTGAAATCCATCGAGGTATAGAAAAACAAGTGCCATAGTTCCGCGCAAGGTCGCTCTCGCAACCTCTTCAATAGTTGGGACACAAGGTATGGTTTTATCCACACCAACCGATTGTACTTCCTTGTATATACCTACCCTCCCATGGTTGTAGAGGACCAAAGCGTACCGCGTACACTTAACCTAGTATATCTCAACTTTTTCGTCGCACAATTTATCTTGGTCCACACACTTCTTGAAACATTTTGCAAAAGTACATAGCTCTCTTTCTACGCCGTCATACCTAAAATGCTTGCCTTTCGACGGGCTGTGATTCTAAGGCTTGCAATTGCATGTATTTGCTCCCACGGGTTATACTGTACCCCAGTCATTTTCCCAGGACCGCTTCAAAATTAGTATCTCCCTCTCGTCCTTTTGCTAAAACTTTTTCTCACTACTCTGGTTTGGTGCAGGATGCTTGCAAGGAGTTCATGATTTACAAACGTTCTGAAGCATCTACCAACCTTTTATCCGATTTTACGTGGCCATTCTCAGCCCTTACACGCTAGCCTAGCCTGCCCTATATCTAGTTCATCCACACTGTCAACGTTTAAAACTTTGGATTCTCCTACCTCGTTGTAAAGCCATAGTATCCTGTCTTTTCCGGCACGACTACAAATCGACCCAACTGGAATAAAATACTGCTTTCGTGACCTTATGCTTAAGTGGAGATTCAACTTATTGTGTACTGCCGTCAAACGTTATCATCTTGATGCGTTGTTGTATTATATTTAGCATTATTGGTGTAAAAACGTTGTAACTGCATTCATAAGTGTGGATAAAGCTTACGTTAACTTGAGTTGGGTAGGGTAAAGCATCGAAAGAAAGAACAATGGACTTCCGTAGGCAGTAATGCACAAGAACCTTGACAAATGGCAAACGTTGCGTAACTGCATTCGAAGCAGGCTTCTGAACTCTGTCCTAATTTCAACGTTGACTTTTGCGTAGGTGTTAGTAAAGCGGGTGCAAGTAGGTTGCCGTTGATAGTATGAATCGCGGAATCTGCGCGGCCACTGCTCGGAACGACCGTAACTCGTTTAGGTTGTTGGGCGCTGGTGCATAATATAGTGCTAAAATATTTGCTTCGGATGGGCGTAACCTATCGGGTGACCACCGACAGCCAGAGTAACGTACTCTGTCAAGCGATTTATGAAACACGACTGAGTGTGGTCCATTTCAACCCTTAACTATCTCATGTGACAGTTTTAGATGAAGCAAATCAGGCCCGGATGCTTTAGAAGAGTTCGGCAACGAACCTCTGTCTTCGCTACAATAAACTAAGGTAAATAAACAATTAAGGCAATACATAACTTTTTTATTCTCGGAAAAGTGGAACACGCTTTTACAGGCATGAACATGTTATGAGAATGTGTAAACAAAAATGCACAAAAGTACAACATGTGCCAAAACAGTGCATATGTGCATGAATGTGTGTGTAACTGTGCATTGGTGTATCTTCGTAGCTTGAGCTTGTGCGCGTGCCGTTTTATTTGTGACTATTTGACAGCATCGGCTATGTAAGAATAGAAGATTGTGGTATGTGGATCGGTAGTATCCAGCTATCCACGGGCCAGTGACGTTATTGTGTGGCGAGTCACCTTCGCCACGTCACAGTGTTGATAAACGGACATTTGTGGCATGGTATAGGGAGAAGGCTTGCCAAGCGAAACCCGCTACGTCCTGCAACACTGCCGCCAAACTATTGGATGGAACTGTTTAAACCCAACCGACCCAGCTGGCATCACATGAAGATTGTTCGGCTAGGCAGCCGGAGCCCTCTGGGATCCTGCAAACCAAAGCAACCCTTGTCAAGGACATTTCTCTTACAAAAGCTGCTGCACATTGGCCACTAAGTACGCGGGGATTGCCATAGTTCGTATGAGCATCAGTACCGTCTTCATGCATCAAGATTCTAATTGACTAGTTCGAACCGGGGCGCTTTTTGAGCTAGGCAAATAAGCTTTGTTGATTCTCTTAGGCTTCTTCTGCTAACCCTAGCTCGAACATGAGCCAAATATTAGTTGGGCGTTGCTTAGGCTTATTTCTCATCTTACGAGACTCCTACGTGGTCAAACTAACCTTTCCGAGGTCCAGCTTACTACATACCACCCGGTAACTCCAAAATCGGCCCCTAACCGTTGCTTAACTAGCTGCCGCTTGAACATTTCGTTCAGTTACACCAGCAAGGCCGTAGCGCCAACGGCCTTGCAAAATAGGTGACCATCTGCTAATGGTTGGCATCGATCCTCATCCGGGCCTCATTGCTTTCACCTACCTAAATATGTCTACATTTAAAGTTTGAGTGTATAGCTTTCACAATAACTTAGCTCCAGTTAGCTACATCATAAGCCCCAGTACCGCTTCCCAAGTAGTTCGACGCGTGTGGCTTCGAATATTGTTTATAACCACACCCTTGTAGGTATGACTACTAATGTTGCTCCACAGCCACTAGCCCATGTTTCAGGTGTCGAAATCGCGAGGCCATTTTTACTAGAATCCTACACTGATTCAATAGAAATTATCATTTAAAGGAAGCTACCTTTTTGCTAAGGAACTTCCGGACTGAACGCGTTTACATGTACATTCACAGTCGGCATCCGACAGCTACATAACATAGATACCATACATCCGCCCTAACTACCACCTGCTGAACCGCCGTTATGTGTTTAACTATAACGCATAGTACAGAGAAAGGTAGTCCACCGGTTCTGATAAACGGACACTGTCAGAGCCATAAGCTTCAGATGCAGGCCACTTGACTTCCATTCCCTCCTCACTTGGTCTACTATTCCCAGCAACTAGCTGTGCTGAACAACTAAAAATCAATATTGGAAACACGGGTTGTTAAACAGCGTAAAGAACCAGCTCCTTTCCTATCTTAACAGCCACCTTTTTACATTCCAGCAGACTAGCGAGGCGGCTAGCCACGCACAGTAGTAGCCCATCACCTTAGCTAGATGAATATCCAGAAGGTTTTGCTTACCATTATACCTTAACGTGACCAGTTATGCGAAATTATTCGTTTACTTGGCGCCGAGGGCAGCATGCACCAGACATCATGGTGGGGGACAACCCTCTGTTACTTTTTGCATTTACGTTGCTACACCTGGCTTATATTATCATTCCTTCAGTTTTCTGATATACTGGAACAGCTCCGGCCCGATACATCGCTAGTGCGATAGCTGCTCTACTGCCAAAGCTATATCTCATGCTGTCGGTGTGGCCTACGCTGGGAACACTTGCGTCAAACCTACTTAACAAGAGAGACAAGCCTCAAAATTTCAACGGTTCCCCATATTGTGCACTAACACGAAAGTCACAATAAGCCTTCGTTTTTGCAAACTCAAGCTAAATAAAAAAATTATGGTATATTTCTAAACTTGGCTGGAAGCTGTGCCCTAGGCGGTCATGTCATAATGTATAGTAGCCACATGCTCCTGTATGGATAATAATAAAGTTAAGTTTATGTACTGCTTGGGCGCGAGTACTGCATCAACGCTGTAGGAACCGCCTCCAGCTCCATTAGCCATTTTAGTTAAATTATGGGTCCCAATACATGGTTGGCTCATGGAAAGAGAGAAGAACAGCCATGGCATTAAATATGTCAGAAAAGAGATTTGTAACGTTATCTAGTAAAAATAAATAATAAAAATTTTTTACAAATAACTATCTAAAAGCGTACGACACTTCGGCCCTACTTAGCTGGGAATCATAAATGTAGTATATAACAAATAATGCTGATTAACGGATGATCCCGAGCACCAAACTCAGGCTGCTTTAACCGCAGCCAAAATTAAAAACCAGTTTTGTAGCCTAGGTATTGGTAACAATAAAAATTAGTAAGCTTAGTCAGAACATCGCTGTAAACGATAAAAGCAAAATTGCCGAATGCTTGCAGTATTTCCCGCGTTCTTGTGCGACTGCCAATACCGTAGCGAAAAAGCTTGCTATCAATACCGTATAACTTTTCAAGCGTATGCGGTAACGATAAGAATGTTTGTAAAACGTGGCTCATTGCCATAGGTTCCCCGTGGGGCTGCGTATCCAGAAAGGTACTATATAGCTCCAAAGTAGCAATACTTAAGGTGTAGGTTGCAGTGGTCGCAAAATTCACTTTCGAAGCGCACGTAATAAAACCTAGAAGAATATGTAAAAAGGTAAGGCCAATGATCTAACCCTTTTTGACTTCTCTTATCATATTACTCACGAGTAGCAGGATTTTAGCTGTAAATCTGATAAGGCTTTCATCCCAATAGTTCACAAGCTACGTAGCAGAGCCCAGTCGGGAATAGCGCCAGACGCGTTTCGCCCTATTGAGGCTCGGCAGTGGCGCACCTTCCCTCGGTCATCTAAGGAGGATCGAACTCATGACCGCTAGCAGCATATGCCAACTAGCCAGCAGCTTAAGCCACTGAGCCATGAGGGACGTTGGCTAGGCTACATAATTTGCAAAGTAACTGGGAAATAGCGCCAACTAGCTACCCCTGTCACTGACAGTGGTTAGCCTGCATGGTGATGACGTCCTCCCACTAGACGCTATATCTATGGCATTTTAATCTAGGTGAGGCTATTTTATTTTACATTTCGCACGAGTAGCAAGATTTTAGTTGTAAATCTGCTAAAGTTTTCATCCCAATTGTTCACAAGCTAAATCGCAGTGAGGCTGGACCTGACCCTGGTGCAATGGTTGGTGTGTCTCAGTGATCCATTCAGCTATGCTGGGTGGTGCATTTTTGCGCCAGAGTCACTCATACCAGGTTGGTCAATGGTTAGAGGCCAGACAAATTCAGCCCTCTGGTCCTCCAGTTTGGGGATTGGAATGAGGGTGGCTCCTCATTCCTTAAAACAGACTCCTTGTAGCCCAGTGCCAAACCCGATGCCTTGCGGAAAGGTTTTTGAGCCAAAGACTTTAGTTGAGAACCCTTATCGTTCTCCTGACTAGGCCTGGGCAACCTGACAGTATCCTGCCCACGCAATACTATGAATCTCACATCAAACAAATTTCTGAGTCTCTGGCCATCGCAGAGGATACTCAACGGTGCCCCATCTGCGGCATCGGGCAGGGTGGATAGGGGTTTGGATGCTAATCTCAAGCCTTCCCGTCTTCTTATACTTCCTCTTACGCTTTTTCACCCTTAATGTCCCGTTCCAGCTTCACTAATATCCTCCTGTTTTCAACCTCCAATACTCGGCCCTCCCCCATCTTGCTTCAATACTCGCTTGTCTTTTAGTTTTAACTCACGCGCGAACGCGGAGCGTCATTCTTGCCCTGTCAACAGGCC
This sequence comes from Dicrocoelium dendriticum, assembly GCA_944474145.2. Lineage (NCBI taxonomy): Eukaryota > Metazoa > Platyhelminthes > Trematoda > Plagiorchiida > Dicrocoeliidae > Dicrocoelium > Dicrocoelium dendriticum. The sequence goes on along the minus strand of OX104064.1, from coordinate 56,191,686 downwards.
GATGTCCAAGCAAACGGCCATTCCAGTTCATCGGCTTCCATTTGGAGCCCTCGATCCTCCTTCAGATTGGCGGGCCTTAACGTACGCACACTACTACAGGTCGGTCAACAGGCAGCACTTGCCCGGACATTGGGGAAACTCTCGATCGATATCTGTTGCTTATCGGAGACCCACCTGCAAGACTCGAGCTCTGTATTCCCACTTCGATCTCCTTCAGGTGACACTAGCAGAACTTTCTCATTGTGCCTATCCGGTGACGATGTAACTTCGAGCAGCGGCCAAGCCGGTGTTGGTATTGCCCTGAGTACCCGTGCTGAAGCTACTCTGGTTGATTGGATTCCAACCAGCAGCCGGATGTATGCGGTCCGATTTGCTGGCTCGTTCAAAACTTTGAAGTCGCGCGGGACTACTGGGTGTCTATACATTATCGCTGCCTACACAGCCACAAACTGTAGCGATGATTCGGTAAAGAACGACTTTTACCGCTAACTGACCCAGCTTCTTCGTTACAGAAGAAGCACGGACACTGTTGTGCCGACTGGGGATCTGAACGCACATGTAAAAGTTATCCGCAGATGAGCTGCGTCTGGGCGGCCAACATGGTATAGGCTCCCGTAATGATAACGGTGAGCGGCTACTTCAGTTGTGTGAGGATGCTCGCTTATTTCTTGCGAGCACTTATTTCCGACACAGCACCCGCCGGGGGGAATTGGCGCCCACCAGCCTCCAACCAGCCATGGACGCAAATCGAGCACATTGCGATAAGTTACCCATGGAGAGGCTGCGTTCAGAACTGTCGCTCGATTTGGAGAACAGGTGTGGACACCGATCATGCCCTTGTATGTGCTGACCTGCGGTTGCGCTTTGGCGGACGCCCAAGACGACTTTGTGAGCGCATTGACACCAGCCAACCGGCGAAGCCAGCTGTTCTGAATGCTTATCAAAGTACGCTGTCATGCGAGTCGGATAAATGCTTACTGGATGTAATTGAAGCTCACTAGTCTCATGTTCACCAGTCCTTACTAGCAGCAGGCAAATCCTCATGTGGTATGTCTAATAGCCAACACGGTTATTGGGTCTCTTCGCAGTCTCTAGAACTTATCCATGCTTGCAGGCATATTCCGTCTGGAAGCGAACACAATGAAACACACAAAGAGCTCCGGGAAAACTTCGTGCTAGCCTGAAGAGAGACCGCGAATCCCGGTGGTCTCATCGTGCATCAGAGATGGAAGTGGCCACTACCCTTGGTAACCATCGTAAGTTATTCCGTCTGCTACGGAAAACGGGCAGCAGGAGACCTGATGTTAGTGAAACTATAAGTAACATATGTGGACAGCCTATCCACAACTTATCAAAACGTTTAGAGCGTTAGGTTGAGCGCGTTAAAGGGCAATTTAATCGGTCGGAATGGTTAGATTGCTCGCTGGTCACTGATCGCCCCGCTTCGTGGGCTGTCCCTTGGATCCACCCTCTCGCTCAGAAGTCGAACATGAGATCAAACCGTTGAAGTTAAATAAAGCCGCGGGACCTGGTGACCTTCCTCCAGCCCTCTTCAAATTCGGGGGACCTGCTCTTGTGGATGATTTACACGAGTTACTAGTGAGACTGTTGGAGCAGGAAACTGTCCCAACCGATTGGAGCCGCTCCATCGTAGTCCCAATTTTCAAAGGAGGCTCACGATCGGAAGGCGGCAACCATAGAGGAATCAGTTTGATCTCCATCGCCTCCAAATTGCGTGCCTCTGTCATCCTTCACAGACTGACTGGCACTCGTGAAAGCCAGATTCGTGAAGAGCAAGCTGGATTTCGTCGAGGTCGTGGCTGCATTGACCTCATCTTTACCTTGCGTCAGTTGTTGGAGCACCGTCACACATACTGGCGGCCCACCGTAGTCGTGTTCCTCGATATCAAAGGTACATTCGATTCAGTGGATAGACATGCGCTTTGGGACTGTCTACTCAGGAGAGGTGTACCTGAGAAATATGTGTATATTATCCGAGCATTATATGCGCGTAGCTCGGGCAGAGTGAGGGCTTACGGAAAGTTGTCGTCGCCCTTTAATGTCTCCAGCAGCGCGGGACAAGGCTGCTCGCTGTCACCTTTCCTCTGCATCTTCGCTGTTGATGAAGGTATGGAAATCGCGTTCACAGGACACGACTTTGAAAGTGTGGAGCTGTTCCCAGGAGAACGACTGCTTGACTTAGTGTATGCTGATGACATTGTCGTAATCTGTGACAACTCACAAACGTGTCAAGCGGCACTGGACAGACAGGTTAGCATTGGCTGTCCGTCACTTCGAGCTTTCTTCGCACCCTCGAAGGGCAAGGCGTTCCTCCAAGGTTGGTCTGGACCGCCCCCTTCGCTAACCGTTGGTGGGGATCTGCTAGAAGTCGTTCAAAAATTCAACTACCTGGGGAGTTGTGTCAGAGCTTGTGGGATTGAGGATGAGATCACGAACCGTGGAGCAAAAGCTGGGGACGCTTTTGCCAACCTTCGCCACTTATGGCGCCGGCGCGACATCACTCTTGCCCTGAAGTGTAGAGTGTACAATGCAGCGGTACGTTTGACCCTACTCTACGGTTGGGAAATCTGGCCGCTCAAAGCAGCGGACCTGAAGAGGCTAGTTACGTTCGACCGCCGATGCCTTCGTAATTTAGCTCACATCTGGTGGGAACACCACTTGAGCAACGAGCGTGTTCGACGCCTTGTTTACGGCAGAGGAAAAAGAACTGAACAGCTCAGCACCGTCTTTTCACGCAGCAGGCTCCGATGGCTCGAAAACGTGTTACGCATGCCAGCCCACCGACTCCCGCAACGTGCGTTGTTCGCGCGCCGGGAGTGTGGATGGAAGAAAAGGAGGGGTGGCCAAGCGATGACTTGGTCCAGAGGAATGGAGGCCCTCACTTCTGAGTTGGCCTCGGTTAGAGAGTCTCTGCTTCCTGGTTGGGGTCCGAAAGACGATGAACACGTTTGGTTGGACACACTTGTTGATATGGCTAGGAGCCGACCTCGGTAGCGTTCGTGCTATGAGTTTCGCTGTCCCACCCCGCCCCTCTTAGCCTTCGCTCCAGCCACGATCTCATTCCTTAACCTTATATAATTTTGCATACTAATTTTTTGATGCACAATAGCCGGCTGGCACCTTACCAGAACGATGCCCATCCGTTATCGGTGGCTCAGCCGGCTAGCACCAGTTGCATGTTTTTCTTTTTCTCTGTATTACGGCACAGTAACTGAGGTGTTCCCCACCTCCAGCTAACCTGTATGATGTTGATGAGTCCGGAAAAACGCCAGACGTGTTTCGCCCTATTGGGGCTTGTCAGTGGCGCGCGTTCCCTCGGTCCTCTAAGGAAGCTCGAACCTATGACCGCTAGGGGCAGATGCCAACTAGCCAGCAGCTTAAGTCACTGAGCCATGGGGGATTTCGGCTGGGCTACATAATTTGCAAACTTACTGGGATACAGCACCACCTATCTTCTCTCTTTTTCTTTCAGATCGGCTGCCTGGCAGTTAAGCAAGAAACTTGGGCTGTTTGTCAGTAAATGACAATGAATTTAAAGAACAATAATAAATATTATTTTTGTACTTCCTATTCCGGTTCGTGTACAGTTAACTCCTTTGGTTTGAATAAACTGAATTTTAGTCTTTTGCCAATTACACGCTGCCGCGTGCCCGTTGTGTTTTGCCTTGAGTTTATTCGTGTGCTGTTACTACTGTAACGCTTGCTGCCGGCAGAATCAGTGCTTCCCTGCTTTTTGCATCCATTGGTGATCTTTCGCCTACCCCTGGATTATTGCACCGTATATAACTGATGACAGAGGTGGGATATCGTCATGGCATTCCGCGCAAATAAAGCAAAGAACAAAGAACAGTGCTTTTCTTCTGCAAACCCATCAAGTTGTGGGCAGGTACCTTTAAAACTGGGCCTTTGGCAAGTGTTTCTCCGTCCCCCACCTGTCTTTGATGTTAACACAAACATATGTAACTGGGGGTGTCGCGTAGAGATGTCTCTTGCTTGCGTCGCCGAGGAAAACAAGTCCTCGGTTATAATGAATTCATTTAGTAACCGAGTTCAGGTGATTATGTTATCGCCTGATATTCGCGCGGATGCCTCTGTCAGAGAAAGCTGGAATAAATTAGAGGCACTTTTTCCAGACAAAGAGCACGGGTCAGCTACTCGATCCATGTTTTGGAAGAAGTTTCGTCGAGAGGCAGAATCGGCCGATACCTTTTTATGGGACCTTCGGGTGCTATCGGCCAAGGCTTTTCCAGGGAAATCAGTAACAGAAAGAGAGGCCTACATTCTAGAGCGGTTTATTGAAGGCACCAAGGACGATCGCACTTCGGAGCGTTTTATACGACAGCCACCGAGAGACTAAGCGACCGCGGCGCGGCTTGCAAGCGTTGCAGATGTGATCCGCGATAGGCGTCCGAAGGAGGTTGACTAGCTAATGGCTATTAGTTGGGTGCCACCGACGGTAAACCGGACTGAACCGACTCACAGCCTAGACTCAGGTACTTGACGTCGTCATTGTCCCAAGTGCTAGAATTCACCCTTCGAGAAGTCAATACGACGCCCCCGCAATTTCCGCAGACGCAAACGATCACCGGGTGTGCGATTCATTGACTGTGAGTCAGAACTTCCTTGTGTGCCTTTGGTGTCTTCTAAGTTCTGTGAGTCCCCAACTGTGGCTGTAGCAACCAATAATCAGCGATTGCATGCCCTCATTAACACCGGTGCAGCGTGTAGCCTTTTAAATCTTGTTTCTTGTCCTCCTTAGTAATCACTAGTCCCGGGCGTCAGATAAGAATGGCAAATGGGATGGTTCTGCTTACTCATGGTGTCGCTTCCGTAGGTTTGCTAGTCGGTCAAGAGCTTCTTTCTCATGAGTTTTACATACCTCATCAAATTCCATGGGATGCGATACTTGGGGTTGAGTTCTTAAGTCGGTATGCATGCGGCATCGATCTAACCTCCGGAGTTTCGACATTTCGTGGCAACCTGCTCCCTCTAAACTTCAAACCTACTAATAGCTACTTGAAAACGTTTTTACTTTGCGTGCTAGCACCGTGTATGTTGAAGGTGAGATATCGGAATTGCTTTCGTCTGTTAGCCCTACTGTCGGCGGTGAAGCTCGGAAGCGCCTGGAGAATTTACTGCGTTCACACAAGCACGCGTTCGCGTGGAAAGGTACATCTTTGGGCAGAACCAGCGTACTTAAGCATCGGGCTGAAACAGGGAATGCTCCACCAATACGGCAAGGGCCCAAGCGTGTCTCACCTGTGTATAGACAGGAATTACAGAAAGTCGTGGATCAAATGTTAAAAGATTATATCATACGTCCTTCCCCATCTCCTGGGCTGCCCCTACTGTATTAGACAAAAAGAAAGATGGATCACTACGCATCTGTGTGGACTATAGGAAACTTAATGATATTACACGAAAAGGTTCCTTCACTCTACTTCGGATTGATGACACTCTGGAATCATTGCATGGCGCCACCTGGTTCCCTACTTTGGATCTCCCCTCAGGTTATTGGCAAGTCGAAGCACACCCTATGGACATTAAAAAACTGTCTCCGTTATACCCACAGCGCTATATGAGTTTCAGACCATGCCGTTTGGGTTGGCTAATGCACCAGCAACCTTCCAGAGATTGATACACATTGTACTCAGAGACCTGCAACCAAGCAAGTGTCTTGTATAATTGTATGAGGTCGTAGTTCATGGACGTACGCTCGATGAACATCTCACGAACCTAGAAACAGTGCTGCAGTGCCTTAGTTCCGCAGGATTGAAGCCGTCTAAGTTTGACCTGCTGAAGGGAGAGGTTACCTATCTAAGTCACGTGCTCAGCGATTGCGATATCCGGAGCGGCTCTTTAAAATTACAGGATAACATAAGTTGGCTTATTCCCGAGTCTGTTGAAGAAGCTTGGAGCTTTCTGGGTCTGGCTTCTTACTACAGACGCTTCGTGAATAACTGTGCGGATAGGGCAGCATCCTTGCACCGACTCACGGCAAAGGGTTGGCCTTTCCACTTGAGCCCGCAGTGTCAGGAATCTTTTGCTGAGTTACGTCATGCTTCAGCCTGTGCCCCAGTCCTTGCCTTCCCGGATATGTCACCGCAAGCCGCCCCATTCATTTTCGACACTGGTGCTAGTGAGGTTGGTATTGGAGCTGTGTTATCGCAGATCTCTGGGGATGGTATGGAAAGGGTTGTCGCTTACTCTAGCCGCAAGTTGACAAAAACGGAGCGAGACTATTTCACTAATAGGAAGGAAATGCTTGCTCTGGTCTGCGTTAAAAATTTTCGACATTTCTTGCTGGGTCGACACTTTATAGTCCGTATTGATCATTAGGCGCTCCAGTGGTTGCGGGACTATCGCGAACCCGAAGGGCAAGTTTTGCGTTGACAAGAACAACTGCAAGCCTTCAACTTTGGATATCAACATCGCCCCGGGAAGCAACAAAAATTCAGACGCCCTGTCTTGCCGGCTGTCTAGGGCACACAGGGTTGTCCGTCGTGTGCAACCTCGAGCTTTGTCATTGTGTCTCTGAATCATTCGGATTCAACAGCTTTGGCATCGTCTCACAGTACAGACCCAGGGACCAAGTTGATTTATGAGCGCCTACGAGAGGGGAGTGGGAGGCCTAGGAAAGCAGAAATGGCTGGAGCTAGTTGGGAAGCGCACTGCTTGTGGTCTCTGTGGCCGAAAATTCGGCTATTGAATGGTGTCATGTACTACCAGTTTAGTCCGAACCACCCTAGCGGACTTATCGTTCCACAGTCTATGGTGCAGCGGACACTTGAAGAGCTATATAGGAGCTGGGGCATGCAGGACAACGGAAAATGGAGAAAGCAGCAAGATTGCCTTTTGGTGGCTCAACGGCGTCGAGGTATTGCAGACTTTGGTAACGCGTGCCATGAATTCATCCGCTTTAAGCAACTACGAACGATGAACAGGGCCCCCTGCAGTCCATGGTGAGTGAACATCCCACCGAAACCGTAGGAGCGGACGTTCTTGGACCCCTGCCTGAAACGCCGCGAGGGAATCGGTATATACTTGTTGTGGACGATTATTTCACTAAATGGTATGAGGCAATACTAACCCCGTACATTGACGCCAAAACCACAGCTCAACTTGTGTTTGAACACTGGATTTCACGGTGGAGGCAGCTGAGCAACTTCATTCCGATCATGGTTCTAATTTTGGAAGCTTAGTAGTGTCTGAACTCTGCCGAATACTAAACATTCGAAAGACTCGGACAACAGCCTACCATCCCCAGGGCAATGGCCAAGTAGAGCGCACGAATCGATCGCCGAAGGCTCTTTTAAAAGCGTCCACAGAGGAACACCACAGCCGCGATTGGGATACTGCACTTCCACAGTGCCTCCTGTCCTATCTGTCCAGCGTCACTCATCTACTGCTAATACTCTACACTTCATGGTAACTGGGCGCGAAATGAGATTGCCGATTGATTAGACTGTGCCAACCGCGGCTGCCGATTCGCTCCTTGCCACAGGCCATGCCGTTCGTCTACTTCGGGACCTGATCAAAGATTATTCGCTCGCGCCAGAGCCCTTAGGAACTGCCGGTCGATGTCAAAAGGATTGCCACGACCAGAAAGTGTACGGCTGTCTACTTCAACCTGGACAACGAGTCTACCTTCACACGCCGAATCCACCTCAGGGTGTCCCGGAAAAGCTGCACAAGGAGTGGTCTGGTCCATTCGTTGTCTAGGAAGTATATACTGATTCTACCTGTCGAAGTTACAGAAAAGGTGAAGAAGCAGACAGTTCAGTTGTTGTTCATTTCAATCGTCTCAAACCGGCGACTCTCAGTACTCATCACCGTTCATCGTCTTAGCGTCCGGTAACAGACACAGACCCAGCAGAGGCGTTAAATAAATAAATAAATAAATATTTTATTCTCGTCTATGCGAGGCACGCCAATTGAGGCATGAGCAGGTATGTACAGCTGTACAGACATTTTATGGGAACTGTAGTGACAGTAGAAAATTGTTCATATGTCCATGCTTGGAACTGTGCAATGGTGAAGATGCGAAACGATTTGGTTGTAGTGGGATCGGGACCCATTTGTTTGGACATAATCACTCTGCCATATATTGCAGTCCTACCTCGAAAAATAATAGATTGAGAATCCTGAATGATCCACTGGGAGATGATTGAAGAGCACGCCAAAATGATGACGCTAATTGATCTGCCAGTGTGAAGTTATGGGCTGTGACTTTATTTGGTGGTGAGTCACATTCGCCACGTTGCAATGTTGTTAAACGGATATTTGTAGCTTTTTATAGGGAGAACGCTTGCCAGGCGAAAACCCACCACGTCCTGAAACATTGCCGCCGATCCATCGAATGGCAGGTTGTAACTGTCTGTTCCTTGTTGAACGTTTGTTTGCTCCGTTATTCGCGGTCAAGTTGCTTCCCATTTTTCTGCTGGCTGATGTGTTAGGCTAGTGGCCATAGCTTGCCTGGGTCCAGTCCTGTGCCAGATCGATAGGTCGGGAATTAAACATTCTTTCTGGATAAGATGTGTTGATCAACTGTAGAACCATGTGAAGTCACTAAAGGATATACATTGAAATACTTTGAAGTCTTGAAGGAAAGGATGTTTTGAAGTTGTGAGCGCAGATCCCCCGGGGTATGTAGTGAAGTTGATTAGAAATATAGAAAAACCACGGCCGTTTGAGCGGTCAAAGCGTCTTGAAGAGCACAGCACGACCGATTACTCAGGCTTTGTATTGGTAGGAGAATTTGCCTTCCGAAGTCGAAAGTCCTCCAGGCAAGAGATATGTGGAAGAGTTTGTGTTAGGCAAATCGAACCCAATGGCTTAAGCCTCGAAAGAATGGTATCAGTGCGAGATATCGAATGATTTGTCCGGTTAGTAAGTTGTGAAAGGGTTGACAATCTTCCGCGCATGTCCAGGTAAAGGGACTGCGCCTTGTATTGTTGTCGCAATGGTGGACAATTCCTTTGGTGTGTGTCGCCGTACCTGTGACAAACTAGAGGAAAAAAGGAAACGAAGGAAACAGAAGTGGGAGTACCGACCAGAGAGCCCCACGTATCGAGTACTGATTAGGGCGGCGAGGACGACGCATCTCGGAGAGGGGATGGTGTAGGGCAATGATCTAACTCCTTTTGCCCTTCTCTCTTTTCCTTTCAGATCGGCGGCCTGAAAATTAATCAAGGAATCTGGGCCGTTTAGCAGATGACAATGAATTTAAAGAACAATAATAAGTATTATTGTTGTACTTCCTAGTTCGGTTCGTGTACAGTTAACCACTGGTTTGCGTAAGCTGCATTTTGCACTTTTGTCAAGTACACGCTGCTGCGTGCCCGTTGGGTTTTGCCCTGACTTTATTCGTGTGCTGTGGCCACTGTAACGCTTGCTGCTTTCGGAATCGGTTCTTCCCTCCGTTTTTCATTCATTGACCATCTTCAGTGTCCCATGGATTATTGCACACTACAGAAAATATACCAGGAAACGCTCTTAAGGCACTATAGTATGTTTTGCCTTAGCAAAATTAATAGATTCTCTGTAATTAGACCATGGTGAAAAGACCTCCGTGTGCCGTGCTCAATGGCTAGTTTGTCGAAGAAACCACTGTATAAGCAAAACCTTCAAAAATGTTTACTTGTAAGCGGTTGTGAATCTGGTCCCGAGATTACATGGGTCTGGTCTACATGTATACGCCAGGACCGCTCAGTGTCCATTTGACTCGAATGGGCCTGTATACCCCATCGATTTGTCAGCCAAATTCCACATGAGTTATGAAGTTTAACCCATTTTATGCATCTGTATACCCGGACCCTTACTGTTAATAAGCTACATTCGCCTACCATCAAGAAGAAATAAGCATCCGAAAAATGGCAAAATGCTTTTAACCTTGTACTTCGCCAGAGCTTGCATGAGTGGGGCTTTAAGAACTTTGTTTTCTATGGTTAGGGTTTTCCAGCCTTGAAGCATTATTGTCCCCACGTGTTGGGACCACCTATTGTGCAACTGTTTGCTCTGTATGAGCTTCCTCTCCCATTTTAGAGGTTCCGTATGAGTGAACTCGATGCGAAACAATGCTTTAATGCCCCACAAACTATCACGTTGGTGGATATTTTGGTGAAAGCTATGCTACTTCGCCAGACAGCAAAAATGAAAATATTGTAAGTCGAGAAAAGCAAACCACGCAGGAAAAGGGAGCTGGGTTTCCACTTACCTCTACGCATGACGCAGGGTAGGCAATGGAGCCAGTTAAACAATAAAGTTTGTACTGGTGACCAACATAAGGCAAGAAGTTGTTTCCAACTAGTTGGCGCTCCAGCTAGCCGTCGTGACGGGGGTCACTGGCACATGGCTAGCTTTCGTGCGATCAAAAATAGACTTGGTTCATCATGCAGCCAGTCTACTTGCGTTTCCAATAATTATTGGCGAATGTGCAACTCAGGTAAAAGCTAGGAAATATGAGGCTAAGACCAGCTAAATTGGAGTGCAAAATGTCTCTTTTAGGAAACCGTGACTCAACGTACTCAGATACTTCGTAGCAAACTAGTTTTGTCCATTCTTCGTAGTGACTTAGGTTGGAACTAGCTGTGCTTCCAATAACGGCGGCATTGCGATGCAAACATCCAGTACGATTACAAGGGCTAGGGGGTTCCCTATATTGATAAACAGCGCCCATGTAGCTAGAAAGGTGTGAAAATAAAAGAGTAGTGTAGCGTTGACTAATACCGGTGGGTTCAGTTGGACTCCGATAAGAGCCGAGGACTGATGAACTCTACGGACTAACAGCACATTTGTGCGCGTCCTCGAGTTTCAGTTGCGGCAATTATCTCAAACTAAGCTTATTAAGTTTAGCCCAGTTTTGCGGAGCTGCCGGACAAACTATTTAAGGTGTAGCAGTAGTTGTGAAGATGGAGGTAAAAAATGGTGGCGAAGTTACGCTTTTTGTGTATAATCCAGCAAACCAGGGAGATTTGCCATTGCGCTCAGTAGGCTTAATGGCAAAACCGAATACTAAATAAGAAAGTGTGGGTCGTTAGTGTGTCGCAAAGAGCTCTACGGCTTAGGGAATACCGTAGTCGACAAAGAGCTGTGGCGTTAGGAAAGCTTAAAGGAACGGAAGGCGGAGAAAAAGAATGGAGATGTAACTGTACGTGGCCTTGCAAGTGGGGCACGAGAGGATAAGGAAATAAGGGTCGTTGCGCAAGCTGCCTTTTGCGGGTGACTTATGACCGTTTAGCATAAAACCGACTACCGCTTACTTCTTAAGGCTCACAGTTGATCCCAGTTGAAAGCCAGGCATTGAAGAAAGAGGCGTGAAGTGTGCGTAAGCTTTACCGTCTGAGGTTACCATTTCTGCACAGTACATCTTCGAGAGAAGTGAAGATGGGTTAAGTAAGTGATGGCCGATTAAATAACCGCTGTCAGCGGAATGGTCACATTCCCGGACATGTCGAGTTACCACTCTTGAACAGAGTGGCATGCCAGTTGTCGCCATATTTACGCCGTAGTAAAGTGGCAAGCGAGTTAGACAGCCGTAAAGGTGAACATACTAATTGGGCGCAATAGGCCGTCTTTCCAGCTGCACTTACCACAGCCAAATAGGTTCTTACTACCTGATTGACTGCAAGCCAACTAGCAATAAGTCAAACGGGAATGGAAATAGCTGAACTAATTCATAGATTCAGATTTGCAGCCTTAGCTCTTAATCTTATCATACACTTGCTCCAGCAAGACCTCAGAGCTGGGAAGGGCAGACCTTAAGCTAAGGATGGCGCAACGTATCCACCAAAGTATCCGTTGCTTCAGCTGCATAACGTACGATGCTACACCAGGGTGCGTCGGGGTTCTTCCTGCTCCGTCTCGCTCGGTCTTATAAAAGTGATCGTTCGAGTCACAGGCGTTAAATAGCCGTTTTGCACTAGTTAGGCGCATGAACTTTTGCACCTCCATCTTGAAAGCCGGCGGGTTCTAGATCCCTCGGAACCTTTGTGGCAGTTGGTTCCAACTATTTATATATGCGACTAAGAAGAAACGGGGCGGAGATTTTTCCTCGCTCTCATCGGAGTAATAGTCGTACTCCTGTTTCTGTGGTTACGTGCTTTGTATCTCTCATATTACGGCTGGAAATGTCGCTATGCAAATGATTATGTGTTATCCAGTGTAGGAGACATAAATTGAAGACAATCCGTCGTAGCCACAGAGGTTGAAGTCTGAGCTGAGCACACCGACGTCCGTAATTAAACGTCTGGTATGGTGCGGCAAGCATTTTAGTAAAATCTCGGTGCGCTTTTACAAGCAAAATGCTTTCCCGCATATGCAAGCTGCTACGTCTGAAAGCACCTTACTCGAAGACCGTCGAACGTGACTCAGGTAAATTTCTAGACGTGCTACGACAGGGGTTAATTGGCGGCTTATGCAGAACTTTCACCGTCGAGCCTATGCGACTTGAAAGTGCACTTGCACCGAACGATTGCGATGCAGCCATTAACGCAGACCCAGGTCTTTTGCTGATCTATGAAGCTGAATATGAATGCCGTTAACTAGGAGCGCCCCATCAGGTACTAAACAGTTGTACGTCATTGAACTCTAGTTTACAGCGGAGTAAGTCATTTGCGATTGTTGACACCATGACTCTAGCACCTTTAGGTCTTTCGTATTCGGTCGCGTGCCGATGGCGTTGTACCTCTGGGGCTGATGTAGACGATTTCGAAACCATCACTGAATAAAAATGGGTGACCCTGAGTTACGCCGTTGCACGTAGCATTAAAATAAATAAGAGTGTTAGATCTAAACCGCTTCCCTGTAGGACACCGCTAGAGACAGTGGCCCGGGAGGATTCGGCATGTGATATTTTCTCTGACTGCTTGCGTCCGGTTAGGAATGATCCGAATAAGTCCAACAGTAAACCCCTCATGCCATAAGCCTTGACTTGTGTAATAGCTGCTTACGCGGAACTCAGTCCAATGCTTTTTGCATATCGAGGGTGAGCGTGAGTACTACTTGGTCTGAGTCCATTGCTTCGGTGACCAGGTAAGGGAAATCCAGCTGGCAGGTCGCGCAGGATTGAGCACGCAGAAAGTCATGATATGACTTGTTTACGTAGCTTCCATCAGACAAGGCGTCCAGGTGAGTACTTTTAACCGATTTTTCTATTGCTTTCAAGATGACAGATGTAAATCATATCGGGCGGAAACTTACAACAGCCCGCAAAGAGCCATCTTGGTAACGCGTCATAACTATGGCGTGTTTCCAAGCGGAAGGATATTTTTCATACTGCATGGAGACGGTAAAAGCTTCAGGAGGAGTATAGAAAGATCCTCACCACCGTTCTTAATTAGAATGGGCGGAATGCCAGCTGGACCAAGGTCTGAAGATGGTTAAATGGTCGAACCCGCAGAGCGGATACATTTGTAGTCAAAACCTGCCTTTCCAATTGAATGGTTAGGGGTCACACGCAACTCAGCTCTGACTGACCCGGTTTCTAAACCCTAAGACTCCTTAAATTAAGAGTTGAATGCCTCACATATAACAAGCGGAGCATTGAAGTTTCATTAGAGCCTGTTCGTATGAGGGAGATATTTGACGATTGGTAAGAGGTTCGGGAACGCAAAGGGCAGCTGCTTTGCTTGGCTCTATTAACACTATACATGGCTGCCCGTTCTTGACCAGTAGGTTATTTAACAGATCTAGCTGACGATGCAATTGCGATTTCATTTGCCCTACTTCCTAAGCAAACTTGAACGTTTTACAGTAAGAACGACGTAACTGGCGCATGCCAGTTAGCAAAGTTGTTTGGCTGGTATTACTTGATGGGTTGCTTGTAAAGCAAACCAGGGAGCTACACAGGCCAGCCATAAAATAATCTCCCTATGAAACATTTCAACAGGTTGCCCTAGGGAGCCTGATAAAAAGAATTCTTTCTAATTTCTCGACCTAATAATTGTGGTTAAGGTAACCTACTTTATGGAATTCACCTGCCGGTAAAGCTGGATTGCACCTGCTCGAGCGGGATTAGTGACGGAACCTTTTATGCACAACGAGCAGTGTACTATTCTGCGAGTGCTTCCAAGGAACTCCTAGCCGACTAATACTCTCAGTTTTACGATGCCTTTAGTAAATACCACGTCCAATATATGCTTTCCCTCGGTAGGAGCTGGAACATGTTGCCCCAACCGCCCAGGTTGATACAAGCTCGTAACCTGGTATACATCGCAGGAGCGGCGGGTAGGCACCATTCCATCTCAAGCAAATTGAAAGCACCTGCGACAATTTTGTGTTCACAAGGATAAGCTGATGCATGCTCGAAAATAGCCACGGGTGCATTGTCACTCACTTGCGATGTGTCAGCTGCTCTATAAAGGCAGCCAAATAATAATGTGGATCCCATTATCTCAGTTGTTAGTTATACGGTGCATCTGGTTTCTGTAGCGACAATACTGTTTGCTTTTCCTGGTTAATTTTGTTTTAAGTAGATAGCTCTTCCACCACCTCGTTTATATTCGAGGTTATATATACAGCCAATATCTAGGAAGTGTGTGGGAAGCAGAGACGTCGCATATTGTGAACCGGCTTTCAGTGACAACAATTGTGTCCGGTACGGTAAGGACGGCCAAAGGACCTAGAAGGTGCACCTTTTTACTAAGTGCTTTGATATTATTAAGTATGAGTGAGAAAAAACTTTCGGGGCCCCCTAGTTTTACAGAGAACGCGAAGAAGCCACTGATAGCCACTGAACCATCTTAAGAAGCTGCAAGGACTAGCTGAGCGGACTTAGCAGTTGGTTGCCCAGTACTGACTAGTTGGGCGTTGGGAGGAGCTTAACCCAGCTCATCAGGGTTAAGGAGGAATGACAGAGGACGCAGAATGCGCAGTTTATTGTTTAGGGATCCAGCCTTAATAGGTGGGAGTGAGAAAGTACACTTGGGGTCTACCAGCTTTACGGATGACGCAAGGAAACCGTTGATAGCTACTTTGCTAGCTGCAGTAGTTGTAAGAAGTTAGCGAGAAGACGTTGCAGTGGGTTGTTGGTAATGAGTGGATTGTTGCTGGAAAGCATCTGTTGTGCCTCATCTCAACATGGTCTAAAATAGGTGTAGGCTGCGGGGTAAGAAACAGTGGACAATTTAGCCTATTTTGCTAGACCGTCGGCATAACTGTGAAGGATGTAGCAGGGGGCAGCAATTTGGATGCGTATTAAGTTGAGCGGAGCTGTGTAGATTGCTAAATGTATTGCTCGCCGTAGGTAAATTCTTTGCGGTGGTGGTACGTAACGCCGTTTCACCAGCACCTGGGCCATGATCCCTTGAGTCCGTTTTGGTGGGCCGAAGTACAATTTCCTTAACTTGGTATCATTGCGAAGTTGTTTACAAGTCAATATTATGGTGCGCAAGATTCTTTTAGTGTCGGTTCGGTTTGACTGGGCTGGGAATTCGCTGATCCTTTTATTCATCCTCTCAACTTGTACTGAGGTTTCGGCAATACCATTAACTTAAACCATTGTGATCCTAAACTTGCCCGTCGATATGCCATCCGAAACATTAAACGCAAGTGCGCTGAACACCACGTTGTCCCAACCGGATTGCGACAACTGCTTGTCTAAGGACCTTGATATATTTAAAGCATACGTAGGCAACACAACCACCATAGGTGAGTGTGTAGTTGTGGTCTCTCCGCAAGCCCGTTTAGCACTAGGAACCTTAAATAAATAAATACTTTATTCTCGACTATGCGAGGTACGCCTATGGAGGCATGATCAGATAGGGCATGATCAGATAATTTTAGACACAGTGCCCTCTAAAGGGTGATATGTCGCTCGTCGCTTTTTGCTGGATGTGCTGGGCTCTGCTAGACTAAAGACTGTTTTGTGATTAGGTTCCGTCGCAGCCCGACTTAGGTTTTTCACAGCGGCCCGAAAATAAGCTGGCTCAGCAGTGTTGCATTGCGAAGTATTTTACGGTTAGTTATGCGAGTACGCAGTACTGCCTCATCCTTTACCTTCAATTTGATGGGAGCCGCGTATTTGGTTACACGCTTGGTCAGTCATTTAACCTGCAGTACCTTATCTGTAATGCCATTAACCGCAGTGATTGCACGCCTTAATGCGTCCACCTATCTATCAGCTGGAACACTAAACAATAGCGCGCTACACAACCTATCACCGCACGCAGCGTTATATGTTGCTAGGGTCTCCGCTTTTCCTATTTTCATAACTGGTGGCGTTGATTCCAGCGGACCTGGTGAACTCGGTGGTGTGTCCCATACACGGGGTCCTTTGGCTCGAGACGCTGGCGGCACTGTTCACTGAGTGTAGGCTAGGCTGGGCTAGCTTCGATCGTCGTAGAATTTTCCTAACATATCCGAATTAACTGGGTTAGTTAAAGGTTGCCATAGAGTTGCATCAATAATGCTCCCTTCCAGTATGGCGGGCCGAGTTGTAGCTGCAGCTAAACACTTAGCATTAACTGAGGCCTTACCTATATTGGTCTGAGGTGGGCTGATTCGGGCCATGAATGATGTCGCTTTATGGATAGTACCGGTCCCAGGATTTGTAGGTTCTTCCAATGAATCAAGTAATCCAATATCCAAATCAGACGGAATGTCAGGATCCACAGTAGGTGAGCCAAGTAGGTTCACTGACGCCGGACAGTGGTCATAAATCGTCTTAACACGTCTGGTCTGTGAGTAGCTCTCTCTTAGACTGACGTAACTGCATTACGAAGCCTTTCTTGCTGGTACTGACTTTAAGTCAAAGAACGTCGTGCGGGTCCTAAATTCGCTTTGCTAGGAGGGAAACTTGAGGACTCAGCTCCCATTATCGAACTTGGCTTAAAGGAGCATTGGTTTTGCGTAACCTTTTTCCTCATCATTGTACGACTCAGATGGTGGTGTTCCAAGCCACACACATACTTCAGTATTGTGTTAATGGTGTGCTGTTTCCGACCGGCTGCAAGATTATACACCACTATCTCATTAAGACAATTTAGCCGACGCAGCACCTCGGTACAAATCTTGTTGACAAAAACCTCTCAGCAAACTCCGCTTGCTTAACCACTATACGATCCTTGGGGTGAACATAGTCGTTATGGCTGACAGCCTATCAGTAAAATGTCTATTGGGTCGGAGAGCATTTTGATCTTCACCACCTCATGTTGAAGCTCGGTCATTTTGGAACCCAGAGAAGAGGTATCCGTTAGATTAACGGGGCATGGTGTAGTTGTGTCAGCTGAGCCCTTGCTGATAGTTTTGGGTCTAACCTGGGTACGCCATACTGGCCTTACCCCCCTGCTGGTTACTTTAAGCTAACATCCACAGACCATGTCCAAATGAAGAAGTGACAAAAGATAAAGATAAAGGCAGCAAAACGGTAAGATTAACGGAAAAGAATAAGTGAAAATCGTAGCAAAATATACTCTAGAGGCAGCAGACGTCTTTAAAGGTCTGAGCAAATTGAGGGCGAAACGAAACGGGCCTTTTCAAGTTCAAGTGGGGCCGGAACAGTAGGATAAGTCCACGTGAATGTTCCTTCCGTGACGCGTCGTTGATCCAGGGTATTATTCATCCGCGATAACGAGAATCCAGCAGAATCAGATCAGGGCGCGCGAATCACACCACGGTCAACCAATTAATATCCACGCGACCTGCACTGGCAGTCCCCGCCGCACCAATCATGTGAAACAAAGAAAGAGAAGTACGAAAGTAATAAGAGCGTCAAGAAAAAAACGTAATAGATTTAATAAATCAATAAGACGAATAAGCTAGGACGTGAAGGGGAATGTTAAGAATTGAAGGCCAAAGGCGTCGAGTCGGTGTCCGAACTCTTTCACTGTTGGTGACAATACCACGCTCTCGGGCAGTGCATTCCAGAAATCCACCACTCGGTGTGATAAACGAAAGTCCGCCCGGACTCCATCCGATCGAGGTTTGTGTAGCTTCAGCGAGTGACCTCGGAAAGATGGAAGCGGAGTCGGTTGGAAAAGTCCGGATAAATCAAGTCCCATTTTACCGGTAAGTATACGATAGGTCAAGACTAGGTCACCTCGATGTTGACGAAAGTTCATCGAGAACATTCCCAGCGCAAGTAGTCTTTCTGGGCAAGAGTAGTCCATGGACCAGTTTGGTCCCAACTCTCAACACACTCTCCATTGACATCCTGTCCCTGACTAAGCAAGGTGAACAAGCCTGGATGCAGGATTCCAAGTGTGGCCTGACAAATGCTGAGAATAA
Organism: Dicrocoelium dendriticum; assembly: GCA_944474145.2. NCBI lineage: Eukaryota > Metazoa > Platyhelminthes > Trematoda > Plagiorchiida > Dicrocoeliidae > Dicrocoelium > Dicrocoelium dendriticum. Next base: position 56,173,440 of record OX104064.1, on the reverse strand, counting down.
CCTAACAACCATAGCGCCTGTGATGGTCCCGAATGCCCTGCGGCTCATCCACAACATTCTGAAACCCTTGCACGTAGCTTTCCTCCAGTCCTCACTGGATTTACGTTCTGAAGACAACGTGCCCCTAGGTCTACCAATTGGGTAACATGGTGTAGTTCATTACCGCCAAGCAAATAACGCGTTTGGGGCTATTTGGCCCTATTCGTACAGCTAGCTGTCAAAACCGTAGTGTTCCAGGACGTGGTGGGTGTTCGGCTGGCAATGGCTCTCCCTATAAAAAGCCACAAACGTCCGCGTGACAACACTGCAACATGGCGGATGTGACTCGCCACTGAATAAAGTCACAGCTGAACATTTCACACTGATGCAGTCCCCACTTCTACATACAACCTGTGCAGCTGATTTTACTAGGAAGTATGCTTTGATGAGCACAGAACATTCCGATTTCTTAATGCTCATTGATTGCACCATGACCTTGGTTGGGCTCCTGTGCTCATGAAATATTACATGGCGAAAGCTGGCCCAGCTTGTATCTTGACACAACAGTTATGACTGATTTTTAAGTGCCCCGGCGCCATCATGTTTCTTGGTCTGACTATTATTTGACAAAATGCTCACTAGTATGGACTACATCTTTTCTGTTATATCTTTCATTAAAACGAAATGTTTTACTATTCCAAAGAAGCTATGCTTGTATGCATATTTGACCGCGCCTTCACAGGTGTGCCTCGTTTTACCGAGAATATACCATTTATTTATTTATAGTCGTTGTTGCACTACACATACAGGCTCTAGTAAATTGTACGCCTGTAGTAATTCTCCTATTTTGCTGATAATCATTCGCCTATTCAAGGCGACAATCCTCTGTTGGTTGTTACTTGAGATAGCCCTACGTCTGTGGTTATATAAAACTTGTGCGAAGTCATAAATTTTGCATTAACTGTTGAAATTATGCTGCACGGATGGACTGATTTGGGCTGACTGAAGTACCAGCCGCCATGACCATTGCAAACAGACCTATCAGCTGTAGTTCTGCAGCTATAATCGCCATCACCAGGTGTTACTGAAATTTTCGGTTTCTAGCATACAGTGCTTTGTAACGCTCAGTATATCCGAGAATCCGCAAGCTGCGACCCTTCGACCTGGGACTAACTAAGCCATGTCGAAACGTCCTGAGCATCAGTAAACGTCTTTTAAAACTCCTTAGCTTTTTAGCTCGATGTTCCTTCACCTTTTTCTATGTATTATCGCGTAAGCTTATACCATCCGATTTTCGGCCAACTACGTTGCACATAATAAGTATTAGTAATCTTGTGCTCCTTACATTCGTTTAGCTACACTTCCCTATTTAGAAGATATAACGCCGGTCTATACACCCTTTTCTTTCTCGTTTACCCTGTATTTGCTGGCAAAACAAATGCACCATTTTTAACATGGGAAAATGATGGTGCTACACGCAGTCACCAACTAACTTACAAACGATCGAATTTTCAGTTATTTTTCTTTTATCATCTCCAACGCTTAAGGTGCACCACGCCTGACGGTACTCCAAAATCTGACATTCAGTATTAACGAGAAATTTAGATAATAAAAAACTGTGTAATTCAGCGTTTGAACAAACACTAACGAACGAACCTGACTTTTATCAAATGGTTCAGAAGTGCAATACAACCAAAAGCTCCAGTACCATGTTCAGATGAAGACGCCGGATTGGCCTTCAAAAGAACAAGAGCACTACTAGTAACTCTCTTGTGCCCACTGTCGTCAGCACTAACCTAACCGGGTTAGCCACAACTCAAAAAACAGCCTGCACCGGGTAACGCTGCGGCTATTACACCAGAAAACTTGGCTAATTAATTTTCGCTTCTTTCTGAATCACGGACGGACGAACTAGATAACACTAAAAGGTCAGTAACCACACTAAAAGCTTTAGCCCCAAAATATCTTGTCGCCCTTACTTTTTGATTGTAAGGCAACACCACAGAACTATCTCACGGACGCACTTTGTAAGGTCCAAAACATCGAAAATCAGCTAAAGGCGGTGAAACCAGCACTGCAACATATCAATCACTAGCTGGTAAAAGTACCGAGCTAGAGCAACTATTGGATCTACATAAAGCTGGCAAAGTAAAAGATCTTAATGCAGCGGGCGAACTGCTCACCACTCTTAACAACGACGTCAACGAATCAGCCATCCGCAGACCAAATGCAATAATAATTAATGTGCCTGACTACATACCACTTGAGAAAGTGTTACGTTCACTTCTAAGTGTTTGCACCATGAACCGGGATTGCTGCTCCTTTGACTGCCACGGAAAAACGAAAAAACAAATTCTTCCCCATTGTCCTCAAGTTCAGCGGTCAAGATCACTCCAAAGGCGTTCCAGACCGCAAGTTCATTAGAAGATGGCAAGCGATGCTCGGGCCCATATTGATTAAACAGAACGGGACATGAGCCACAAAGCTATAGCAACGAATCAATGCCCAAACACACCAAAACGGACAAGGCACCACCCACGAGCCTACCAGAAAAACACACCCCCAGACTACGCGTTTTGGGCCAAAGACAAGTTCATCGACAGCCAAGGTAGATCAGCCACATCGTAAGCATTACCTGCTCGTAACCCCTAGCTCAACAACGGGTAATTGTACTACGCCCAAACCCTCTAGAGTGCCGGCCGATTGGCACCGCCACTCTGGCGAGACCTAAAGCGGTACGTCGACTGAATTAAGCACGGGAATGCAGGCAAGACAAATCGTCCGAACACAAGTCGGCCTCCATCCCCTCGTTACGAAGCGGAGGCTGTTACAGCGACAGCCAGCACTGAAAGGCAGCAACCTACGAATTATCTACTCAGGACCCCAGGCCCAGTAAGGCGTAACGAGACCCGCATTCACTTCGCTGCACTACCGGCCGAACGGCAATGCTGCAGGGCAAAGCTCAATTGGAAGCGTCGTCCAGGCCGATTATACAAATACAGCTACCACAACTCAGCCTGGCAAACTTAGGCTTTCACCTCATCCGTGCGAAGCGAAGTCTCTTACAACGACAACCAGGATTGAGCAGCAGCAGCGTAAGCACTACCTACTCAGAACCTCAAGTCCCGCCGTGCGTCTCCAGACCCCGCGCGAAATTCGTTACCCTGCTGACCGAACAGCAACGCCCCCAGGGCAAAACCCACATGGGCCCAACTGTCTGATGAATTCCGCTCATGCTGCCCTCCCCCATCCACCCATTCCACCGTGCTAATTAACACACCGCCAGCAAAATCCATCGCGCCGAGGGCCATGCCGACGCCTACCGCGGTCCCTTTTTCATGGAACGCCGAAAGTCGCGGGCCTCCACTCCATGCCCGCGATAGTCAAGCAGCGAAGGTCTACCACCTGACTCGATTTTTAGACATGTTGCAACTGATGCCAAACAACCTATCTCAGAAAACTGGACAGCTTCTCTAAACGCAAACCTCACGACCGACTTCGGGATAGATCACTCAACGTATATATATCATCAGTTAAACTCCACGTTCCTTCCCTCAGACCTGCTACTAGATACTACTCTCAACCTCTCCCATCACTTTCCACTGATCTACCCGGAATGCATCTCAACACATGCATGAAAACAAGCCCATTACCACCTTCTGGATGGCCTGTGTTGCTACTAGACGGTTTAATTACGTTCAGTAATCCAACCAATAACTATCCACCAAGCGGTGCCCCAACACCCTACTACGTCCCACCTCGACGATTTTAGTAAGCTGGGGATCCATAATATGCTTCTCATCAACGCCAGGTCTATTAAGCAAAAGAACCACCTCCTGGGTCCGTTCGGTACTATGTCCAAAGCACAGCTGGCCCTAATCACAGGGACTTGGCACTGTCAGTTCGCCTGGCTCACCCATCCAACTACCTGGCTACACTTTATCCTGCAGTGAACGTAATAATCGAAGGGGCGGAGGATAGCTCATCTACGTCAGCGAAGCATTTTATGCATCCTCCTTCCACGGCATAACTTTGGGTAACCCGGAAGACTCTATATGGATTTAAGCTGATGTCGAACACCTTGACCTCCTCATTGGCTGCTTCTACTTTCAACCCCGTATCTCAACTGCTAAAATTAACAAATTGGTTGAGCTCTTCAAAGAAAGGCTGTTGTTACCTGCACACCTTGTGCTAATCGACGGTGATTTTAATATGCCTCACCTTGAGTGCTCTACCCAGTCTTCACCTCCCAAATATAGATCGTTTATCGACTTCATCTCTGCATACGACGGGACACAAAATGTTAACGCATCTAGCAGGCAATCTAATCTCCTTGACTTAATACTCACAAAAGGAAGCAACCACGCACAAGTTTGCGAGCTTGTCATCCTCCTTTGTAGTGAGCATAAGGCAGTGAAGCTGACGTGCAAACTGCACACTTCTAAGCATTACAATCTCCCCCAATGACTTCTTCCGTCCTCTTCAATGCGTCGATTGGAAGCTTCTCCACTCTGCTACTAACACGTAACTAGGAGGCCTTCTTTCTGGCAGCAAACATAGGTATCACGACCCAAGAGGCGTATAAGCACATTACTGTCTATCTTTACGTGGCAGCTCCTAAGCAGAACTTGAGGAAACCACCGAACCCGAAGGGTGTTGCTGATACACAGAGAGTCCTAAACAACCTGATAAAATTGCGCTCCAACTAAAAGACAAAGGATTTCTACCTAATGATGCGCACGAGCGGCACACTAACAACGTGAATAAACTTAAAAACCCAGTCTGTTACATCTGCGGAGCAAGCTGCGCTCAGCGCTAACAACAAACTTAAAACACTCACCCAACCGATGAAACGCAGAGCAAACAACAGAGCTCCAGCAATTACCTCATTATCACTTCCTAATGGCAATCTCATTACTGACCCCGTCCAACTTTGTGATTATAGCAACAAGCCCTTTGCGAGTCTTTTTCGGTCATCGATTTGGCAACATCGCCCACAACATCCCAGATCACCGATGCTAAGCTGAACTGTATCGAATTCAATCTACGCGCATTCATGCGAGCTATGCGCACCCACGAAATGTCTCAGTACCCCGTTCCCGAAGGTGTTTGATCTGTCATGCTGATCCTAGGAGGTCCGGACTTTCCAGTTCTCCTCCTTAACCTATTTACACTTGCTATGACAACCCATAACTTCCCCACTGCGTGGTAGCAGGCTCTAGTCCTATCACAACATAACGAGGATTTCGTCTCGCTAGAGACAAATATCTTTCTATCAGTCACACCCCCATTGCACCCCGAGTGATGCAGAGACTGGTAATAGAAGCATTCCTCAACTTTCTGTTGCCTTGAAATCTCGTTAACAGGTTTCAACACGGGTTTCGGCCCGCGAAATCCGGCCAGATATGTAGGTTTGAGTTTTTAAACGTCACAGACACGACAAATTTAGAGCATAAAGTGGCAGTCATCTTCTTCGACATGAAGAAAGCATCCGACCGCCTTCTACACCTGAAAGTACTGACCAAACTCGCCTCTTTTGGTGTCACCTGGCGCTGCTCTCCTGGTTTAAAGCCTACACATCTTATCGAACACAATCTGTGTGCCTGGGCGGCACGGCGTCTTCCAGCAAACCTGTCACTATTGGTCTCTCAAAAAGGGTCGTGGCCCCATGCTGTTTTTACTCTAGGTCAAAGACGTCTGTCAATGCTTCTGCTGGGGCACGCCGTACCTATTCGTTTCGTCATCCGACTCGTATTTCCGTTCAACTCCGAGGATATGAGAGATAACAAACCTACACTACAATGAGACCTCCGGACGCTAGAACTCTGATGTGCAAGATGGAATTTTGAATTCTGTCTAGAAAACAGCATCAGTCTCTCTTATAGACGAACAGGGTCACTGAATACCCTCACTCTCATTGGTGTTACTCTCACTGTCAGCCACACCGTTCGTTATCTGGGGTCCACTACTCTAGCTCCTTTAACTTTGCGGAACAATTACACTATAGTGCAGCTAAAGCTAGGTCGTTAAAAGGCTATATCTTGGAATCGCAGCTGAGACTGTATAAAGCCCTCGCTAGGGCTATGCTTGAACATTGCTCTATAGTCCCTACGGACTCAGACAAGTGCGACAGGATAGCACTGGAGAACGTAGAGAGTTTATTCTCTAAACGTCTACTAGGCTCAAACACGCTGAACTACCATTGTCGGTGCAAACCACTGGGATTGCACCCGCTGTGGTTACGGGTACAGAGAAACCTAACCTTTCTAGACAAGGTTACAAAAATTCGTGCATGAACCTGACGAGACACATCCGAACTGCAGGGGATACCCGGTTTTACCTGCGCAACACGACCTATTCATTCAGACTGCCGGCTGCTCTTTGCGGCATACACCCCATAATTTTTCATCTATAGATAAGCCGAGACATGGAACAAGTTACCTATGCAAATCCGATCGTCCGCGACCAATACACCCTTCAAGCATGTCATAAGAAACTTCCTCCATATAACTACGGTTTCGGAGCTGTTAAATCTCAAAGTGCCGGAAGACGAGCTATGCGAGAAAGGACCAAACCATCTCTAGAGAACAAGAAGCCTACATCCCTTTTGTATTATTTACTTGCAACAGCCTCCTACCCCATAGTAACCTCCCAGCACCGTTGTTTCTGATATCTTAACGATGGCACGTCTTCTCTCTTTTGGCCACGTTATCCTCACCCAAACGAGACTGCAATTCTTATAATCACCTCGACATTTCCGTCTCTCCGACCCACCTATTCCACTTGCTGTTGCTTCCAGAAAGTTCAGCTTTGACCTTCTCATCATCATCATCTCATATTATATTCCCTATTTGGCTCCACTCTACTACAAATACTTGAGTACCCCGTACTCTGTAGTGTGCACATCCCCGTCTATCGGACCGACGCCTCCTTTATACCCCCAGCACCAGCTTCTGACCACTTGCTCGCATCTCTCATCCACTCATATGCTTAACCCTACTCTACTGTATATTGTACTCAACCTCTCTTCTTGTCAATATTGCAACACTTCAATTGTGGCCCAGGTACCCCTAGCACTAGCGTAACTACCCAGTCCTTGCTAGCTTCACTTCACCATTGTGGCTCTCCTTCTTAAGCCTTTGGACCAGTCCGGCCTCTGAGGCTACAAATGCCCATAGGTCTCCAACCAATGCCTCTTCTTTTCCGCATCGACTGTCATTGACCCCGACGCTCGTTGGTAAAAGCAGCAGATTTATAATATTTGTCTCCGTCTGATTCATTATATGTAGGCTTGGTCCTCCTTACCTTAGTTGAAAGCTACGGTCTCTGGTTGAGTAATGCCTCTCGACTTCTGCACTAAGGCTTTTAGCTCCTGTCAACGTCGGCCGCATTCGCATCTTTGCCTATTCTATTGTCTATATATCTATATTCTACCAGCACTTCTTGACTACACCGTTCTCTGTAGTGTTCACAGTCCCTGTCTATCCGATGGCTCTTCCTTTTCCCATCAGTACCAGCTTTTGATCAATTGCATTTTTCATGCCACATCCACACCTATGCATAACCCTACTCTACGGTATATCGTATATTGCCCCTCTTCTGGTCAATGTCTCAAATGTTCAGTAGTGGTCTAGGTCCCCTAGCGCCAACCCAACCTCCCCGTCCTTGCTAGATTCAGTTCTCCATTCATCTTTACAAGCTTCCATTTGGAATGTGCTGCTTCATCGCACATGACCCTCCGACTTGAAAATATCTTCAATTCTTTCTTATGCCTGAAATCTCGTTGGACCTATGTCGTTGGACCTACCTCGTTGAACCTACCTTCAGCTTGCGTTTGATGATACCTGTTGCTCCATAGTTACGTCCGTATATTTCTAGTACGACTACTACTCCTTGAGAGGCCACCTAGCCTGTGGCCTATACCCATTTCATCCCTAAAAACCCATTTGGATTTTGGTGCCTCATCGCCCACAACCATCCGAATTGCCATGCTTTCCCTTCCTCCGTCTCACGCTTGAGGTCCCTTCCGCCTTACCTTCTAGGTAGCATCTGCTTCCGCATTCTGATCATTGCTGCTTGCTGCTCATTATGTGCAACATAATACTCAAGTATGCCTGCTCCGTCTGGAGAGCCATCTAACTTGTGACCCATTCCCATTTCATCTTAACAGACTTCCATTGGAATGGCAACTTCGTATAAGTCACGACCGTCCCACTAACTGACGTTTTGACCCCTCCACCTTGTGCCTTAGGTCTCTGCGGATTTATATTCTTATTATTATATACTTCGTATTCTAAATGTCATTATCTGTTGCTTCCAATCGCTATCTGTTCCACTCAAGTATGACTGCTAACCTTCAAAGGACTACCGAGCCTGTGCTTCATTCCAATTTCATTTGTACAGGTCTCCACTGGGATTGTGATGAAACATGGCTCAAAACGCTTGGAATGCCCAACAGCTTCCTTACTTCAGCTTATGCTTGAGGTCTCTGCGGCCTTACCTTCCTACTATTCTCAACTTCCGGCTTCCGCATTTCGATGCCCGTTGCTTTCCAGCTCAGTCTGTCTAACTCTGGTACGACTAATAGGCCTCGAAGCACTACCAGGCCTGTGGCCCACTCCTCTTTCATCTTGATAGATTATCCTTTGCATTGTAATGCCGCATAACTCAAACATCCGACTTGCTGACCTTTTCAGCTTTTTGCACCATGCTTATTGATACTTCTACCTAACATTCTTATCAGTTTCTCCTTCCAGCTTGCGAATGTCGTTGTCCGCTGCTCCTCACCTCTACCCGTTTATCTCTAAAAGCACGAATTTGCCCGAAGTGCCACCTACGCTATGCTTCAGTTAACTTGCACCACTACAGGCCACTATTTCCTTGTATAAATCCACCTTGAAGTTGAACACAGTATCTTTGGGCTCCGCTACCTAGCTTTATCCGCTATCCCTGGTCCCTCTCAGAGTTGGCTCTGCAACCGTTTTCTAGCTTTGCATTTAATCCGCCGCCCGCCTTCCTGTTCTTTTCCGTATACTTTACATGAACATTTTATTGCAGAAATCCGCCTTGGAGTGGAACATTTAATATCTTTTGACGCTGCAGCCCATATCCGTCTACCTCAGGCTCACTACAGAGCTGACTGTACAACCTCATTTTCGCTACAGCCGTAGTAGGCACTCCCATTTCCTCCCGCTCCTTCCTTAACCTTAAACGGCTATCAGCCTGTGCCTTATATTATTTAGCGAGCAACTCCTGCTCTATAATTAAACCGGCACGCACCAATACTCTGCGCCACCGACTATATGACATGAATGTTTCACAGCAGAAGTCCACCTTGGAGTGGGACACAGTATCTTGGGCGCTACTGCGCATCTCCTCCTGCTACCTCCGGTTCTGCTTAGAGATGCGACTGCAACCGTTTTCTCACTACAGCTATGGTCTGCAATGGCCTCCATCATCGCTCCAGTTCTTAACATTGATGGCTACTTGGTCCATGCTTTATCCTACAATTGCTTTTGGTGCTTGCTTCACAATACATCCGGCTCCTACCACCACGCTTCTCTGCCGCCTGGTTGACGCGTATTTTTCACTGTTGTTGTCCACCGAGGAGTGGAACACTTAGTAGCATTTGGCGAAACAACCCATATTATTCTGCTACCCACGTCCGCTACAGAGCTGGCCCTCAAATCGTTTCCTTGCTACAGCTTTAGAATATAGTCCTGTCTCTTCTGCCTCCAGTTTTCAACCTTGTATGTCTAGTAGTACGTGCCTCAGCTTAGCGTAGCGGGCGACTCCTGCTTCACAATTAACCCGGTTCGCAACATTACGTTTCTCTACTGTTTATTTGACAGGAATATTTCACTGTAGGAGTCCACCTTAGAGGAGAACACTTATTATCATTTGGCGCCGCTACCAGCTTAATCCGGCACCCCTGTTAACTCTCAGTGATGGTTTTGCAACCGTTCACAGCTGTAGAACGTAGTCCCCTCCATCCTTGCTATTGTTCTTAGTGCTGAATGGTTATTAGTCGTTGTTTTACCTTTCAATGTCTAGTGGCCCCTGCTTCACAGTCAATTCGGCCTCTTCACCCCGTGTTCTGCCAACTAGTTGACTAGTATGTACTACTTTAGAGGTCCACCTTGGAAAGGAACACTTAGTATATGTTGGCGCTGATGCCCATCCTATCCGGCTACCTATAGTCCCGTTTAAAGGTGCGGCTGCAACTGTTTTCTCACTACAACGGTAGTACGCAATGGCTTCCATTCTTGCCTCTGTTCTTAACTTTGATGGTCTATTAGTCCATGCTTCATCTAAAGATAGCTCCTGTCTCCTGGGTTACACTAAATTCGGCGTCTGTCATTACTCTTCCCTGTCGTCCGTTTGACCTGTATTTTTCACTGTTGTAGCCCACCTGGAGTGGAACACTTAGTATCTTTTGGCGATGCAGCCGATATCATTCTGTTACCCCACGTCACTTTCACAGCTGGCTCTGCAACCGTTTCCTTGCTACAACTATAGTACGTGGTCCCGTCTCTTCTCACTCCAGTTTTCAACATTGGATGCCTATATGCCTCTTCTTCAGATAGCGAGTGACTCCTGCTTCTCAATCAACCCGGCACGCACCCTTACTGTTCACTACTATCTATTTGACTTATATGCCTCACTGTAGAAGTCAACCTTGGAGTGAAATACTTAGTATCACCGCAACTGCTAGTATCAGTATACTTAGTATCATTCGACGCTGCAACCCAACTTATTCCGCTGCCCCAAGCCCGTTTCAGAGCTCGCTCTGCAACTGTTCTCTAGCCATAGCTGTAGTTTGTAGTTCCGTCTATTATCGCTCAGAGCTTCAACGTTGAATGCCTATTAGTACAGTCAAATCCCTAGATAGCGCGCGGCTCCTGCCTCACAACTTTTACTTTTCTATGCCAACCTATTAGTGTTGTTTGTCACACCGTAGAAGCAATCCTTAGCGTGAACCAGCAGCAGCTTCTGGCGGTGCTGCCTGTACCATTCCCTAACCCCGTACACTTCCAGAGCTGGCTTTACAACCGTCTGCTCGCCACAGCTGTTACAAGTATTGCTCTCTGTTCTCCCTCCTGTTCTCTACACAGTACACCTATTAGTCCATGCCTGAGCTTAAAACAGCTTGCGGCTCCTGAGTGTTAATTAATTGGTCTGTCAGTAACTCTCGCCCCAGCAGTCTATTTGACTTTACTTTTCACCGCGGATGTCCACCTGGTTATCTTTTGGCGGCGCTGCACATACTATTCTGCTACTACTGGTCCCTTTCAGAGCTGGCTCTGCAACCGTTTCCTCGCTACAGCCATAGTAAATAATCCCTTCTCTTCTCGCAGTTGTTTTTAACGTTGAATGCCTATCAGTGGGTGCCTCGTCCTACGACAGCGGACAGTTTCTTCCTCACAATTAATCTGACACCCCGTACCGCTCTTCCTAGCCGTCTATTTGACTTGGAGGCTTACTATGGCAGTCCAACTAGAACTGGAACACTTAGTATCTTTTAACACTGCTGCCTATCTTTTTCCGCTTTTCCAGGTCCCTATCGGAGCTGGGTTTACAACAGTATTCTTGCTACAGTTGTAGTTTATAGTCCCTACTATTCTAGTCGCAACGTCGCTGACACTCCTTCTCACACCAGCACCAGCTGTTTCTCTAGCATCCGATTACTGAACATGTTGCCCTCTTGTCCTCATGGGGCTCTAACCTGGCGTAGCAACACCACTGATTCTCATACATTTTCTAACAGGAGGCTCTGGCACTGTCGACCGATCGCTCGACCCACCTCTTAGTCGCATATACCGCAAGTTACTACGATCTCCTGATTCGCACAACTCATGCATCGATTGACGACGCCTGATACCCCCAGTTTTCACACAGGACAACTGTCGCTTACGCTAGGCCAATTCGGACAGCATTTTCCCTCACATTCAACAAATAGCGGGTCTCGTACTTGCATGCAAAACAACCGGTCTGCTGTATAAAATGTTCGGTTATTCTATTGTTCTTAACCACCACAACTTTGTATTTATACATTAACATAGTCCCGTTCAATTTCCCTGGCAGTTTGCTCAGTCCATTTTTCTTTTCTTCCTTATGCTAAAGGCTAACATACTCTGCACCGCACACCTTTAAGGACATACCTGCCACGCCCACCTGGCTACGGATTCAACATAGCACAATGCAATCAGCCGCAGTTTGCAATCCTGATCTACTAAAGGAACCCGGAAAACTGATCAAATTAATATAATTCACCTGAGGCGTCCGACTTCAACAGCTTCAAGCAATTGCGATCAACTCTGAAGAAGACAACCACACAGCCCCAGGAAACAAACTGGCAAAACCTAACTGCGAATAACCGCGAGAACGATCGGTCGGCTGCAACCCTGTCAGTATCATAGCACCGGTCGGCAGTGTTCTAGGACTTGGTGGGTCTTCGCCTAGCCAGCGTCCTCCGTACAAAAAGCCACTAATGCCGGTTTAACCATACTGTCATGCGGCGGATGCAACTCACCACACTATAAAGTCACTGCCCAATTACGCATTGGCAAGTTGACTGATACCACATTTCAAAAATTCTGCGCACATATCCGCTCTCGTACGACTACGGCTACAGGTTTGTGCAGTGACCTGCCACTATGCTTAAAATACTTTCGCTGCTGTTTCCTCGTATTTCACGCACATAACCCGCACTGTGTACACAACCACAGCGGACTTGTTCCTCACCAAGATACTCCATTTTAATGATCTAATTCTTATCTCTACACTTCGAATTCTGTGAGGATAGACTTCATACAATCTTTGGGTCATTTGGGCTCACCTGCTGATTACATCTGCGCTACTCCAGCGCTTGGTCTTGCTAATAACGCTATCATGTGAAATATTCCGCTATGCTGACCATGCCCAAAAGGTGTGCCGCGGTTTGTCGATAATAAAACATTTATTTAGTTAGATTTCTATTATATTCTAAACTTAATCTAGTAAAGTGGTTTTTCCGATTCTGTTAGCTCAAGGTTGTGTTGCCTAGGGTCACCTATTAATAGGAAACATTAAAAACATTCTTATTTAAAATTTTATTAGCATTTTACGCGACTTTTTAAAGTCTACCTTTTGTAAAGTATTTAATCTATTTAGTAACTGTCGGGCAAGGACGTTTATAAATTTTCTTATCCATTCTACTCTTATCGCTACCTGTTCTGTTTCGTGAGCGGGCTGTAAATCGGGACGTCTGAATGCATGGAAATACTCCGCTAAAAGTGGAATCAATTACATTAAAATACTTGGCACAGAGCCTCTGTCCTACCCTACAATGAACTATATATACTAACGCCCGGCGTTTTGGATGCTAAGAAATAACACACAGTCGCAAGGAAATTGACTGGTGAAGCAAGCAAGAAAATCAACGGAATGTCGACGATGCTATCCAGCGAAAACTATCAATCTGTGGTAACCCCTCCGGCATTTAGGAAGTACCCATCCTATTAGTTGTTTTATTCAGGTAAGAGCATGTAACGATTGTTTAGAATGATCTGGCCCTTGCGGGCACAGCTTCTAGCAAGTCTAGAAACATGCGCTTTTACTTATTTATAACATTTAGGTCAATGTGAGCGGATGCCTGCCCGTAAATCTGCCCAAGGTGGCTGTGCTGGTGCCTCTTTTCTCCTTGTGAAAGGGAGGAAGGGGCAGTGGCTTCTGTGCAGTAAGACTTAAGTTTACCCCAAGCAACCTGTACAGTATTCTCATGCAAGACCTAACAAGGGAAAGTCGAAGCCTTGGCTCTCCTTGATTGCTTGGCTCTGTGCCATATGCTTGGGCAACACTCTTCTGATCAAGGCACTTGTGCTTTCTTGTCAAGCACACGAATTATTAAAGCCTGTGCAAGCATTGCATCTTTGGAGTAGGTAGACTTGATCTGGTTAAAGGCACAGACAGAGCGCAGTCAGGGGTAGGGCAACAAGCTCATAGGATGAAGGTGCCTTCCGCCAAATATGTAGGCGCAGCCGCAACATTTAGAGGGTTACTGATGTAAATAAATAAATAAATAATTTATTCTCCTCATTGCAGGGCACACCATCAAGGACATGATTATGATAATACAGACAAGTGTGCTCGGCAATTGCACAACTTATTGCTTTTTGGTCAATAGCATAGGAATTTATGTGTGCGTTGACATGTAGAAGTAGGTTTAGGCGTGTGTTTGGAAGTACCCAGGTTGTGTAAGTAAGTAAATGTGACTGCGTGTTTTGTTCGCTGGGTTTGTCATCAAAGGGGAATCAAATGAACGCATCGAATTGGATGACGTTCGTGGTGGGTGAATGATCCTCCGGAAATGGGCAGAAGCAGTGAATTAAGTTAGTGGCATGTCACCTTCGCCATATCATAATGTTGGTAAAAGAAAATCAGTGGTATTTTATAGGGTGTACGCTTACCAGACGAAATCCTACCACGGCCTGGAACCCTGCCGCCCAACCTTTCGCTGGAACGGAATTAACTTGAACCACCCAGCTGGTAACACGGGGAGGTTGTTCGGCTAGCCAGTGGTTAAACACATATAAGTGCTTGTTTCTAAGTAAACACGATAATGATTTTAGGAAGTTAGGGCGCAGTTCAGATGCAACATACACAAATTCATGTTACGTTGTTTGTAAACAAATAACTATTTTCCTATCGAGTGATGTCCAAGGCACATTACTGCAAGCGTGATCTTAGTTCACAAGTGGTTTTGGATGCTGTAAAGCGACAATACGTCTTGGAGCACCTGTAACTAACGCGTATCCAGCCAGTCAAAGGGACAAGGTCACTAGACCAGGAGGACGGTATTATTTTACGAGCAATTAGGAAGGAATAACCGTACAAACCATAATAAGTGTTTCCACCTAACGGCGCTCAAACAAATGCAACTCGGTCCGAAACCAACAGGGTGGGCTTCAGCGCTTCGTTGCGATTCAGAGTACTGGGTACGGGATATTATAGGACAGGTGAAGTTTATAAGATTAGTCAATAACAAACTAGAGGAAGACCGGATGCGTGCAGTGAGAGTGCGAAGGGACTAATTATAAATGATAAATGATAAATGTTATATTCCTCGGTGTTTCGAGGTGCAGTCCAACTATGCGGTCTGATCAATGTGTACAACAGGATCGCAAAAAAATAATCAATTTGTTCACGCTTTTTACAATGGATCCAAAAACAGGTACTAAACTAATTGGCAGGATTAAGGCATTAAAGAAAATAAAAAGCAGGAACAATAACTTAAGCAAATTTAAACAGATGTCCAGTTAAAGTAATACGGCCACTCGTGGAACCATCCCCAGGGGACCTGCTTCCATGCAAGGTATTCCCTCGAAAGGTTTCGCTTGCACTTCCATGCAATAACTGGCCGTGTGCCGGTGTGGCATAGTAGCATATGAGCCATCACCTGTATTTCATATGGTTTGTTCATTTTAGAGCTGTTTTTAACATTTATTATGGACCATGAAGGCTCAGCCCAGTCCGTCATGCGGATCATTCTATTATGGCACTTTTTTATACGCCAGTCAGTTGGTGGCAATTTGCCTTGCATAGGTAACGTCTTTTATAATCTGGAAGCTGTAATCCGTCACCACATGAGATCAGCCCAGTCGTGGCCAACTATGAAATAAGGAAGAATATAGCGAAGAAGAATTATGTGAAAGAGGTTATAAATCGTTAATGTAAAAAATAGGCAGGTATGTTTTGTACGTCGGCGTAGAAATCGATCGAGCCGATCATACGATAAATTGTGTAGCGTGACAGCCGGAGACAGATGACTGTACGAGTTGTCCATAGGCAAAAGTCACATAGGGAATCAGTTATTGCCATCCCTGAATTCAAGTATATGTTTCTGGACTGTTAGTTTCAGAAAAGAGGGGGAAATGCTTAGCACCAGAGAACAAATGTAGCGAAAGGGATCGCAAACAATATTACGAATTAATCAATTTGTGGGGAAAATTACGAAAATAGCTCCTGACGTTACACCAGTAAATAATTTTGCTCTCGGTTTTAAACAGAAGACAGTTGATATGAATTATGTTTAAAGGGAGTAAAACCGCATGGAAGGTAGCGTTAAGGAATAGCATAGGAAGCGGTTTGTAGCAGCTCACCCTAGCTGATCAAGTTTTCTCTGGTGCAGTAGAGTTGATGTTCTCCAGTATCATACATGATCCGGCCCTTCTTCATACAGTTTTTCATCATCAAATTGAATGTTTGAGATCCATTTGCTCTGTCCGTTGACAGATAAGCCTTTATCATTTTCTTGAACATGCAGAAATGTTCAATACATCTAATCTCTTTATGCAGCTTATTCCAAATGGAGCCATACCTAAGAAGATAGAAATTTCTCCTTAGACTGCTCTTGAATTTAGGTAAATAGAATATGCATTCTTTATCTCGCAGTTCATAAGTAGTGTTTTCCTGAAAGTGCAATTGACAGGTTCCAATATATGCTTTCCGCCACGCGAGTTTGTGGAGGAAGCACAGATTTAGTTGCATTCTTCGTAACCACAGAGGTTCAAGATTCAATTGCTTGCACCTATCTCGGTATGAAAGAGCGGTTGAACAGCCAAATATGCGCTTCGTAAAGGCGCGTTGGACGTTTTCAATGGCTCTCAAGTCAGCCTTTCGCAAGTTACTGAACACAGCACAACAATATTCAAGCAAAGGCCAGATACTGATTTTGAAGGCAATTAGTCTGGTTTCTTTCAAGGTTAGCAGGTGGCATAGGAGCCCGACCGACTGCTTAGCCTTTTTCACTATATGATTTGTATGTTCGCTAAAGTTTAACGAACTAGAATATCTTAAACCTAGGTCACGAACAGACTGGCTGATGGGAATGACTTCATCATGAAGCCTGAACACTTCTGCTGCTATCTGACATCCATACGATAGAATACTACACTTCGATGTTGCCAATGTCATCTGCCACATATCAGCCTATCTCTCAATGGCTTCCAAGTCGCTTTGGATATTGTTAACTTCAGCGGTACGCTGAGAACCTGGAAACGTGTAGACCACCTGTTGTGTATTCTGTCAGCCTTTCCGCCACGCGAGTTTGTGGAGGAAGCTCAGATTTGATTGCATTCTTCGTAACCACAGAGGTTCAAGATTCAGCTGCCTGCACCTATCTTTGAATGAAAGAGCGGTTGTATAGCCAAATATGCGCTTCGTAAAGGCGCGTTGGACGTTTTCAATGGCTCTCAAGTCACCCTTTTGCAAGTTACTGAACGTAACACAGCAATATTCAAGCAAAGGCCTGATACTGATTTTGCAAGCAATTAGTTTGCTTGCTTTCAAGGTTAGTAGGTGGCATATGAGCCCGACCGACTGCTTAGCCTTTTCCCCGATATGATTAGTATGTTCGCTAAAGTCACGAACAGACTGGCTGATGGGAATGACTTCGTCATGAAGCCTGAACAATTCTGCTGCCACCTGACATCTATACGCCAGAATACGACACCTTAATGTTGCAAACGTCATCTGTCACATATCAGCCCAGCTCTCAATTGCTTTCAAATCAGTTTGGATATTGTTAAGTTCAACAGTATGCTGGGAACCTGAGAACGTGTAAACTACCTTTAAATCATCAGCAAACAAATAAGGCTTCCCAAATTGTACGACAGAAACGAGGTCATTTATATACAGTAAGGAGAGTAGCGGACCTAAGACTGCCCTGTACCACTCCACTGGTGACCAGACGAGGTGAAGAGATGTAACCAATGATATCCACAACTTGCGACAGTCCTACTAGGTACGATTGGATATACGAGTTAAACGGATTTGTAACACCGTACTTACTTACTTTATATAGCAGTTTCTTGTGTGAGACTGTCAAACGATTATTGCATGTCGAGGAAGATGAAAATGCGCTGAAGACCTGAGTCAATTGTTTTAGTTAGATGGGTAAGGAAGTCAACTTGCCAGGTAACACAAGAGAGCGACTTCAGAAAGCCATGCTGTGAAGGTGAGAGAAGCTTGTGCGATACTAGGAACGAAACCAAATATTCCTTAACAATTCTCTCTAGCATGCGTGAGAGAATGGCTGTGTGACTAATGGGGCGGTAGTTCTGGATGTCCGTTTTCGACCCGGACTTATGTCTCGGTATAACCGTATCTGTTTTCCAACGTTCGGGATATTGACCAGACTGGAGGGACAAAGAGAAGATATCTAATAATATAAGAGGGTTTCATCTCTACTGTGTTTGACTAAAGAAGAGATCCCATTGGGACCAAGTCTGTAGGATGGTCATAGACAGGTAATCATGCGTTTAATTGTAGCGACACTAAGCTCGATCGCTAAGACTTGTTCAGAGAGGTTAAACAAGGTTGACAATTCCATAGTATCTTCTTCAAGATTAAAGGATTTGGCAAAATATGAGTTAAAGGCTTCTGCCAAAGCAACTAGGGAATCAAGGCATTCGCCTTCAGGCATGAGGATATGGGAGGTTAGGTCAGATTTTCCGCCTATCCTTTTTCCTAATAACGCAGTCACCAGTTGACTTGTATTACTACTATTTACGGCCCGTTGTTCTTCCTGCATGAGACGAGTGTGGTGTTTCATGTCGGTCTCAATTATAAGGCGTTGGAGTCTCAGTAATACGCTGAAGTCGTTAGTACGTTCATATGTTCGAGTTAGCACTCGTATTTTCCGCTTGTCCCTTGTGTTGTTAGCGTACTTAGAAGAGGCTCTCGTATTATCACGTGAGGTAAGTATGCTTAAGCACCTAGTTACATTGTCATAGAAGATGTCAGAGGCTCCCTTAATGTCAGACGAAAGAAAGAAATGGTCCTAATCTTGGACCCGGAGCAGAGCGGAGAAATGTACTCAATTAACACGTTGCAGGAAGTGTGGAACCACCGCAGACCTCACATGTGACGACTCAGCAATAATTTTACATCCGACTATTTTGTGATCACATCCAGGGAGACTGTCAATTACGTCAGTAGCTATCTGGGCGGTGCCTGAGGTAAAAAGTAAGTCTAGTATGTTTTTCCTCTGGTAGCCACGAAAACATGTTGCACCCAACCACCAGTGATGACGGAGGTTATGGACTCAGCATGTTTCGCGTTTGTTACTAATTTTGACCAACACATATCTGGTATTTAAAGCAGTTAGTTCCCTTCAGAAATTTGAAAAGCACGGTAAGAAGACGAAAACTGGTAGATGCATGCATCTACCAGTAGGTAGGTTGAAATCTTCACCTACGACTTTATCAAAAGAACCAAGTTCCGATAGGTAATTAAAGATGGCCACCAACTGGTTCTCATCACTGAAGTTGGTCCCGGGTGAGCGGTATATACAGCCTACAAGAGTTCGCTTATTACCGAACGACAAGAGTAACCAAGCGGAATCAATAGTGGGGCATATAAGTGGAAGTGTGAATTCAGACACAAGAAGGTTCTGTGAGTAGTAAATTATGCAACCACCTCCTCTGCCTTGCTTTCGATCACTTCTACTAAGCTTGTAACCTTCGATGGAAAGCAGCTGGCTGGGCATAGAATCAGGACACCAGGTTTCAGTGAGTAAAATCAAATCAGGTTTATTCACAAATGAAGGTGCTAAGTAAATGAAGTTTATTCAACAGCGAACGGATATTAAGTATCACCAGTCTTAAAATGTCCTGACGGTGTTCATCATCCCACCCAGTATTTACTCTTGCAATCGCATTAGTTCTAGAGCCTTCCGCAGCAAATCCCTTACCGTGAGATTCGCCAGTCCTATCGGGATAAGAGGGGGTGGGGGAATGCAAAAAGAATGCTGTGGTAATTTGGGGCGATTGGGTTTAAGTAGATAGGGAGTTATTGCCGAAGGGCTCGCAGAAGGTATTATGAGAGGAGGAGGCGGAAGAGAGTATGGATAGGGGCATAAATAAGTGGTCTGTGTTTCAGCAGTCATGTACAGGTCTGCCAGGAGAACAGCCTTGGCACATCGCCGGAACAAGGGAGACTTGTGGCTTGCCACTCTGTACAGCAGTATTATTATTCACGACTGTCATTGGGACACGGAGAGTCACCTTTCCAGCATGAAGGCCCCTGTTTGCAATAGGGCGCTTAGGGCGTGGGTCATGACCACTGCCGCTATGTGTAGTTATAATGTCAATGGGCCATAATGCACCTTCACTGGAGTTATCGATAGTCGCATTGGGTGTTTTTGGACTTGTATCTGATCCCAATCCCTACTGGTTTGTCAGAACGTGGTGCATTGAGTGAATCTACACTATTTCCTATGTCCACAAGACTAATGTGGTGTGGAGGCTTGAGCATCACAATTTCCGCTACACTGTCCTCAACCTTAGCATCGCTTGTGTGGAGGTGGCCTTGCTAACATTATCTGCGTTTTTAGAAGGGGAGAACCAAACACTGTTGAATGTTCTCATTCTTGGCACTCCAGGAAGCGCGCAAGGAGATGACTCGGCTTCGGCCCAAGCGAGATATTAGTTGCACTCATGCGTTGAAGCTCACGTTGGAAAAGTGACCTGTCTGCAAATAGAATAAGTTCGCAAAATTTCAGAACAGATCTTAAAGTATTTTGACCTTTGATAAACGAACTTTCGAGACTTTCGCTACGAAAGCTGAACAGAGCAGGACAAAGAAAAAGTAAAGGCTTTTTCCTTAATCTTCTACAACTAATATCGGTCTTAGTGATGTCACACGCCCTCGAAACAGTATGCCTAATGTTGTCAACCGTGATATTGTCAGCTATCTTGAAAGCCATGACGTTTTTTCCTCTTCTGCATCTTTGGAAAACCTCAGAGGCGACTGCATTTAGAATATTTAATGCTCCAATCGTGTACTTTTGCGCTGGATTAGCCGGAGATTGAATTATGTACGAAATTGACATAAGGTTATCTCCGAATGAGTCGAACAACTTTAGTTTCTTATTTTGTTCCGCTAACTGTTCCTCCAACATCTTTATGTTGGCTGACAGTGGAGATATAATGTCGACAACACTAACTGAACTCTCTGTCATTTGTCTTTTGGACTCATTTACCTGCTCTTGTAAGCCAGGCGGATCGGAATGTGTGCAACAGGGCACATGTTACTCGTGACCGCAATGTTATTGCTTACATTGATTATTCGGTTTTCCGCACAATTTTGCCTCCTTGCACGGGTGTTTATGGTAGTCATCTATCGTTTAAATGGGAAGATAAAAGCTATCTAGT
>OX104064.1:55932249-56151772 GCA_944474145.2 Dicrocoelium dendriticum | reverse complement strand
CTAAAACGTTGACAGTGGAGCGAGAAATATACGCTGGCGTTGTTGCCACGTCTGTATGGATAAGGACAGTCCCATCACCAGTGGTGAAGTCACCAGCCCTAAGTGTCGGAGCAAAGGCCTATGGATAAATACACCCCATTGTGGTGAGATGTTCACGGATAGCAGCGTTATATTCTGCAACGCGGCTGAGTCCACTGCTGTGCGTCCTGCTGATCGCTTGTTGGACGACCTTCATTGTGCATAACGACGCCTCTTCAGCAAGCTTTTCCAGGCATTACTGTCAGGGAGCTGATTAAACTTGGGTACATCGCAGGTAATACACTAAACCCTCGACTGCGGCTACTTCGAGTCGTACACTCTACCCCGAAAGGAAGTAACGCTCTCGTGCGGTTTACTTTTAAGCTGCAAGGTATTAAGCTTAGTTCTCAGTTGAACCTTCCGCTGGCCGATAGGCTGAAGCTATGGAAGCCCATCGACTACCTCAAATTCAGGCGACCGGCCGGTGAACAGGGTCTCCGTTTAATTGGTTTTGCGTCGTCAACTGGTGGTCTTTCTCCGCCCAATCAGTGCCAGTTCTGTTAGCGCACGACCCAGGGCTGGACAATACGAGTACCTTCAGACAGTGCCGGACTATGTGCACGGCATAAGGAATAAGATGCTTGAGATAGGTCTGTTTGTAGAGGTGGCTCATCTAAAGGTACTCACATTCGCTGAAACGTGGTTGTCTCCGGATAACACGGATGGTGAAGTACATCTATATGACTACGTACCAGCTAGACGCAAACGCTTAGTTGGCTGGCAGGGAGGAGGAGTCGCTCTCTATTTGAGCTGTAAGCTTGATGTTTTCAAGACTTGCTTATTTCAGTCGGCAGACCAAACTGATGCAGCTTTGTTGGCCGTGATTAGCACAGCCTCAGCTCACCAAACAGCTGTAATTGTGTATAGAAGCCCTGGGCGTTTATCCAAAGCGGTACTTGAATTTATTCGCTCCCAGTTTGCAAACCGGTGTTCGGTGATGAACGGCGGTTGCTGTGCACAGCATTCCTGCAACTCAGCATCAGGCACCTTCAGCGTTGGTTTGCTTGAGCTTAAGCTCCAAGTACCGTCGCATCACTTCCTTGACCTCCCCACTAGATACATGGACGCCCAAATACCGTCTATCTTAAACCCCGTGTTTGCTAAGTCACTAGATTTTGTTGGTGACGTTACTTACAGACCTCCACTGGGTTCCAGTGATCATGTTTGTTTGCTCTTCAGTTGTACTGTCTGGACACTACCAGAGTATTGTAGAGTCCCGCCCGAACATATGACCCGCAGGCTATCAAGAAATGAAAGTCAAGGCTTCGGATTTCCATTGTGAGATCTCAGACGATGATACTGTTCAGGTTGCCTGTGATATCTTTAAGTCCTACCTCACAGAGGTCTCTGCTCCCTTCATCCCAGTGACAAGGAGAAAGAGAGCATGAGCACAGCCGCTCTGGGTAAATTCCATTGGCAGGCATCTGCTCACAAAGAGGTCTAAATTTTGGACTTACCGAGATGCTCCGTCCACCGATACTTATGACAGGTACCGTAAGGCTAGAAATAGGTGTAAGCAACACTTCAGGAAGGCTCGGCTTAATTTCGAGAAAGATTTAGCAGCCGCAGCTTTAGAGAAGCCAAAAAGATGCTTCGCATATATCAAAAGGCGCTGCGCTTCGAACACATCAATTCCAGTTTTGATACATTTTGACGGTGCTCAAGCTCATACGGACCATGCCAGTGTCTGCGTAAGTATTGGTCAATATGAAGCATCTTTGACAGAGTTGAGCTGGTTGGCGGGGTCCCAGCGTGTCCGTGCCTATCTGAATTTAGTGTAGCGGAGACGGACGTTCGTAAGCTGTTACAAGGGCTGAACCGTTCTAAGTCCTCTAGTGCTGGTTTAATTCAACCGAAGCTGTTGCATGAGTTGGCTGCGAAACTAAGTGGACCACTCGTTATCGTGTTTCAGGAATCGCTTGACATCTGTGCATTATCTTCCGAATGGAAGGAAGCTGTCATCCGCCCTATCTTTAAAACTGGAGACAGTTGTCTGCCTGCAAGTTACAAATCAGTTCGTCTGACGAGTGTAGTAGTCAAACTCCTCAAGAAACTGGTGAGATATCCGTTGGAGAGTCACCTGCGTATACGTAAGCTACTTAGCAATGCAAAACAAGGATTCCGGAAGGGCTTTTTGTGTCTGAGGAATCTATTGGTGGCTCGCGGAAGTTGGACAGATGCAGTGGATAACGGCTACGCACTGGGGGTGCTTTTCGTCGACTTTTCGAAGGCACTTGACTAGGTACCCCATTTGGGGCTCGTACAAACGCAGACCTCTACGACGTATCTAGCCGCGCCCTTCAGTTGGTGAGTACCTTCTTGGATGGTAGAGAACATTGTGTACGAGTAGGCCATGGCCTTTCGTTTAGACAGTCTGTTTTCAGGGGCGTGTCGCAGGGCTCGATCCATGGACCGCTGCTGTTCTCTATTAAGGTGAATGACCTATCCGCGTAGCTTGGGGTACCATCACTACTATTTGCTGAGCACCTGATGCTGTGGAACATTGTCGATATTCCTGGGGCCTCCCAAGCTATTAAGCAAGCCTTGGAAAAGCCCTGGGACTAGTCTACTTTATGGTTACTGCCCATAAAGCAGGCAAATTGTTCCGTTCTCCAAATTGGAAGAGGTTGGCCTGTTGCGGAATGCTTAGCCGGTGGGGTCGAACACCACCTTGTATCTAGCCAGGTCAATCTAGGCGTCGTACACTCTTCGATTTTACAATTTGGCGACAATTGGAAGAATGCCGCAAGCAGAGTTTTCTGCGGGTTGTGCTTAATACGACGTTCTTTTGGAGTTTTGACGGCAGGCATGTTTACGAGATGGTTTTCGGCTTTCATTTGGCCTCATCTGGTGTATTGCCTCCAGGCTTGTCCGCCCTACCTCGGCGGGGACAAAATGGAGCTAGAGAGGGTTGTACGGGTGAGTACTAGGTTATTCGGGGTGTACGAGGACGGACGTAGCCCGAGCGTCTACTTAGTTTGGAACTGCATGCAATGCACTACCGAAGGCTTAGGAGAGACCTAATTCTAACCTACCGTAACTGGGTAGGTTGGTCCAGATTTTTCCTAGCTATTCAGTCCCGACAGATTGTCGGTTCTACGCGGTCATTCCGTGAAGCTGGACAAACCGCAGTCCGTTCGAATCAGGGCGGAAATCCGGCTGTCACGCCGAGTTATCGATCGCTAAAACATACTTCCGGAAAGTGTTATCAGGGGATCTAAGGTTAAGGGGTTTGAGCGGCAACCTGACGCTCTTCGGTGGCAACACGAAACCTTTTCATTTTCCTGAGTAACGCATCTTCATACTACGACTGCTTTTTCTCTACTTTTTTCTTGCATTGGTATCATTTTCTTATTTCAACTGCACTTCTTTATGCTGTATCTTCGATTTATCTTCCTCTCCTTTGTTTACTTACGTGCCTGCCACAGCAAGGACTGCTAGAACAGGCAACGTAGGCATTAATTGGTTTGCCAGGGTGCGATACGGGTGTTTCGTATTAGATTTATCAAGGACGTTAAGCACTTCATCCATTACTGGCTCAACCACTCACCCCAGTTGGAACACTCACGGGATTCTCCTATTGTTCCAGTCCCACCCAAACTTGAAGCTGAACTTTCCAACTTAATGCAGCTGTTTCTAGGATGCACCTATTACGTTTAATCCCAATTTAACAATGAAGTACACAGAAAGTTGACAGAGTACCTATGAGATTGCCTCTCGGGCCCCGGTTACTTGAGGTCCACGTGGGTATGCTGTACAGACAGCAAGTTTCACGGCTTTGTCACAAAAATGGTACTGCTTTTTATAGCCTCGGCTCCGAACAACGTTCCGCACTGGGTGTGGTCAGTGCGCAATGGGTTTCTACGGATTATGCGCAACAAGCAACCTTCGGCGCCAGAACATCTACGCTCGGCTTGATACTTCGGGCAGCCTAGTACTGTACTAAGCTTGTTACATGCCCTTCCCCTTGTATACAGCGTGCCCTAGAATGTACTTGTTTCTGTACTTATGCACGCTAAGTTTGATGACAACCCCAGGGCAAAACTGAAACACGGTGACCGCAGATATCCCGGTAAAACCAGCGCATGAAGGTTCAAATATCCAGTTATTCCGCTAAACAATATACAAACACCGAAATAGTTACAAGACCGGAACCCAGAGCGACGCTGACGAAAGTCAGTTTGTCCATTTAACCCGGTTGAATGCATGCAGAAAGCATGAAAAAGAAGAACGAGTTTCTTGAAAGCGATGCGTTGTTACATATGGCCAGTTTTTCTCCGTATGTAAAATAAGAATTATAATGTATCAGCTGTACGCCGTAACGGTGCTTTGCTGCCACGCGACAACCACCAGTCGCGCGCGGGCTGAGTATACGGCGTGGACGCCCACCCCTATGCGGATTCGAACCGGTGACCTTATGGTTGCTAACCAAACGCGCAGACCACTCGACCACTGGCCGACTTCTCCGTATGTTGGTTGCATTGCTTCGATAACCTAAAATAGGGTATGAGTGAAACCTACTCTGTCTCTACAGGGAATACTTGGTAGGCAACCTGCGGTTGCTCCTCAGTAAGATGTCTCGCAATTCGATGGCCTGCTGTGTATAGCCACACCGGAATTGTTTCCGCAACCTCCAATAGCTTGGCTGTATCGGAGTTGAACCGTTCGAGTAACAGGGCTGCGCAGGTTTTTAGCCTGCATATAGAACTTACCGTGTACGTGAGCATACATCAATGTACGTGTGAATTCTGGTACATTGCCATGCAACAGAAATTGAACTGGCTCATAAATAGCGAAGAGAACATCCTTTCGAGAATTCTCACCGTTGATTTCGCATGGTTTATAGCGGTGTAACTAGGCAGGTGTAGTAGAAGTCGCTTCCAATGACAGGGCCGGTTATTTAGGTGTCAACTTACGAAGAGCTCCTCTGTTTACTTGTCACGCAGGAATGCGTCGAATAACCATATCTGTTCGACGCCGTATGGGGATTGAAGCAACACGTCGGTTACATGTCACATGGAATGGTTCTTAAAGATGTCTGTAATTGCGCCTCATTTGACCTTAAGATTTTCCACAAACATAGTTATGCAAGGAATTTTCCAAACACTCACTTGTATGGGGACGTGGAAGCCAGGAAAAGTTAACGATACAATAGTGAAAGTTGGGGTGGCTAATTTTTGTAAGGAAAAATAGCCTAACGGGGACGTTGCGTTTGGGTACGCCAGCCAAATTTATGGTCTTCGTGTGCGTAAGGATTAAATACATTGATGTGGAAGGTTGACTTTAAAAGGAAGCAATTGCCGTTGAATAACATATGCATGCATTTCACCCACATTGAGTATTGTTTGAAATGCCAACCAAGGGAAGATGCTTATTTGGTTCACTTTCACCATGTCGTATGACGATGCTGTGTTTTGTCGTATTGTTTGTGCTGGCTACAAAAGCGCTGAGGAAGTGTAGGGTGCGGTGCACAATGATGAGTTCGCAACGTCATGCACTTTTTCAAGTATTCGTTGGTGACTCCGCAGCTTGAGAGTTTCCCAAACCAGTATGTGAATTTACGCCACGTGCATTCCAAGCGTGATGCCTCCTGTGGGAAGCGGTACGTGATACTGCCTGCGCTGATGGTTTTCAATATTACAATCCATGACCACTTGTTTCGGTACTGGCCTCGACGCGGTAAGTGTACTTTCGGGCGTAACATCCTAATGGGTTTTCTAAAAGAAACACTGTGGAAACTAGTGTGTGCTTAAACATGAGGCCATTGTCTAATTGTGCTCAAAGGAAACTTTGGCCGATGATACTAGGGTTGCACCCGGCGTTTATGTGACGCTTGCTGGAGCATAAGACGTACGCTTTAGTTGCTTTAGCTTCGTCTGTTAACGTGCGCCCAGTCTCACTGCTTGCAGCTAAGCCGGTTGCTGTACATCTAAATTCCAAAACTCGTGGGGTAAATGCACGCCGTCGAGGTGATGCCTTCATGGATAGCAGCGTAATATTCCGTAACGCAGTGGCATCCACTGCCGCTGTTCCTGCCGAACGTATACTGGACGACCTACAGTAGTTTAAGATGAGCGCAACGAAGCTTCTTCCGCCAGGGTTTCCCGGTATTACTACCTGGAAACTGAGTACATTGGGTAATGTCCTAGTTAACGTCCCAAACCCTCGACCGCGTTTACTTCGTGTAGTCCTATCCACTCCGTAGGAAAGCAACGCGCTGTTGCGCTTTGTCTTCAAACTAAAGGGTACTAATGTTAGCGTTAAGCCCGGCCTTCCCCTAACGGACAGACAGAAGCTAAAAGTGGCCATTAACGACTTCAAAACCAGGCGAGTGGCCGGTGAACAAGTCCTTCGGTTGTTGGGTTTTCGGGTAGTCAGCCGGCGGTATTTTTCTGCCCTACTAGTGCCAGTCCTTGTAGCGCACGTCCCAGGGCTAGACATTGAGAGTACCTTCAGATAGTGCTAAGCAGTGTGCGCAGCCTAAGGAATAAGATGTGCGAGATAGGTCTGATTGTAGATGGGTATCCTCCCGATATACTCACATTCACTGAAAAGTGGTTGTCTCAGGACATCACGGACGGTGAAGTACATCTCCCTGGCTACGCACTATTTTGATGTGATCGCTTCGTTGGTCAACAAGGCGGGGGTGTTGCGCTTTAAGTTGGCTATGGAAGTTTTGCGAACCTACATGTTTAGGTCAGCTGATAAAACCGTCGAAGCTTTATCGGTAGTGATCAGCACTTCCTCGTCCCGGCTAGCATTTGTAATTGTGTACAGGAGCCCTTAAAGTGCGTCCAAAGAGGTGTTGACTGTATTCGCTACCCATCCGCGAACACGCATTTGATACTGAGGGACTTCAAGCAACCGGAATTTTGTTAGGCGAAGCTTTCTTGTAACTCGGAGGAAGCTACTTTCGGTGCAGGTCTTATTGAGCTTACGCTACAAGTACCGTTGCATCAGTACGTGGACCACATGGATGTCTAAGTACCGTCTATTTTGGTTCTAGTTTTTGCCAAGTAGCTAGACTTTGTATGTGACGTCACTTACAGCTCCCCTTAGGTGCCAGTGATCATGTCCGTGTATCATTCAGGTGTATTCTGACCAGACATCACCAGAGCATCGCCGTGCCATATCCAAACATATGGCATGCTAACTATCAGGCAATACGTTTCAAGGCTTTGTATTGAGTTGCGAAATCTCGGTGGCCGGTACGGTTCAGGCTGCCTGGGATAAATTTAAGTCTTATCTCACGGAAGTGTCCACTCCCTATATTCCGCTTGCAAGGAGCAAGGCGACGCGTGCACGGCTACAGTGGATAGATACCAGTGGCATGTACCTGCTCCATAAGCGTTCTAGGTGCTGGCGGACCTACCGTGCGGCTCCCTCAACTAGCACCTATGCTAGGTACCGCGAAGCAAGAAATAGGTGTAAACAAGGATGGAGGAAAGCTCAACTGTTATACGAAAAGTAATTGGCTCATGGAGCTTCGGAAAATCCGAAGAAGTTCTTTGCTTTTGTTAAGAGAGTTTGTGGTTCAACTTGGTAAGTCCAGTTTTGATACGGGCCGATGGAACTTATGTGTACGCGGACGCAGACTACGCTCGAGTCCTTGGTGATCAGTATGCAGGGTCTTTGCTACGTGAGACCGCGTTGACTAGCGTTGAACTTGTCCCCAGAGTATCTGAGGGTTCATATTAGCTAACTTTAATGTGGTGGAAACGTGTCCTTAGGTTGCTGCAAGGACTGAACCTTTCTAAAGCAACTGGAGTTGATTCCATGCGCCCGAAGCTTTTGCATGCGTTGGCGGTGGAACTAAGTGGACCGGTAATCATGGTATTTCAAAATTCACTTGACAGTTGTACATTACTTTCTGAATGGAAAGAGGCTGTCCTCTGTCCTATCTTCAAAAATGGCAACATACGCCTGTCAGCCAATTGTAGGGCTCAGTCTATCTGACGTGGTCAAGCTGCTTGAAAAGCTTGTGAGTGAATCCTCGGAAGTTCACCTGAATGGATTTAATCTACTCAATAGTGCGCAACACCGATGGCGGAAGGGGTATTCGTGTCTGCTGAATTTGTTGGTTGCTTATGAAGCTTCGGCCGAGGCAGTGATGGTCACGTAGTGGATGCGCTTTTCCTCTGCCTGTTGATGGCCTTTGAGGACGTACTCTGCTTGAGGCTAGTACAAAAGCTGAGCTCCTACGGCGTATCTGGTAGCACCCTTCACTGGTTAGCTGCAACCTTGCGGGGAAGAGAGTAGTGTGTACGTGTGGGTCGCACCTTATCCTTTAGGCAAGCGGTCCTTAGCAGTATCCCACAGGGCTCAGTCGTTGGACCGCTACTACTCTCCATCCAAGTGAACGCTCTCCCTAGAGGGCTTATGATTTCATCCCTATTGTTTGATGATGACCTAGAGCTATAGAATGTCACAAATGCCCCTCGTGTCCTGAGACCATTCAACATGCCCTGGCCAGTCTCAGGGACTGGTCCACTTCATGGCTACTGCCCATTAATCAGGCTAAGTGTTTCGTCCTGGGTATAGCAGCAACTTTCCCACCTTCGAGCTACACGCATCATGGGGTCGACCTCGCCCTTGTCTCCAACCAGCAATACCTAGGCTTTGCGTTCTAGTGACAGCTGGAAGAAATCCGCAATTATAGGTTGCTGCATGTTGTGGTTAATGCGTCGTTCTTTCGGTGTCTTAACTGACGACATATTTGTAACGCGGTTCTCAACTTCCCTTCCGCCCAACCTGGAATACTCTGTCCAGGCTTGCCCGCTCCGCCTTGTTCGGGACAAAATGGAGCTCCACAGGGTTTTGAGAGCCGGTACCAAATTGGTCGAGTGGTTACGGGTACAATCATACCCCGAGCGTCTATTTATCAAGAATATGTATTCAATGCACTACCGACGACTTCGAGGAAACCTAATCCTTACTCACCGAATTTTAACAGAGAGGGTTTGACCGGCCTTTAGCTGGCTATTTAGCCCGACAATGTTGCCTTCTCTTTGCGGACCTCCCACGAAGCTACACAAGCCGCGTTCCGACCGAATCAGGGCGGAAACGCAGTTATCGTGCAGAGCACTCGAGCGCTGGAACTCCATTCCGGAAAGTGTAGTAAGTGAACCTGCGGTTACTTGTTCCGAGCGTCCGTTAGACGCTCTTGGGCGGCAACACGAAACCTTTCCCTTTTCTTGACTATATCCATTTTCAAACTTTCAGTTCATATTCCGGCATTTTACTTAATCGTCGTTGCTATCTTTCATTGAAATGACTTTCCTACCTCTGTATCTGTCATTTTCTTTCTACCTCTTCCTCACTTCACGTCATGTACACAGCGGGGACGGCAATTGCGGGGAACGTGGGCAGTAACTGGTTGACCAGGGCGTGGTTCCTGTGTTTCGTTTCGCAGAATAAGACCACAGAATTTCTGTCTTGTATAAATCATGGTCATCTGCATGCAGGCGCAGTGTTCCTCGATATCTTGCGATGGGTTGCAGCGGAGTGCACCTGTCAACGACGCTTGGTTTCTGTTCGGAACCGAAACAGTAGATAGGCTGGTTTGCATTTTCCAATTGCCTTTAGAGGCAGTCATACCATAGTGGTTAAGTGGTCAACTAACAGTCGCAACCTCCTATTCTTCATAGTTCTACGCGAGGTAGATGGCCTTGGTCCTTTAGAACAGCAAGTCCATGGGGTAAATGCTCACAGCTGGTCTGGCGTAGAGCACCGGCGCCAGGCATTGTCCTTGACGGTGGGAGTGCACCCTGGGATGCTCAGTGGTTGCTACCGTCCGCCTCAAACCGAGCAACCTTTGGTCAACTTGGTATCGGTGTTCCCAACATAGTTGTTCGACAGAACTGCCTTGGGAGTGCCACCCGTAATTTTCGAGAAAGACTTAAGGTTCCGGGCTACAGTGAATGAACGTATTGTTCCATTGGACCTACAACTCGTTGCACACAGACAATGGGAGTAGTTTTCTCTTTTGGCAGCTACCAATGAATCTGGATGTCAATGCTAAGTTGTGCGGTGGCACATGGCATATTCGGGATGTGGCACAGATGTGTGTCGTGTGGCCAGCGTACTCTAAGCAAAGCAGTTCATAATCTGGGAGCACTTACACATCTTGCAAGTCGTCTCATGAATGCTAGCTCCAGTATCCAAGTCATCGGGTTCACCTATGCTAATCGCGCAATCCCAACACCAGTGGATTCTACGGCAGAATTAAACGTGCGGCCCCTTTAAATATGTCACCGTATCACGCAATCTCCGAGTACCATGAACAATACATTTAATCGACCGATTAACTACGGTAAGTAAAGAACATACAGGGATGTAGTTTTCAGGCAGTCAGAGCGCATGTACCGCTGTGCTCCTTCAAATTTCAAGGCCAAATGGCATACACCTACAATGAGCCACTGGGCATTTGGACCTTTCACTGCTAAGTTGACACCCACCAGCTCTGTGGATTCCGACACCCGGTTCACATGCTCCGCCCTCAGCATTGGCTTCGCGGTACCACCTTTCATCCCCTTACCCATTAAGTATGTCGCCCATTCAAATACGGTAGGTGAATAGTCTCCAGTGATGCTGCTTTTAGTCAGCCAGCATAGATGCCTCGCTCCCTCAATGCTTTCCCATTGACAACTGGCCTTTATAGAGCCAATGTAGAGTCCCAGCTGCTATTGTCTTTTCACCTCGGTAAGTACGGCGCATCACGTCAGGAGCCCTTATGCACATGGCGACCCTGTCGCGGAGAAAGTGCTACCCCTCTTCTTACCGGGCTCAAACCATTTCGCAGTGTTCAGGCTTTGTGGGTTGTTAGCGATTTGCACGTTCACCTGCGAGGACGGGAATATTTGTGAATGGTTGGAACGTCATTACCCATTGCTGCCTCATGCCGCTATACCACGATTGCCCCATTTCCTCAATCACAGTTTATTATGCAATCCGTCCGGCCCCACCGGTTTGTCGTATGCGTCGCTCGTCCGCTTCGCCCTGATGCCTGCAGTGCTCATGAACGTCGGTCCAGCTCGAAACATCGTTGGGATTTCAACCGCCACTTACTTGAGGTGAATGTGCATCGCTGTTGTCTTAAGTTTTCCTTCCTAGCCTGCACCCGCCTTTGGCAGCTTGTTTACCTAACGTCGTCTCCAGGTGGTATGTGAGCAACGTACGCTCAACTTAAAACATGGTTGGCGTTTCAGACGCCAAGTACCTCATGTTGGTGTGCATGGGTGTTGTCTTATATTTGTTTCCATATACGTAAGCCTCCGGCCGCCTCTTTGCCGCATGCGCCACTTGTCCGCCGCGCCCTGATGCCTCTACCGTGCCTGGGAACACCGTCAGCCCGCCCTCTGTGCTTGCAGTCCGCCGTGCCCGATGCGCCACCCTGGATGCACCCCAAGTTGTATCTTTTAGCCGTCATTCACTTTCGGCAACTAGTCATCGCTTCACCCTTACAATTCATTTCATAGCCTGCGCCTGCCATCCACCCGTCTTACAGTTCTTAACCGCACCCAGTTGTCCCCAGTTCGTATGTAAGCAACCTCCGCCATTGGTCATCCCTTGTTCGTCATTTACGCGACATCTCCTCAACGTAAATACACATGGCTCTCGTCATACCTTTTATTTTGTAAGCTGTAACCTGCCGACAACCCGTTTGCCGCTTGATCACCTCCACTAATGAACGCCTGTTGACTTGTCAGGAAAGTCCGGCGTGGTTCCCGACTCCTTCATCTTTTAGCTGTTCATCACTTTCGGTAAGTGGTCATCGCTTTACTCTTATATTTCATTTCATAGACTACACATGACGGCCACCCTCTAGCCACTTTTAAGCACACGCAGTTGTCTTCCGTCGGTATGTCAGCAACGTCGGCTGTGGTTGACATTTCCTTCGTGTTTTTACAACACATTTCATGGTACCTTTAAAGCCCTTCCGTACTAGAGCTAAGCTCATAGCCCGCATCCTACGGTCAACCCGTTTGCCGCATTCACGTCTGACATGTCTCACGTTCGCTTGTGAGCAACGTCAACCCTATTTCAGACTTCCTATATGGTTATGGTTACACTTTCTTGGAGTAAGCATGCAAATCGCCGTTGTGTGGCATGTCATTTCCTAGGCTGCATAAGCCGTCCAATAGTTCGCGGCTTGTTCGTCGTTCCTGGTTGGCGCAGATTGGCATGTGAACAATGTCTGCCAGTGTCCATACGTCGTCCGCTCTTTCGACGCCTTTCACTTAACTTAAGTGGACATCCCTTTCGTATTAATTGCTATTTCACAGCTAATTCCCGTCTGTACGCCTCATGTTTGTGTGCCGAGCCAAGTCAGGCTTGCCTTTGCTGTGGCTCATTTGCCCTGTCTCAAATGTTTTCTGTCCACCCTGCCCGACGCGACACCTGTAATGAGCCTGAACGTAGCTTCATATAAGCGTGCGTATATTTGCTAACATTCAAAAAGACGGTACGCCTTCACCATACCCAACTGTTCTATTCGGTTCAATGACTACAAACAAGGCAACGCAACCATTGGCCACCTTAGAGCCTACCTCAAGGTAACGCAAAAGCGGCACTCTTAAGAGCCCATCATTTTTTAGTGTTCGCGCATTGCGAGTGGAGTACCTCCATAGACAAGCTGCTCACAATGACGCGGACATTAGAATTAGTGTGGGCGTCGAGCACCACCTCCTCCGTTTCTATGCAGCATAGGGATTCACGTTTGCAGCTTCCTTGCCTGTAGCATAGCTAACAAGTCACCTCCTACCTCTTATAGCCTTCCACAAGTAAGTTGGTAGGTCATGCAGCCCCATGTTCTACAGCCAACAGTTTGCCCCCTACTTGGCTCATACTATATGTGATGGCATGCCCTTGTAATCATTAAAAATATTTGTTAATACCTTCACCTTAAGAAAGCACCTATACCCCATGACTCAGTGATCCGCTGTGCTTACGTGACGCTCGCATTCTTTCCCAGCACACGCGTGTGCACTTTGATTGGGATTAAGCGACGATGCAGTGTAGAGATTACGTGCCGTTTTCCTCTTCATCCTCTTTCACACTCGACTTATTTTCATTGCTTTTGTATCCCAATGGACAGTCCTTCGGTTATTTACCTTTGCACAAACCTTATCAGTTATTTCCATAGACTCTGTGTAGCAGATCAATTTAGGTACAATGTTCAATAACAAAGATTAAAACAATGGGTGACAACTACAAACCTAGATAAAAATAGCTTAAGCCCCACCCCTCTTATTTCACTCCACAGCATAACGCTAGCCTCTATCATTCTTCCCCATGCAGTTCGACTATCACTTACGTCACGTGTACCTTTCAGCCAGTTACCGGTATACATTAAGTTACATCTGCTTGGCAGCATCCCCCCGGATTTCGCTGCCTCCGTTCGACCAAATGGCCAGGCACAGTAACTATTTGATTACAAACTGCGCAGGCGTGCATTCCGATGCAAAACTTACAGTCCCAAATACGTGACGCAAGTGCAATGTGAAGTCGGAAGAGATATGACACGGTGATATGTGCATGGGACAAAGGTTTCCTTAACCAAACGGGCAAAGACTCATACAAATAGGAACACAGTTGCGATGTATTTGAGATAAAATAACCCGCACGGCGTTCGCTAAACCGCAGTCCTTACAACACAGAGTTTACGCGAACGTCATTCAATCATAGCACGGACAAAACGGGCATACACCCCGACCCCAACAGCAAGCACCTACAGAAGCCTGGAGCCTGCTTTGACGATGTATCGCTTCATGGACTTAGATCA
Source organism: Dicrocoelium dendriticum (assembly GCA_944474145.2). NCBI lineage: Eukaryota > Metazoa > Platyhelminthes > Trematoda > Plagiorchiida > Dicrocoeliidae > Dicrocoelium > Dicrocoelium dendriticum. Next base: position 56,137,911 of record OX104064.1, on the reverse strand, counting down.
ACGTTGCCAATACGCATATGTGGCGCAGACAAACAGGCTATCACTACTAATCAAAGTATAAAGCAACATATATTTGTCGAGACATGCCGCTATGCCGAGATACCTACCCCTTTAAATAGTATCTTAAGTAATTTGGTCAGCAAGCGAAACAGAAATACTTGAAACCGCCCTAAAATTATCCAAATTATTTATTCCAAAGGAACAAAAGTTCCAAATTATCTCCGCCCACAGGGTACATTACGTGCGCTATTTGATATCAAACTCTTGAACCATCGCCAAATGACAAAAGTGAAAAATAATACCATTTATCCCACTTAAAACTACCTACGTTAGGTATCGGTGGCATTCCAGCAACTACGGGGAAGAAATAACACTAAATCCCCATCCTCCTCAACATGGAGCCTCAAAATAAGCTATCCCTATGTGCGTATTCCTATATATGTACATATCTGTTCCAATATAATTATACTTCTATCTATACATTGCAGAGGTATATGCATACATACATAAATAAATATGTCCTCACACATTGTCGCATTTATTTATAACACTTTAAATAAATATACATCTATACGTAAAGGTTAATCCATACATGAATTCTTTCATTTATGTAAACATGCATCGTGCTATACGTATATATAGCGTTCAATTACATATATACATATATATATATATATGCGCACGTATATATATATATGGTGTGCGGCACCCGGTTTCGGATTTGCCTGTACTGTGGCCAGCCACAGGACGCCTGCATCTACAGAGGGACCATGGGTTGTTTGCGCTGCACCACCTACAGCTCCATCCACACACCCCATATTCAGTGTAAACCCGAAGGAATAAGACCAGGAGGCATGTGGATGGGAGCCACGTTTCATCCACGGAGCCGGCCCACACTCTTTCACAGACAAACACAATCACACTGTATTTGGGAAAGCAAGCGCACATAAGGCGGTGGCTGGACCGTGGTCCGCTCCACGCTGAGCGCATGCAACCATTCTTTGATGCTAATACGGCCACAAGGACCGTGCACCCCATCACCCCAGCAACGACCATCTTTCTCCTGGAGCCAGTATGGACGAGATAATGGGTAATAGGCAGGTAGGCACCTTGTCAACGTGCACATCAAGCTCAGCCACACCGGGGATATCAAGCAACAGCGAAGCACTTGAGAGAAAGATGACCAAGCAAATTAATCGAGTAATGCCGAAGGAAACGGTGACAGAAATCTTAAAGTAATGAACATATGAAATAAGTTGTTTACAAACGAATCAGGGCTAAGTTCAAGAAGTCGGAAGTTTATTTTACGGAAATGCCACAAACACGAAAATGTTATCGAAATTAACTACAATTGACTTAAGCGACGTGTGCAACTTTGTAGCAGAAAATACTGGTAGCCATTTAGATGAGAAAGAAAAGCATTAGGACAAATTGAAAACCCACCACATGTAATACCGAGACTTAGCATGCAAGCATGCGGTTAGTAAATCGAATGCAGCGTACCTACAGACGCTGCACCGGTACTGCCTACCTTCTCTGCAGTACCCGTCGTCGCTTCGGTAGTGGTCCCGAGTGGCCTCGCTCATGACCCACTATGCCTGCCTGACTCAGGTACTCGCGACCGTATGCGCTACAGCACCATGCGCTCGATGTCGATGGAATACAACCCATCGGTGCTTGCCGCTTCCGCACTTGCCGCTTCTTCTCTGCAGGCATGAGGGCTTTCTCCCGCACTTCGGTAACTGCCAGCGTAATTACGTCGCTATGCACGCCGATCAACCGCCTTCGATTCCCATGACCTGCACTCAAGGTTAGAACGTGAAGGGCTCACTTTATCATGTTCGGGTAACGCAACTTTGGTTTCCGCACGTGCCGCTTCCCAATACTCAGCTGACCATATAAGAGTTGTTTCGGCATCCGCGTTGAATCCATACGGCTCACATGACCGAGCACTCAGGTGTCTCAATACAAGCATGCAGTCCACTGCATACATCCCACTTTGCCAAAACACTTCCATGTCAGCAACTCTGTCCGCGCAACGGATGCGCAAAATTCGTCACAAACACTGCCCATGGAACCACTCGGGATATCGTACATCCCGCCGGTATGTCGACCGCGTTTCACTGCCGTATAGAAGAACGGACAGAACCACGGATTTGCACATCAGCAGCTATGTGCCAATGGTAAGCTGATGGTTGTTCCACACTCGGTACTCTAGCTTCCCGAATGTCGCCGCTGCCTTCGACACGCGGATACGCAGCTCACTGTGTAGCTACTGGTCAGTCGATATCACACTCCCAGGTTGCAGAAGCGGGAGGTGGTTTCCAATACTGCAGCACCAATGCTGATTCGCGGCAATATTGAAGATTGCAGTTTCGCTAAAGGCTGAAAGAGACAGACAGTTTTGCTTGTGTTGATGGTGAGGCCAACTTTGGTCGCTGTCGAAGCCAGAGCACTAGTCATGTGCTGCAACTCATCCGCACTGTGTGAAAACAACGCACAGTCGTCAGCAAACAGCCACATACGGATATTTGTCTCACAGACTAGGGTTCCCCCACCGAAACGACGGATGTTCCACAACCTACCAGCACAAGCGGCATCAAAAGCACAAGACACCATTGCATGAAGATATGTATAAGAAACAGGGCAGGAGCTAAGACACAGTCTTGCTTTACACCAGATACAGCTGCAAAGTTATCCGAGGTCTCTTCACTCAGCTGCACCCTCGCTCGCATAACACTGTGCAAACATTCAATTAACCTTACAAACTTACGCGAGCAACCAAACTTACCCAACACCAGCAAAATGCTTCCCGGTTCACCGTATCAAAGGCCTTAGTGAACTCAACAAACAGCGAGTACAAAGGCTGGTGTCGTTCTCTGCACTTCTCCTGCAACTGACGAGCCGCAAACACCATATCTATAATGCTGCGACCCGAGTGGAATCCACGCTGCTCTTCCGCCACGTTAGGTTGCACAACCTGACTGACGAGGCGGCTGAGCAGGATTCAGGCAATCGCTTTGCCCACACAACTCAGCAAGTTGATGCCGCGATAATTCGTGCCAGATTGCTTGCTACCATTGCCCTTGTACAGTGGTAGCACAATGACAGCCTTCAGCTCAGTAGGCACCTCCACCTCCATCCATACGCGATGCACCAAGTGGTGCAGCGCAATCACCAACGCGGGTCCGCCGTGTTTCAATACTTCAGACGGGAACCCGTCGGCCCAGGCACACTCACCGTTTCGCAGCTGAACAAGTGTCCTCTGCGTATCATGTCAGCGTGTCCGCCAGACCCGTCTTCACAGCATGCTGCTTCTGGCCCTTCAATGAAGGCCAGTCGATCTCTGAACGGTTGTTCAAGGTAAAGTGAAGTGATTTCTCCAGATCTGCATTAGGTCTGCAGTCTGATTTCAGGCGGCGCCTGAACTACCACCGAACAGCGTCCTCAGTGGCTCCAGTCTCGGTCCATACACAGCTTTCAAATAGTCTACGAATTCCTTGTGTTGGCGGCGTTTGGCGTAGCATTCCATCTACTTCGTTTCTCCATCTTCCATGCATTTTTTAGGTGACGGGGCTCTCGGGTGAGTGGCCGTGGAAGTTTGCGGAAATGACTCTTCTTCCCCAAGTCACCGCGGTCTGCGGCACTTGCGGCAAATGCTGCATTCCTCCCCGGCACCAATGCGCCAATCTTAGCATTGTTGTCATCAAACCAATCAGACCACTAACAGTGTGCACTCCCGACGGTCTCCTCGGCAGCAGCTGTCACCTGGTCGTGAATGTGGTGCCACAGGCCACCCACTGTGGCTATGCAATCCACATCACGCAGGCGTGCAGCCATCGCCTTCTCCACCTCAGTACGTTTCGCCCCAGTACCGAGGGAGGGAATGTTAAATTTACGCCGATTCACGGCAGGAGTGCAATACATAGATTTACCAAAATATATGTACAGTTTGGTCCGCACCAATTTGTGATCAGTGCCACACTCAGCTCCACGCAGTATACGTGTCATGCGCACACCACGCATGTCACTCGGATGTACGATGACATGGTGTAGCAGGTGAGCGTTACCACCCCGTGAGTGCGTCCAAGTTGCTATATCACTCGCACTCAGTGCAAACCGAGTGTTCGTGATCGTCAGGTCGTGAGTGGCACACAGTGAGAGCAGCCTGTCACCGTTCGCATTCGCTGAACCAACGCCATGCAAACACATACCATCTGTCCACACCGATGCATCACGCCCAACGCGCGCGTTGAAATCACCCAGCAAAAATGGTGGGTCGCTCCTCGGCACAGACCGTGTCACAGAGGATAGCTGGGTGTAGAATTGAGCATGGGTATCATCAGAATAACACATGGTCGGACCGTACGTGCTTATAAAAATGGCAACCACACCTCTTTCGCGTGGTAGGGGAACAGCCATCAGTCGCGCGCTGATGCCTGTTGGTTCACCCACGAGCTAGCCACGGAGGCGATCGTATATTGCAAATCCGACCCCATGCTCACGTAGTGCTGAGGCGCCGTTGCCCACCCAGTAGAATGTGTAGACAGCACCTGTTTCATGCAACTTAGCTTGCTCAGCGAGCCGAGTTTCACTGAGCGCCGCAATATCGATGTTGTAGCGCGCCAGTTCCATCGCGACCAGTGCAGTGCGTCGCTAGGGGTGCTCACTGGAGTTCCGGTCCAGTAGTGTCTGCACACTCCAGCACCCGGTGCTGATGGTTTTGCGCGCAGGCATATGATTGCGTTGGTGGGCCATCGCACACGAGGTGGTCGTTGTGCTTCAGAGGTTTGCTTGAGGGACTCCATCCAGAACCTTTGGCTCAATAGCCTGACACACAAGGCAGTGGGTCGTTTGGAGGTTTGCTTGAGGGACTCAACCCGGAGCCTTTGGCTCAGTAGCCTGAACAGCACTGCAGTGGGGAGCAGATCCAGCTCAGGTAGGTGTTTGCAGAGACAGATTGGGCTCTGCCTGAGGGCGTCCCTCGCTGACTTTGAGTTACTGGGACGATCCATATGTGTTTTGCGACCGTAGTAGGATACGCACCTGCGACCACGGCCAGACGCAGGTGGGTTTTGGCTTGTTTGCACCAATTTGAGCATGGGCTGCCTGGCTTGAGGCGGGCAGTAGCAAACCATTGAACACCCGGAGGTGCCCTCCTACCGTCAGAGACAATGCGTGGCGCTCGTGCTCTACGCCAATCTAGCTGTAAGCTTATAACCCGTAGACTTGTCTTCTTCCATGGCTAGGCTTTATGAGCAGAGGGCCATGGACCACTTCCCAACCTCCGAAGAGGATGGACTAGTCTATTGGTAGGGCGTGCACACCTGACAGGAGACCGACGCGGGTCCTCAGTCAAAGCCTTTGATTAAATGCACGCCCGAAAGGCAACGGGTCTAGTACATTGTCAGCTCACCGACTCATGCGGATTGGTGTCCTGGATCTTAGCAAGGAGAAGGGCGAAACCCAAGTCCCACCAAGCGGTCGCCAAGAGGCGTTCAGGACATGTGCCATTGGCGCAACAGTACCAGCAGTGAGTAGATCATCTGTCAGGATCTGGCCATAACCAGCCTCAACGCACCATAGGCTCTCCCGCCATATATATATATATGCATTCAGGATGCATCTTTACCGCAGTTGGGTTAAATCAACCTACACTTAAACTAGGTCTTTTTAAGCTGAATAAATTTCATTCCACTTTATTTGGTTTGTTCTGCCTACCTGACTAATCTTCTATTAATTGGCCACGTTGCTTGCGCTAATCGTGGCTATCTTCCTTAACTTTATTGCGTTTGTAGCATTTGTTGAGTAACTTCGGGACATTTTTCCTTATTGCGGATTAGTTGCTAACCAACTTACTTCGTATGCTAATTTAGGGTAGAGTTAGATTTGCGTAGGCGTATTCTTTAACAGATATATTTTATTTGCTAAATCATTTCAAGTGATTGGCTGTTGTTTGATGTCCTCGGTGTGGCTGCGCTTGGTGTGCCCGTTGAAAAGTTGCCTACCTGCCTATTACCCACTACCTCGTCCATGCTGGCTTTAGGAGACAGTTGCTCGTTGCTGGATGGGATCGGGTGCAGGGTCTTTGCGGTCGTGCTTGGCTCGAAGAATGTTCCCATGCAGCCAGGGTGACGCGGACTACAGTCCAGCCACCGCCTTATGTGCGCTTGATTTCCCAAATACAGCGTGATTGTGTTTGCCTGTGAAGGAGTGTGGGCCGGCTCCGTAGATGAAACGTGGCTCCCATCCACATGCCTCCTGGTCTTATTCCTTCGGGTTTACACTGGATATGGGGTGTGTGGATGGAGCTGTGGGTGCTGAAGCGCAAGCCACCCATGATTGCTCTGTAGGCGCAGGCGTCCTGTGGCTGGCCACAGTACAGGCAAATCCGAAACCGGGTGCCGCCAACCATATATATATATATTTATATTTATATATTTATATTTATATTTAAGCATCTCGAACCCTGCGTATCCGTTTCTATACATAAACTTATATATTTATATACGTATTCAAACAATTATACTCAAAATAATATTTCACTAAATGTTTATATATACCGATATATATGTACACACCTATGGATTAATATTTGGCAACTGCATTATTTTTACATGTGTACTTGTAGAAAGTCCATTGCATGTCCTTAAATTTACAAATATACATATTAGTTATGACACCACAGAGCAACCGGGAGGACCCATTAGCACCGTTCATTTGGTCAATGCATTAAGTAAAGCTTTACTAATCATTCATATGACCATCCTTCCGTAACATTCACCGATCCTCTCAAACATTCACGTTAATGTTTATGTTATTGGACAATACAAGATTTCAATGAAATCACGCCTTCCAACAACAAATTACCCCTGCAATGCATATTCATGGTTACACTGTTTCAGCATCACAAGTAATACAACTATGGAGAACGAGTGACGCCTCTTTGACCGTGGTTTCAAAAAATACTACATCTACAAAATTTAGACAAGAGATAATTATCCCCGTTATCCAAAGAAGTAAGTTCCATTAACCAGTTGCTTCATGCAAGAATTACGTTTGCATACATGATTACATCGCAAACGCACTCCCTTTCTTCCATAACAGATCCTTTCACACATCACCTGTATTGAGCACTTCCCTGCCTTCGAATAGGCTGTGACCTTCAACTACGCCGGTAGTCATCACATCATTTTATCATAACCGTTTCTAGGAAGCAAATCCCTATGGCATTACCTTTCAGCTTCCATTCCGTCACACCACCGGTGTTAACGATAAACCATGCAGCAACTCATACTACCTTGGATGTCACCGTAGACTCTGGCCGCGTAACCCGTTCCCGCCCTTACAAAAATTAGCCCTTCCAGAAAGCAGGACTATAGTCACCCAGTTAGTCTGCCGAATGACCTAAAGCTCCTGGGCACAGTGTAACGAATACAACTCCAAAAATGCTTTGCATTTCCAGGTGTCATTTTTGGTGGATTAAGTAAAAAGTTGCAGTCAATGAAACTTCTTAACAAAGCTAATTTCAATGGCGGATAATTAAGTTGCCAGGTCAATGGTATGGCGATGACAGAGAGGCAAGTCTAGCCGTGCCGCTCTGCTGATTGGAAGAGGAGGACCCACTAAAATCAAGTTTTTTGAGCTTATATTGCTCTCGACGGTATATAACGGAATCGTTCGGTTGCTATAAACGCAGGTTCGTCCCTCCTCATGGTACAGTCAGAAAAGATGAATGTAAGAGCGATATAGACATCAATGGTCAAAACGTGCAATCCTGCTAGCTAAAAACACCGTAAATGGGTTCTAGCTAGGGAAAGCTATAGTCGCCAGTTGAAACGCAGGGAACGCACTTCGATGCGGAAAGCCGGAGCGCGCAAAATGCTATTCGTTGGGGGTATTCAACCAAAAGTAGTCAGCATACGAACATACAGACTTCCTAAGTTGTCTAGGTACAAACTGATATTAAATTTTAAAATTTTATGCAGACAAACAGGAGAATCTTCAGAGTACTACACAGCTCCTGCTGGGATGGAACCGTGGGTGACTCTTTGAGCTACTTGAAAGCTGTCCTTCGCGGGGCCAGCCTTCGGTGTGACCAGCCCGTGATACTTGATGCACCTAGTGAGGAAGAACCAGGCCCTAGAACCCTAGCTTGCTTCAATCGTGTCCTCTCTTAATGTGCCCATTGAAGAAGATGGAGAGAACGTTTGTAGCGTACGCTTACTTGTGTTTGAACACAAATAGGTGTTCTCCGAAACGCAAAATAGAAACAATAAGGAACGGGGGAAGGCAGCCATGCCTAAGTGGTAACAGAAACAAACGGGAAAAGCACTTACCGAATGGTGGCACAAACTGAAATAAACAACGCCTTTAGCAGGTTACAAATCGCTTGTTCCACATTTATACCGCTTTTCAAAACCTTTTGTGATTTTGTGTAGGTTTTCAAAACATTCTGCGCTTTTTACCGTTTTCGGATTTTGTCGCAAATAATGAAAACCTGAAAACCCTGTTAGAAGCAAAAATGCTAAGCTAACGTCTTGGGAAATTTGTCGGCCAGTGAACCCGATGGCCAGTCCTAGTAACCCAATTTGGCTTGGCGGAGTCGGAGGGCCCGGTTGGAGAGTTTCTGGTTGTGGACCTGCTAGCTGCAGACGTTTCCTCTACTATCGGTTGGGTCGATTCGTCGGAGGACGGAAGCTTGGAGTCGTCATTAGTCCCTGGTTTGACTTGAGCAATGTTGTGGCGGTCAATCGAGAGAGTTACGCGCTTTCCATTATATTCGATGACGAAGCAGCGATCCTTACTCTGTAAGACCTTAAATGGTTTTTCTTAAGGTTGTTCGAGTGGTCTGCGTAGACCATCGATGAGCATGAAAACGAACGGGCGGTGGAGAAGATCTTTGAGGATGTAAGGCTTGTGCTGCTTTTCCCGTACTTCGGTCTTTTATTGCGGCACATGCTCGTGGCTAATTGGCGAAAGTAGCGCGCGTCGTAAGAAAGCTTGTCTGGGCTTTTGGTGAAGAAGTCGCCTGGTAGGCAAAGCAATTTTCCGGAACATGCTTGGTCGCAGAAGGTTTCGAGGTCCGCATTCAGCGCTGATCGAGTTCCGAGTGATACCATTGGCAAAACTACCGTCCAACTAAGTGCACTGGTGGCAAGTTCCGGGCTTTTAAGCTGTCGGTGAAAGCATTCCATCATTCTGTTTGCCAGCGAAAGTCAAGTAGTTGACGGAATGCGGTTACTTCCGAGGGCTTTGAGTAGACCATTGAAAGTCAACGATTCGACTTGTGTACTACGGTCGGTAGTCACAGTGGCTGGACAGCCATGTGAAGTGGCCTAGCGCTCGACGCATGCGTGCGTCTCAGCAGAAACAACGTGAATTGAGACCGTTTCATGTCAAGTAGTGGCGCGTTCCACCATGGGCAGTGAGTAGACCATGCCTTTTGGCGGTGGAAGTGGTCTCATAATATCGAGGCTTAAGTAGGGCCTCGAGTTGACACTGCCAGAAAATGTCTTATCGGAGTGGCAACTTGCCGATGAATTTTTGACCGCTGGCAAGTCAGACAGCTGCGTGCTTCAAGTCGGATGTCACGCCGCATAATGGGCCAGATGTACCTGTCGGCAATCTTCCTGACTAAAGCGCGGATGCCAGGATGCGTGATGTTGTGGAGCGAATCAACTTTCCAGTGAAAAGAAGTTGGACAAGTGTACTTGGAAGTCCAGTGGAGACGTCGCAGGTTATTGTGCCTGTAGACGTAGGAAGCGGCCTGGGTGCTAAAGTTGGCGTGAACTTCGCAGCACGTCAGTAAGTCCTTTATTCAGCTTGCTGCGACGCGGTCTTAGCTGACAGATCGAATGGCTGATAAGTCGGAGCCACTGAGTCTACTCACAAAGCTTGTCCGCCAAGACGTTGCTTTTGTCATACACGTGTTGGACGTCCGTTGAAAACTGAGACGAAATCTAGATGACGGACTTCAAGTAGCGAGTGTCGAGGCAAATGATACAGCAAGGTGTAAACCGGGGTGTTGATCGGCAGAAATTTTTAAACGCTTACCTTCAAGAACGGGACGAAACTGGTGAACGGTGACCTAGAACGCAAGTAATTCGTGACCTAATGAGATGTTTTTCGTTTTGGCTGTCCAATGGTGTTGAGCAAACAACGTTAATGTTTGCCTGTTATCTTGGGAAAACTGCTGTAGTAATCGCCGATTACGTTTTATGAAGCGTTGACGGCAATACCGTTCGGAGCATTGGAGGCGAAGTGATGGAACATAATGACGAAAGCTGCCGCATCTTTGCTGGCTTCGAATGCTTTTTATGCTTCAGATGTAAAGTCATCTTTAACGTCGTCGCGTCTACACAGAAGATCCGTGAGCGCTGTAATAAGCCCGGCGCAGTGTGGTAGGAATCGCCGATAGTAGTTGTCCATGCCTTTGAAACGTCGAATGGCAGTGAGAGTTGTTGGTCAAGGCATCGCAAATTGCCTGAACTCTGTCCTTTAATGTGCGCATACCCTCGGAATTGAATCGGAGTCCGTGAAACTCAGTACGCGGCTGCATAAAGCGCACTTGTCTAGGTTGACGGTAACATTGTGTGCTTTCAGCCGTTCGAACATGAGTCGTAGATGCGTTTGGTGTTCCTATTCCAAAAAGCTAGCCGCCAAGATGTCGTCGAGGTAAGGGTGGACGAAGTCGAGTTCACGTGCAACGAAGCCATTGAGGCGTTGAAAGATCCGTGCGCCGTTGCGCAGAATGAATGGCATTCGTAAAAACGCGGACAGTCCAAATTACTTGATAACGGTGGTTTTCGGTAAGTCCACGTCGGCACTCGAAATCTGCGGATAGGTTCGAACCATATCGATCTATGAGAACACGCAAGCTCCCTTTAGACAGTCCGATATCCAGTATTTGAGAAACGAATTCTTACTCAGAGACTGTTATGTAGTTGAGGGCACAATACTCTCCACATGGTTGACAGTCGCCTGACTTTCTCAGCAGCATGCTAAGTGGCCAACATCAAGGGCTGTTTGACCATCAGACGAGCCTAATTTCGAGCATGTGCTCGAATTCCGCAAGGGCGGTTTTGAGTCTGCCCGCTGTCATTCTTTGAGCTTTGGCGGACATGGGCGGACCATCGGTAACCGTCTGATGCGGTTTACCGGCGGTGGCGTTTGGTAGGCTCGATGCAGGTTTGAAGACGTTTGGGGAAACTCTTAAGTAACGTGCTGCCGGCCAGTGAGTTCCGGTAGCACACACGGGGCCGTGTGCTGCCACAACGCTGAATATTCCAGTGACTGGATGTTTCGTTGTCTGGTCGATGTTACGTCGTTTAGCGTCGAGGAGCAAGTCGGAGTTCTGATGAAAATCCGTCCCGATTATTGGAGGTTGGAAGTCAGCAACGAGGAATATCTGTCGAACGAACGTTGCAGGTCGAGGTTAAGCGTAAGCGAGCAATAACCGTATATGCGAATGCGGGTGCTGTTGGTTGCGCGTAGGGAACCAATCAGCTTTCCGGTTATATCGTTATGGGCACGAGGAAGGACGCTGACTTCTGCGCCAGTATCGACGCGATAGCGAACACCCGATGGTCGATTGATGACGAAGAATAGGCGACTGTGTTGACCACCAAGTTCCGAAGCCCCTACATGCTGGTTGACCCGGTTCCCTGCGGGTTTCCATTTGAAGGGACCGCGTGGGCGGAATGACCTGGCCTGCGGGCCAAATCGCTGAGGATACCAGCAATGGAATATGGTTCGGCGCAATGCTGTCGACTTTAGCTTCTGATGGAGTTGAACTTGTAGCGGCGGCTACTCACAGAAGCTGCGAACTGGGTAAACTTCTTAGTGAGTGCGGCGATCTGCAATTTCATTTCTGCGTTATCCTTGTTCAACGTAAATCGAACTTATGAAACCTGCCCATACTATTTCCGGACATGCTCGGCGACATCGGCCAGCAGCGTCCGTGGTTCGCTCGCAGTTGCCTACAGTACATCGCATATTTCAACCGGCAACCTACGTAGCCACATTTCCTTGTGAAATACGTCGTCTACCATGTTGGGTTTGGTGAAACTTTCGGCTTTCGTAATAGCTGCGATTGCTTAAGGTCGGTCAGCTTCGTTTCACTCAGAAACTTGGTTAGCCCTTGACAAGCTGAAAGACCTGTTCTTTCATTTCCTCGTAGATGTTCGCTTCTGTTGGCATGTCGAGGATATCGTCGATGTCATTGACGACGTGAGGAGAAAATGCGGTAACGACATAGAAACATCCGCTCCATTCAGCTTTGAGGCCACGCAGCTCGAAATGTGCTTCTAACTGATCAACCCACTGTTTTGATGGCTTTCGCGAAATGGCGGCGTGGCGGTTGTTACCTTTTCGACCTGGCGGTTGGGAACTAGGCTACACGCATCCATAGCAAAAATGCTAGGTCAGGTCAGGTCACGTACAACGGACGATAATGGCTTTGGCCTAACGAGCTTCCTGCTTCTTGTGCCGGCAAGTGAAGCGGCTCCCGGCAGTTCGACGTTGGATTGACTCTGCTTACTTCTGCAAAGGAATGGACCAAGACCAAGAGTAATCTCTGCACTTTCATGTGTCAGCAACAGCATATGCTGCATATTCCAGTACAATTACCATCTGTTAGGTAAAAGGTCAGACCAACACTCATCTATACCCCTTTTGAAGTCTTTGCAGACTCACATTCCACTAAATCAGAAGGAACTTAATTTCAGATGTTACCTACAAGGTTTGTAGAAAATTTTGCCCCGATATCCTGACGATCGCTAGGCTGTTTGAGCTTCAGGCGATGCATGCACAGGTGGTTTGACTTAGCTAACTCAAACAGATGGGTAGAACTAATACCACCAATCCCTTAATTTTCTCATCCGTCTCTATCACACCTTCCCTCAATCTACGTCGTTTCAAGGGAAATAATTCTAAGCTACCTAGACAAGCTTCGTACGACTTCCCTCGTTGAATTTCGACCAACATGGTCGCAAGTCGCTGAATCTTTGTATACACGTTGCGTCACTACGGACGTACGGTGCCCAAACCTGAACCAGGACTCCAAAAGTGCCCTAACGGCTGCCTTAAATAACGGCATGAATACACCTGCTTTAGTGTTCTTCAGCGTCCTCCTAAGGCGCGACAACTCTTGTCGCGCTTTATTATCGGTATGATGACACCATGCTGAAGGCTTAAAACTGTTCACTGTGATCCACAGATCACGGGCTATATCGGTACACTGCAATGATAAAGAGCCTCCAACACTACTGGCTAGGAGTTGACATGTATTGGCGCTCAGTGGTAAAGCTCATTGGCTCGACCGGTTCACCACACTGCTGATATCCTTGGCCAATGTCCCCCGGATACCCCAACTGACTTGCTTTACGTCCTCTGCGTAGACACGATTGGAGTATTGGATCACTGGCTGATAGAGAGCGGAAGGTAGGTCTTAAATTAGATCCGTCACTTCCAGATCGGTGCGGTGCTAGCCTGGGTCATTGTGGAACAAGGGCCCACAGAGAAGCGTTGGAGCTGTATGAGAAACAGCTAGGTCAGCACAAACTACGACGAGAATCCAACAAATGCTTGAAATGTTCCTCAGGTTTGGCATCAAAGATGGACTACGGAAGGCGCTTCCAGTCCTCCATGACGGGGAGGATAAAGCCAGGCTGCGTCGCATTCGATGTCACCTCGGTTTGAACAGTTCCAACCTGTGGCACTTGCCGAACTCTGTGTTACGATGAAAGACTTTCTGTAATTCACCCCCTAATTCTCCTCTAAGAATATGTCGGGTAAAGGTCAAATGACGATGATGACGGTATGCTAAGGAAAAGTGGATTTTGTTAGAGTCGGCGCGAATAGGACTGGTCCAGTAGCTCAAGATCGGATTTGGATTCACGCCGTTGAACCTTCTCAAGCCTATCGCATTCGAATTTCGTAAGATATAGCAGGGATTCTTAAGAAGAGGAGCCAGGTGGTCTATAAGCATAAGAAACAACAATGGACCCTGTACCGAAGCTTGGGGAACCGTTGTAGTCAAGGCCCACACTGAAACGTCCTTCCCCAACCATGACTCCGAATGTCCTTCCACGTATGCCTTCAGAAAGTCACCGCAATAGCTGCGGATGCAGTCCAAACCACGTCAGCTACGCATATAAGCAATATAAAACCCGAAATATGCACAAAATGTAAAATGGACGTAAGTGCCACACAACCAGCACCGTGAGCCGCTTTTAACATGAACTAATGATGATCGCGTATGATTAGGACTCTGGAGTGAGCGGTGACTAATTCCTACACGTTGAACAAACCGTGGCCAGATCAATTGAGACGACAAATCGGACCAATCAACCTCCGACACCACCCAAGCGCGACCCTGAATCAGCTGCTAAGTGCTACCCAATCAAAATATGTTGCTACGATAGACCACAGCAGCGATCATATGCATGCTTCCACCCAATGAAACAAGTAACCTATTGCGGTCTACTTATCTGATACTGACGCAATCCCCACCATAAGTAATTGTGAGCGCAGCGAAATTGGGAAGGCCGATGCTAGTGACATAGCTCCTAACCCCTACCTGGCATCATGTGTGTCCGCACCCCAAGGATGACCTGGTGCGTTTCGTTAGACGAGCAGCAGAGGGCAAAAGCCAAAGATGGGACGTTATATTTGTACAAGTGTATGAAGTGTACAAGGTTTAGAAGTTCAAACCCACAAGTTCCTCACGGCTGTTAGTAGCAACTTGCAACGTAATCATAAAGCAACTTGGAAATGGAATGAAATCGTACTCCATGCTGTTGTAGCAACTGCCTCCGTAACCCAGGAATTGTATATCTAAGCTGCACGTTATGCAGCCAGATTTAATGCATTTTTCCACGTCATTTGGCTTGATGTCCCTGCTGTGAAGCTTCCGAAACCATATTTCTATGTTATGATTACCTTCCTGTATATGCACTTGCCATGCATGGTCTCGTAAACTGCTGTGGTGCTGCTTACTAACAGGTCTCCGGCACCTGAGGATGTTACCTGCGATGCCACTGTGCGTGTGCATACGCTCTAACACATGCTTCTTATGCATTCTGAGAGGGTTTCCACTTGCACTGATTGCAAAAATGACACCGGATGAATACGAATCAAGTTACCCCACGTTTTGCCCTAGTGAAGTAACTTACGAATTTGTCATTTGTTTCTTGGTCTGAAAGAGAAGCCACTGAGGCGTACACGCTTTCCACTGCGTTGAAAAGGATGTGTATGCCAAGTGGAGCTTGTGGAAAGGCCTGCCTTACTGCATCCCCATTTGAATTAAGAGCTTTACCCATTGAGTTTAGGGTGCGGACAACAAAATGCAACATGTTTTTAAATAAACGAACGAATAGTGAAATACATTGTAAGGTAACGGTTCATAGGTTTAGCAACCTTTTGAAGTTTGGTGGCAACAGGTATTTGCATATGGCGGCAGGTGGGTCAGTAATCTCTATGCCTTTGATATATGCGAAATACTTACTATCGTATACGGGTGTGCATGGGTGTTGTCTTATATTTGTTTCCATATACGTAAGCCTCCGGCCGCCTCTTTGCCGCATGCGGTACTTGTCCGCCGCGCCCTGATGCCTCTACCGTGCCTGGGAACACCGTCAGCCCGCCCTCTGTGCTTGCAGTCCGCCGTGCCCGATGCGCCACCCTGGATGCACCCCAAGTTGTATCTTTTAGCCGTCATTCACTTTCGGCAAATAGTCATCGCTTCACCCTTACAATTCATTTCATAGCCTGCGCCTGCCATCCACCCGTCTTACAGTTCTTAACCGCACCCAGTTGTCCCCAGTTCGTATGTAAGCAACCTCCGCCATTTGTCATCCCTTGTTCGTCATCTCCTCAACGTAAACACACATGGCACTCGTCATACCTTTTATTCTGTAGACTGTAACCTGCCGACAACCCGTTCACCGCTTGATTACCTCCACGAATGAACGCCTGTTGACTTGTCAGGAAAGTCCGGCGTGGTTCCCGGCTCCTTCATCATTTAGCTGTTCATCACTTTCGGTAAGTGGTCATCGCTTTACTCTTATATTTCATTACATAGACTACACATGACGGCCACCCGCTAGCCACTTTTTAAGCACACGCAGTTGTCTTCCGTTGGTATGTCAGCAACGTCGGCCGTGGTTGACATTTCCTTCGTGTTTTTACAACACATTTCATGGTACCTTTAAATCCCTTCCGTACTAGAGCTAAGCTCATAGCCCACATCCTACTGTCAACCCGTTTGCCGCATTCACGTCTGACATGTCTCACGTTCGCTGGTGAGCAACGTCAACCCTATTTCAGACTTTCTATATGGTTATGGTTACACTTTCTTGTAGTAAGCACGCAGATCGCCGTTGTGTGGCATGTCATTTCCTAGGCTGCATAAGCCGTCCAATAGTTCACGGCTTGTTCGTCGTTCCTGGTTGGCGCAGCTTGGCATGTGTACAATGTCTGCCAGTGTCCATACGTCGTCCGCTCCTTCGACGCCTTTCACTTAACTTAAGTGGACATCCCTTTCGTATTAATTGCTATTTCACAGCTAATTCCCGTCTGTATGCTTCAAGCTTGTGTGCCAAGCCAAGTCAGGCATGCCTTTGCTGTGGCTCATTTGCCCTGTCTCAAATGTTTTCTGTTTACCCTGCCCGACGTGCCACCTGTAATGAGCCTGAACGTAGCTTCATATAAGCGTGCGTATATTTGCTAACATTCAAAAAGACGGTACGCCTTCACCATACCCAACTGTTCTATTCGGTTCAATGACTACAAATAAGGCAACGCAACCATTGGCCACCTTAGAGCCTACCTCAAGGGAACGCAAAAGCGGCACTCTTAATAGCCCATCATTTTTTAGTGTTCGCGCATTGCGAGTGGAGTACCTCCATAGACAAGCTGCTCACAATGACGCGGACATTAGAATTGGTGTGGGCGTCGAGCACCACCTCCTCCGTTTCTATGCAGCATAGGGATTCACGTTTGCAGCTTCCTTGCCTGTAGCATAGTTAACAAGTCACCTCCTACCTCTTAAAGCCTTCCACAAGTAAGTTGGTAGGTCATGCAGCCCCATGTTCTACAGCCAACAGTTTGCCCCCTACTTGGCTCATACTATATGTGATGGCATTCCCTTGTAATCATTAAAAATATTTGTTAACACCTTCACCTTAAGAAAGCACCTATACCCCATGACTCAGTGATCCGCTGTGCTTACGTGACGCTTGCATTCGTTCCCAGCATACGCGTGTGCACTTTGATTGGGATTAAGCGATGATGCAGTGTAGAGATTACGTGCCGTTTTCTCCTTCATCCTCTTTCACATTCGACTTTTTTTCATTGCTTTTGTATCCCAATGGACAGTCCTTCGGTTATTTACCTTTGCACCAACCTTATCAGTTATTTCCATAGACTCTGTGTAGCAGATCAAGTTAGGTACAATGTTCAATAACTTACTATCGGATTCGCCTGTTTTAGTTTCAGGATGAGGTATAGATTGGGTAACGTTTGCAACTAGAGCTGTACGTATTACCTAAAGCGCAACCACAACATACCTGTTTCCTGTGGATTAGCAAGGCTTGAGACAGGAAAAACTTTAGGAAAGCTAGCTACGGAATCAAGAGAGGATGAATCATTACATGTAACACCCACCTTGTGTGTCCTCCATCTTCACTGTACTTAATTCGGCTTCGTTGGAGGCCGGTGTTGATGTGAGCGACCTATTGAAAAGATTGACCGGCGCAGGCTCGGCGTACGAAGCAGCCACCAGCCTGCGCTTTTTTATCCTTGAGAGACTTTCTTCATCCTCGGAAATCGGTCGTTTTAGACGGCGGTTGTCCAAGATGATGACCATGTAGACTGGAAACCTACGCGAAACGCTTAGGCGGAGTTCCCATTAAACTGGTTTTATCCGTGTCCTCGGTATTTTTGACTTCCGAGTGGTTGTTCTTGAAAGCCTGCATAACCAGTCATCTGCGCATTGCACCACAAACTGTACCACACCAGTGGTGCAGACAATGCTGACTCTGTTTTCTGTCTGCCAACTTGGGATGCCAACGAGCCAACACCGAATTGTGATACTAGTCGTGTGGAACACTTAAATAAACAAATGTTGTGTTCCCGGTAGTGCGGGACACGCCTACAAAGTCATGGTCCTGATAATACAAACAGGTATGATTGTTAAGTGTACGAACATAGGCATGTTAACCGGCAACCAAGTGGATTTGTGTTCTGTATAAATGTATGTGTGTGTTAGTGGACATGATGAGTGAACTGATGTAGTGTAACTGCATTCGTGAGCTTGAGTGCTGTGCAGTCACACCATCTGCTTGCAACCAGGTGCTGCTGCTCATTCTCACCTCACTGATACCGTTTTGTATATGGCGAACCACGTGGTAGGTTTGTCATGACATGGCACCCAAATGCACCTTCCTGTTAATGAAAACGGCTAAATATGGGTAAATGTAACAGTAGACGAAATGCGTACTGTCCGCGGATACCGGGCATTCAAGCATTACCTAAGCATTGGGTCATATTGGTTTGTCACATGCATAGCTCATACAAGCAGACAGATAGCAGATAAAACACATTAGGTTGATTCGCATCGCACACCACAATAGGTGTTCTAGATTAAGTAAACCAACGGCTACAAACGTGACATCAGTTCTCCAAGGAAGTGTGTAACAAAGGGACAATTACAGTGCGGGCGTGGACCTTAAACCTAACGCATTTACCTATTACGTCCGCTATGGAATATGTGATCAAGTGGGTGCCCGCGCCTTTTGCACAGACTATACCCACGTCACTTGGATTAAGTTTATGTAGGTTGAAGTCCGCAAGTCACGCAAATGCCCGGCACGTTATAAATGCTGCTTTCCCCAGCACCTTCACGTATTCTGCGTAGGACAAATGGCTTACCAGAAACATTGACCATGATGCCTGGCGATTTAGGGGAAAAACACTTCATTGATGGAGAACGTAAGTTGCCGTTTAATAATCACGAACCGTCAACACGTGTGGAACGTTCATAATGGCATGACAGATTAATTGCGCAACTGGATTTCAGTCGTTGCGCAAAAGTCTTGTGAGCACAAACATATACCAGTCATACGAAATAACAGAAAATGGGCCGAAAAGCAGTGAGTACGAGCATCCTGCGCTAACTTTGTCAGCGAGTGCACATTGTGCCTCATTTCTTCCGCGCTATATAAGTGAAAATAGCCCTCAACGAACACCTGCAACACCGGTTCAGCGAAGTCATATTGTGTACGGTGAAGCTTTGGGTGCTATAATAAATAGTTACCCATGTGTAGGTCGATCAAGTGCTTGTAGTATGCAGCAGGCAAGCGATTCCGTGGCAACGCTGGTCCAGCCTACAATAGGAATTGCCTAACTTCGGTAGCCCTCTAGTACCAAAACTAGCGAACACCTATACAACGTCTGGTGAAGTCACGTGGCCAGCGCCATTGCTTTGCCTCTATGGTGCCCGCTTTTCAGCCTTGTAAGGCGGCACTTCTTAGCAGGGGCCGCTTGTCACAATAACATTATCCTGAGTATTACACCCAGGCATACGGAGTGCATATAGTCCCTTGGGACTGCGCTTAACCTATCTATAAGTAAGCACTCCAAAGTTGATGGCTCGTTGCGGCTAGCATACCGGTACCTTTCATCCGTACGAAGCCAATAATTAGTCCGTGAAAATGTGAAGCGATGGTTTGCATACTCACGACGTTGACAGCACGTGTCAAACCTGCTATATGTAGAGTGCCCTTTGATTCTTTTAACGAATGCCTATGCAGGGGCATTGCATATTACACCGGATAAGTATAATTTCGTTGGAACGGAGTTACCAGGAAATTTCACCCCGACCGCACACAAGACAATGAGCACTTCCTTGAGGGAGCCAAACACTGACGCACATCCGTGGGTTTAACTGAACCATGATGTAACCCCACAGCAGTGTGGTGAACTGATCGGTGAAATGCTTCCGCACAGAATTGGTCATAACTGCAGTCGTGACGAACGGAAATGGGAGAATCTGTCTATATGCAGTTGGATTTTCACCTCATGTGGTGGGATAACATTCCGGCACTGACACGTTGTCCTCAAACCAGAAAGTACACCAAAGTAATTGTAGGTCCCGGATTCCAAAATGGTGCTTTTCGTTTTTCGTGGAACTATTGTCAAAGTGCAGTAGTCCTTCTGCAAGTCGGGGTGAAATAGCCGCAGGATAGACAGCAACACAATACCAGCTGACACCGATATCCGGCAATTTATAATCCACTGTTGGAGGTATGGTGCGGTGTTTCGTGCCTTATGTCGGACAGCCCGGAGACCACCACCTGATCCAGATGGTGCTTCATATCCAAAGCTTCGGAACCTATACCCCATGTAGTAATTGTGGGCGCAACCTCACTTTCGACAACAATCCTAATGCATGGGTTCCCCGCTGTGTTTTAAGAGATAGGTTCGGCATCCTAAGCAAGTGTACTACACTGGACAAAATATTTAATTAGTACTAGCAAATATATAACCTGATTACGTTGCATACACTTTTACATCACCAGTGCCCACGCGCATGGTCTGCACATCGCCAAAACCTTGTGTAAACGCAGGCTGCAGCGCTTCCGCCTACCTACGACATTTGTACAACGGTACCCGGCTAGGTACATATTATGAGCACGGGCAATAATTTCTCCTCAGCTCAAGTGCCTACTATGCTTGACGTAACATAAGATGCTTTAAACTGGATGACACACTTATGAATGATCAAAACCGAACTTCCGGAATGATGAACACAAGTGAAGTGCAGATAAAGTGACTGCAATCAACACCGCCTCTGTTACCGTAATAACTAACAGATATGCATTATAACAACTGAAATTTGGTCCCTCATTTACCACTGTTCCCGTTGATAACCGTTCGTGTCTTTCGCTCCACTTTGAACAACAGCACGGCATGGTCATCTATTACTAATTACAGCCAAACCCTCTTGTCGTTGAGATCCATGGTGGAACCATGATTACGCCATGAAGTGACATGGTTTTTCGTAACGCTGCGCTGGGTGGAACAGGAGATAAGGAACCAGAAAAGAAATATTAATAAGTGTCTTACCAAATTTCCGGCCGTGTCCACCCGTTATAGCGGAATCGTTCGGTCGCTATAAAACCAGGTTCGTCCAGCCTCAAACTAAAGTCCTAAAGGACGAATGTACGGGCGAGTTAAACATTAATTGTCGAAAAGTGCAATCCTGTTAGCTAAAAGCATTGTAAACAGGTTCTAGCTACGGAAAGCTACGATGGATAGTCGGAAAGCAGCGAAGGATCTACGGTGCGGAAAGCCGGTGCGCGCAAAATGCGATTCGTCTGGGTTACTCAACCACACGTAGTCATCCTACGAACAGGCAAACTTCATATGTTCTTTAGGTACCAAATGATATTAAAGTTTACTATTTTACCCAGACGAACAGGGGAATCTCAGGGTAACTAGAAATATATGGACGCTATTTACGTGTAAACCGTCAGACCAACCAACTAAAATAAGCCCACAGGAGTTTCGATAGTGCTCATCTCAACGCTTCACTTGCAAAGGAAGAAGTAACAAGCAAGCAAAATGTTTCGGTTGGAAACTTATGGAGAAGGGCTGACAGGGCACTCCAGATATGGGTATAGAGAAAGCCATACTAGACAAAAGGCACGCATTTCCAGAGCTTTGTTCCGCTAAGCCGTAAACGAACACTGGCGCACACTTTGACAAATCATGAACGCCAAACCTGCAACGAGAACACAAGTAACTATGAACTGAGGCGAGTCAAATAGATGCTGCTCGGAAACGGCGAACCATGACGCGTCACCGACGTTCATATTAAGCCATGCAGTCCAAAAGCCATTGTGCGAGCTGTCAAGAGGAAACAGCTGTTCCTCCAACTTTCTTCTAAGGGCAACATGGAGGCTGAATTATTTGAGAATGCATATTTCTCGACTGTGTGCGTTATAGTCCAACTCCTTGGAATGATCAGTCGGTACAAAATGATCTCCAGGCGCACGTTATTTCAGGCTCTCCGAATGAGTTCAAAATCAGGTTTATAGAGAGTTCCATTGGTTTAAATGATAAAAAGAAGGTTTTGTAAGTAAGATAAAGTGGTTATTAGAAAACGCACAATATAACTACTACGGCTAACGATGTACAAGACGACTGATACTAACCCCGCTAGCACTAAAAGGAGTTTGAAGGCGAATTTGAGTGGTGAAATCCTTCACGGACTACTATGGACCTGAATCCCTAGTGTAAGACATTGACGGCCACTTTGAAGGCAAAATTTGTCTTCCCACTGGAACTTATTTAAGTACACAGTGAAGGACATTTCAACGTCTCCAAGCAGAAAGCTAGGTGAACTGATGGACCTCGGACACACCAGCGGAGCATGAGTGTTTGCCGACTGTTGATCTTGTGCAGGGTAGGCCCAGGCCTACGCACATACCGCGGCGCCACACACACCGCGCAACTATCCCCGTACGCCGCAACTAGCCGCTACCCACCTACGCACGCACACCCTGGAACCATGCCCCCAAATCCCTATTTCACAATCCTATTACCAATTCCTCTTAATGTATGTAATACCACTGCTTACTAATGTCATCTAAATCCAGGAGTCAGGGTTGTCCACCCACATGACATCGTTTCGCATGCGACGTAATGAACAGGAAGGCAGGGAAAGTGTTGTGTTGTGGTGCACATCTTGCTGGTTGTGGATGCAAGAAACTGCGTTTGACGTCGGGCACATGGTCCAGTCCCCCTGTTACACCGTGAGGCCTTGGAGTAGTTTCGTCGCAATAATCACTATGGTTGCGGAAATGGAAACTTAACTTTGCCTAGTCAAAAGTCTGTTTAGGGAATGGTCCCAGTGGGCACACTAAAGGAATTTACAGTAATATTACCAAATGGGGTCAAGGTTCCAGCTTAAACTACTTGGTTTCTTCTACGATGTCGGCTGGAACGTCCAAGTTCCCTATTTCGAACACCTTAATTGGGAAACGTATGCAAGTACTCACCATTAAATACCTGCTGGCTAATTGGACAGCGTTTGGTGGAGTCGCGCCGTGCGACTTCACGAATAGACTTCCAGTATTTCCTCACATATTTTGTTATGTCGTCCGGTGCGACGTTGCTGCCAGAGAACCTCTTAACGGAGCAGCTATGGCAGGGCAGGAAGAGCGATGAGGTTGCGTACCTTGTGTATAGGTGAAAGGCTACACTTGCCGAAATCCGCGCTTGGTGCATGAACCGCAGCAATTCCGTTCCACCATCAATGGACAAGGTATCTCCGTGCACACCTATAAAATAAGTATCCTGCATGCAGATGGGAAGTATATAAAGCGCCCCTAGCAATTGGTGCTGCGCGCCTGGATACGGTGGACGTAATCAGGGAAACAACGTAATATGTTAATGCGGTCATACCTCTGAAATAGATGAAGTACGCGACAAATCGCTGTCCTTTTGCACAACCACTCATTAGAAAAATGGCAACTGAACCTAAACTTGTAATAAATATATATGATATGTACATGTGGCCTGCTTATGTAATACAAGTGCACCAATCTTGATCAGTAAAGATGTACAAATGCGCTGCAATGTCGCTAACAAATTTATAATGCCAACACGCTCCCTAAAACGGAGGCGAAACTTGCAGTGAAGTAATCCACATACGCCGCGAATAATTGCGCAACTAATGATAAGGAAGCACAGCGCTTTTCTTAGGGGGGATAACAAGCCACAAGCCAAGGCACCGCTACAAAAGTTGACAGGAGAATGAAACAGTGGAACCATGGTTTATTACGGGTAAAATTGCATGTTTAACAAGGCCCGTGGGATGGAAATTATTGCGAAAGTGAACTGCCTGATAAAGTGAAAAGCGTTGTGGTGAACTCACCATAGACTTATGTGGAATGGCGGAGACGTTCGCGTATTAAACGTATAAATCCATTGTTTAGGCATTTGGCAAGACACTTTTGGATCGCGTTTTGTAGCCCCTGGCTAACAAGTTTAACGTGAAATGTAAGTGAGACAATGCACCGTCAACAAGTTTTTTAATATCGTCAAATTGGGAGCAGAGACGACATAATTAGGGATGACGTTCCAAAGCTGACAACCGCGGAAGGAAAAGAAATTTCTATGGCATCCAAGCCGGTTATACTGAATTGTCAGTTTCTGAGGGTGGCCTCTTAGTTTAGCGTTGTGGTTCAATTCCGGCAGCGGACGGCAGACGTGGTTTGGATTCCTCAGAAGTTGGTAACCCATTATGAGATCCCCCGCAAAATCCGATATCGACTGCTGTACATTCTTAGAAATTTCAGTCAAAGCCGATAGGGCAAATGAAAGAGGCCCCTGACGTTCTTGGTTGCGTTTCGTTGAGGAGTCTCAACAGCAACAAGCTCCTGTTTCTGTCACGGCTGCCACGCCTGAATAGCATATACTACGTGCGGTCGTACGTAGGCGTTAAGCATTTGTGGAAAGATTGAGGGTTCAAACCGACTGAAGGCTCTGTGAAGAAGGCCGAAGTGTTGATTTCCGGTTCTCCTCGCCTTCTCTGCTTGTTTTGAACACCCGAGATCTTCCTGTACCAATACACCCAGGTCACGCTCCTGAGTGACCTTCACCAAGCTGTGGTCTCCAATCTTGTAAGCGCTCACCCGCTGGTGACGCAGATGTATCACCTTGCACTTAGCTATGTTTAGTTAAAGCATGTTCCTCTTTGACCATGAGTAAATGCAATGTAGGTCATGTTGGAGCAGATCGTGACCTGGCTTGTTACTAACCGCCCGCCATATCTTGACGTCATCGGCGAAAAGCAGGAAATTTAAGGAGATAACTGATGCCTGGTCATTTATAAACACCAGTAATAAGCGCGGTCCCAACACTGAGCCTTTTGGGACACCACATTCCGCCTCAATTGGGTTAGTGTGTGATCCCCTGACACGTACTGGAACCTTCCGTTGGTAAAGAAAGCTGCCAATCCAACCAAGCACAGGATCTCCGATTCCGTAACTCTGTAGCCGTTGCTGTAACATGCGGCGATCAAGGCGGTCGAAAGCTTTGGAGAAGTCCAGATAGATGACGTCGACTCTGATCCCATCAGCGGCCACTTCCGTCCAACTAACTCGTGCAAGCAGTAGGTTGGTGGTGCATGACCGGTGTTGACGGAAGCCATGCTGTTCCGATACCAAAATGTTGCATTTTTCCAAGGTAGTCCATTAAAGCCTCAGGGACGACTACTTCCATCACCTTCGTTGAGCACAGGGAGGAAAGGCACTGGACGATTGTTTGCAAGATCTGAACGGCTAGCACCTTTAAAAATAGGGGTGATAATGCAACACTTCCACATAGTGGGGACTTGTTGTACATCAAAGCACCTATGGAAGAACTGTGACAGTGATTCAGTCAGCTTGTTGGCCACAGTCTTCAGTGCCTTCGGGCGGATGTTGTCTTCTCCCGGAGAACTATGCTCACGCAATGACAGTAACTTCCTTAACACAATTGATGGGTTGAAAACTACTTTTGTAAACCATGTTGTCGGTAATGTGCATGACGTTATGGGTCAGGTAGCGGTTGCGAGTTCATAAATTGGGGCGTATTGCAGCCGCAGGGCGTTAGCTGCTTCTGCGGCGCTCTGAACTCTACCGCCTGTCGTAAAACGTGGAAGGGTTTCATGCTTCACTTTACGAAGAATGTTGACATGCCTATATAGTAGTTTGTTGTTTGCCATGAAATTTTTGGTTAGACACTCTTGATAAGTTACTTTGTCCTCACGAGCATGTGTAGTGCAATGGTTGCGAAGTATTAGAAGAAAGCCCCAAGTCTCTGAGTCGGGGTTAATCATGTAAGCACGCCGTGCTGCATCCCTTATCGCCAGGCATTTTTGAGTCCTGCTCCCTAGAATCGAAGGCATTTTTCGGGACGAATGCATGCAATATGATGCTGAAACACTTATGCGCTATCTTACATTAACCTCGTCAAAACGGCATGTTACCCAGTCAAATTGTTCCTGAACTGTTAATAGTGAGCAGTCGAAAACAAACCCCACTGCAGCAGGGCAGAAGTAGCAACCAAACTGAGTCCCGCCGGTGGAAACTACAAACTTCAGAGCGCGCCAAAATGCAAAAGGTTAGTAGATGGAGCCTTCTAAGAATTGAGCAACAATGGTTCGACAGATTACGACAAACATTAGATATAACACAAATTTAGCAGTTAACGTACTATACACATATACGTATACCTTCGCTGGAATAACTAGTAGACCATGCTCAACAAGCGAGCCCTACTTTGTCGAGATAAATGTTTATTTATTTACTTATAAGTAGCCAACTTTAATTACCTGATGGATTTTGAAGTACTTTAGAAGGACTTTCACGATCGAGAAAAGGACTTTATGTATTGCAGGTAACTTGTCGAACGACTTTGTTCGGGAAAAACTAAGAAGTGCCCGGAAAATCTATTGTTTTAGTTAAATACATCATTTATCCTCGACGGCGCGAGACACATCTTCAAAGCGATTAACAGAGTATTAACAGGTATCGCATCGATGCCGGACGTTCTGGCATCTTCTAAGTTCCGCACGTGGCTACCAACTGATAAATAAATAAATAAATAAATAAATATTTTATTCTCGACTATGCGAGGCACGCTCATGGAGGCATGATCAGATTGAAATGTCGGTCAACTCTCTGAGAGACCACTAACCTTAGTAGTTGAACGTTCAATTACAGAAACCGGTCACTAAGAGACCTATAAATACTGCCAACGTCCGCGGCAGTCGTACAGTGTCTTGTTAACAGCGCTTAACATGTTATTCTATCGAGGTCAATGGCGTGTTTTATTTTTTCCATTGGGCTAAACCTTTTTTAGAGCAGTATAATGTCTGTTTCCGAATCACGGTTAATGAGAAGATAATAACAAATGGCAATGGAGAAAATTAATGTTGTGATGAATTTTTGTGCGGAACAAGTGCAAAGGCCGGTTTATTAACAGCAATCTTAAATGCTGGCAAAAATGATAATGCTCGAAAAGGTGCCACAAAGCTTGATTTCGAAGTAAACAGGAGCAGCGACGCGGGACACGCAGGCGAATTCTTTTGATCTTTTCACGAACTTAATCACTGAACTCAATTACGAAGCGGATTCTGGTGGCACATTCAAAACGTGGTTCCACTGCTAGGAAGACATGTTCCGGACGTACTTTATTCGTCAGCGCGACCATTGGAAGTTGCAATTGATACTCCGCAAGCTCGAAACAAGTAAAAATTCAAGGTTTATAGAACACACTTTTGCTTAAACAGCTAAAGGCTCTGAATAACTATAAATAACTAAATAACTATAGGTCTGTTTCTAGACTTCGCTAGAAGCTGGGCACTTGAGGTGCCACAGCGTAATGTAACGTAAGCCCATGCTCTTGCATGGGTGCTAAAGAAGTTCATGTACTCCTCGTTCACGAGTACTGCACCAAGACAGCGCAAATGGCTTTTGTAGCACTAGTAGTTTAATAAAAACTGCTTCCGCTGTATGCAACATTGAACAGGCCTTAAGGCGTTCCGTTGTATGGTAGATCGCTCGCAGTCGACCATCTTGCGTCTCAAGCTTATCGGCTGCGTTCCAATTCAAAAGGGCTGCCTTGTGCACTTTCTATTTACCGTGGGCCAAAGGTGTAGGAACCGTCTTTCAACGATATGTCTTCCAGCTCTATTAGCCAGTTTAAGTAGATAATGGGTTCCGATAAAAGATGGGCTCACGGAAAGAGCGAAGAAAAACGATGTCAGCAGAAAGGTCGAAAGCAATGAGCTTGGTAATGATAGCTAGCAAAAATAAATTAAGAAAACCTTAAAAAGCAATATCTTATAAGAACGGATGGTAATTCGGCGTTTTTAGCTGGAAATCATAAGCGTAAAATATAACGAAAATATCTGATTGAATGAATAAATATTTTATGCTTGACGTTGGTAGGCAAGCCCATGGTGGTATGATCAGGTAAGTGCAACTGGGCAGACATGCTGTGGCTATTGTAACAGTGGGCGTAGAAAATTGCTCAAACACATACGGTTGGAACTGTACACCGTGCACTGTATACGTTAACTCCCCAAAATTATTTAGCTTTAAGCGGTTGTGAATGTTATTCAGATACTGCATTATTCAGGTCTATATGGATTCGCCGGGACAGCTCAGTATCTATTTGGTACGAATGAGCCTGTGCGCCCCAGCAAATTGTTAGACAAATATCGCATGCTTTATCAACTTTACATAATTTTGTGCATTCCCATACCTGGGCCCCACTGCCAACAAGCTACATACGTCTATCGTCAAGAATCAAGAAGTTAGCATCCAAAAATGGCAAAATGCTCCTAAACGCATATTTCGCCCGTGCCTGCATGAGTAGGGCCTCAAGAACGTTGGTTTCAAGGGTTAGGGTTTCCCAGGCGTGAAGCATTTTTGTGCCTCATGTGTTGTGACGCTATACGGTGCCACAGCTTGTTCTATTTGTGCTTTCTCTCGCCAACTTTCGGGGTCCAATACGGGTTGGCTAAATGTACAACCTTCTCGTGGTTCCAGTTGGTAGTTCGGGGTTAACCCCTTCCAGCAAACTGTTCCGCTGCAGTGTTCCAGGACGTGGTATGCTTTGGCCTGGCAAGCGTCCCTATTAAAAGCCCCAAATGTCTACCTTACAACACGGAGACGTGGCGGATGTGACTCGCCATGAAATACGATCACTGCTCGGGGCGTATCCGGTACTCCTTTACAACCAACGGACACTAATATTCTACTCGCGCATGGCTGATGATATCAAACATTCACTGCCGCAGCAGCACAATTACAATCACATACTGGCCGGCGGCATCCGGTTTCCGATTTGCCTGTCACTGTGGCCAGACACAGGACGCCTGCGCCTACAGAGGGACTATGGATGGCTTGCGCTGCACCACCCACAGCTCCAACCACATACCCCATATCCAGTGTAAACCCGAAGGAATAAGACCGGGAGGCATGCGGATGGGAACCACGTTTCATCAACGGAGCCGGCCCACACTCCTTCACAGGCAAACACAAGCACGCTGTATTTGGGAAATCAAGCGCACACAAGGCGGTGGCTGGACCGTAGTCCGCTCCACACTGAGTGCATGGAACCACTCTTCGAGCCTAACACGGCCACAAGGACCGTGCACCCCGTCCCCTCCAGCAACGACCAACTGTCTCCTGGAGCCAGTATGGACGAGGTAGTGGGTAATAGACAGGTAGGCACCTTGTCAACATGCACATCAAGCGCAGCCACACCGGGGATATCAAGCAACAGCCAATCACCTGGAACGACGAGATGAAATAAAACAAATACAATAATGCATACAGATACCGTGGCATAACTCTAAGCTAAACAAGCATATGAAGTAAGTTGGTTAGCAACAAATCCGCGATAAAGAAAAAATGTCCACAAGTTAGGTGGAAATGCTACAAAACGCAACAGAGTTACCGAAGATAAGCGCAATTAATGTGAGCAACGTGGCCAGTTAATAGAAGAGTATTCAGGTAGGCGGAACAAACCAAATAAAGTGGAAGGAAATGTAACCAGCTTAAAAAGACCCAGTTTAAGTGTAAGTTGGTTTAGCTCAACTGCGGTGAAGAAGCATCACATACTGGTTGGCGGCATCCGGTTTCGGATTTGCCTGTCACTGTGGCAAGCCACAGGACGCCTGCGCCTACAGAGGGACCATGGATGGCTTGCGCTGCACCACCCACAGCTCCAACCACATACCCCATATCCAGTGTAAACCGGAAGGAATAAGACCGGGAGGCATGCGGATGGGAACCACGTTTCATCAACGGAGCCGGCCCACGCTCCTTCACAGGCAAACACAAGCACGCTGTATTTGGGGAATCAACCGCACACAAGGCGGTGGCTGGACCGTAGTCCGCTCCACACTGAGTGCATGGAACCGCTCTTTGAGCCTAGCACGGCCACAAGAACCGTGCACCCCGTCCCCTCCAGCAACGCCCAACTGTCTCCTGGAGCCAGTAGGAACGATGTAGTGGGGAATAGACAGGTAGGCACCTTGTCAACATACACATCAAGCGCAACCATACCAGGGATAGCAAACTACAGCCATTCAATTTAAACGACAAGCTGAAATAAAATAAATCCAATAATGCATACAGATACGGTGGCATAACTCTTCGCTAAATTACCATATGAAGTAAGTTGGTCAGCAACAAATCCGTGATAAGTAAGAAATGTCCACAAGTTACTTAAAATGCTACAAACGCAACAAAATTACCGAAGATAAGCGCAATTAGTGTAAGCAACGTGGCCAGTTAATAGAACATTATTCAGGGAGGCAGAACAAACCAAATAAAGCGGAATGAAATTTATCCAGCTGAAAAAGACCTAGTTTAAGTGTAAGTTGGTTTATCCCAACTGCGGTGAAGAAGCATCAAGAATGCAACATCAGCCTCAGCATGGGGCACAAGCATCACATACTACACAGCTACATACACACACGATTCTATAAATACATTCCCCCTACAGAATTATACACAATTATGGCAGACATATCGGATGTTTGAACATTCTTGTTCACAAACCGTTATGTTACCGTGATCATGTCTGTAAAGGCGTGCCTCGACTTTTCGAGAATACACGCTTCATGTATAAATAAATAAAAGGCATATATCTGGACTTAGCTAGAAGCTGTGCTCTCGTGACGTCAGATCCTAATTTACAGTAACCACATGCGCTTGCAGGGGTTATAATGGAGTTAAATTTATGTAATCCTTGGGTGCGAGCACTGCACCAACGACAAAGGAACCATCACTTAACGATAAGTATTCCAGCTCCATAAGCCCATTTCGGTAAATTGGGGTCCTGATAAATGGTGGGTTCATGGAATGAAAGAAGTGAAGCAGTGCCCCCAGAAATGTCAAAAATCAGAATTGTACTGACTTTAAGTAAAAATTTAAAAAGCTTTAAATTAATAACTTTTAAACTTGGACGGCACTTCGGCATAAGTAGCTGGAGGTCATAAGCGTACAATATACCAAATATATCTGATTAATGGATGACCTCGAGCGCCAACTTCAAATGGCTTTAATCGCAGCCAAATTTAAAATTAGTTTTGTGCCAAAATATTGCAAAAAATAAAAATAGAATAGCTTAGTCACAACCTCGCTTTAGCGCTGTGCACGAGAAGGCCAAATTATAGCACTACTTGCAGCATTTCTTGAGTTCTTGAGCGACTGCCAATGCCACAGCCAAAAATCGTTCTACAAATGCCCTATAAAGTTTGAAGCATATAAAGTGAGAATATGAAAACATAAAAGGTGGCTCATTGCTTTAGTGTTTAAATAGGGTTGCATATCTAGAATTGTACAACACAGCTTCAAACTAGCAGTACGTACGACGTATGTTGCAGTGGCCGCAAAACACCCTTGATAAGCTATCATAAAATAACGGACGAATAAATGAAAAATATATATACAGAAACGGTCAAAAGCAATCATGGAAAGTTTCGCCTGTACGGAATTACATGACTCATTGTAATTAAGCCATGAACAAAAGACCTCAATGTGTTGATTTCAAAGGCCAGTTGGGCGTTGAAACCACTGCATGAGTAAACTCCCCAAAATTGTTTAGCTTTAAGCTGTTGTGAATGTTGTCCTGTGACTACAAGCGTCCGGTCTGTATGGATTAGGGTGGAGAGCTCAGTGTCCATTTGACTCGAATTAGCCTGTACACCCCATCAAGTTATTGGACAAGTTCCGCAGGTGTTATCAATTTAGCTCATTTTATGCTTCCTTATGCATGGAACGCTACGTTTAATAAGCTACATACGTCTATCGGTAGGGCTAAAGAAATTGGCATCCAAAAATTGGCAAAATGCTTCCAAACGTGCAATTCGCCATTGCCTACATGAGTAGGGCCACAAAAGCTTTGTTTTCTATGGTTAGGGTTTTCCAGACGTGAAGCATTATCGTGTCCTGTGTATTGGGACGCTCTACTGTGCAACTGTTTGTCCTTTATGAGCTCTCTGGCTAATAGTGAATGTTTAGTATTCGTGACATCAATGTAAAATAAGGCTTGAAAATCACACAAGGTAGCACGTTGGTGAATGTCTTTAGTGAGAGCTATTGTAGTTTGCCAGACCGTATAACTACATAATAGCATAAGTCAGAAACAGCTAAGAGCGCAAGAAATGGGAGCTGGTTTTCCACACACCTCTACGCATAAAGCAGGTGAAAAAGGAAGCCAGTTAAAAGATAAATATTGTACTGGTACCCAAGATAAGGCAGGAAGTGGTTCGAAATACCTGGAGTTCTAGCTAACTAGTGTGACAGGGGTGTTTGGCACATGCCTAGCTTTCGTGCCAGTGTCAGCGAACATGAAATATTAAATGTTAAGGTGGCATGAATGCAGATTAAATGTGGATCTGGTTCACCATGCCGCCAGCCTACCAGGGTTTCCAATAGTAATTGGCGAACGTACAACGCTGAAAAAAGGTAAGGGATATGGGGCCAAGAAAATATACATTGGCGTGCAAGATGTATGGCTCAAAAGACCGTGACTCAACTGACGGTACACATAAATAAATAAATTAATGGTATATTCTCGGTAAAGCGAGACACACCTGTAAAGACGCGATCAAATATGCATACAAGCATAGCTTCTTTGGAATATTAAAACCTTTCGTTTTAATGAAAGGTAGAAACGAAAAGGTGTAGTCCATGCAAATGAGCATTTTGTCAGGTAATAGTCAGACCAAGGAACATGATGGCGCTGGGGCGCGTAAACATCAGTCGTAACTGTTGTGTCAAGCTACAAGTTGGGCGTGAGTACGCCATGTACTAATCCATGAGCGCATTAACCCAAACAAGGTTTTGGTGCGATCAATGGCCATTAATAAAGTAGAATGACCTGTGCTCCATCAAAGCACCCTTCATAGTAAAACCAGTTGCACAGGTTATATGTAAAAGCTTGAGGACTGCTTCGGTGTGAAATGTTTAGCTGTGACTTTATTTAGTGGCGAGTCACATCCGCCACGTTGCAGTGTTGTTAAGCGGACATTTGTGGTTTTTATAGGGAGAACGCCTACCAAGCGAAAACTTACAACGTCCTGGAACACTGCCGTAGCTTCCGTTGAACAATAGTGCTAGCCGGCTATACATCGTATAGACCGATTTTGCACTCCATTATTCACGGTCGGTTGACAGCCAAACTTCTTTCTTGGTTGACCGAATGTCTTCGTAATGATCGGGCAGTAGTCGTTGAAAACAGTCAATGATGCAAAAGGGTCGCAGAGTCGAATGATAAATGATGCTGGTGAGAAAACACATTGTTAATTGAGACCGGATTTTTCTGTTATATCCTTGTCCTGCTCGCAAACCGTATCCAGCTATCCACGCTGGAATTGTCATGAGGATGGTGAGTGCAGTTGTGGCTTGTTGCTGAATATGTCCATAACAGGAGAAAATGGCATTCCTTTGTCCAATGCGGGATCGTTACGAGTTTCTTAGGCCGCAAACTGGAATCGGAATTCCTTCAAATGTAAGTGAGTGTAGTTGTCCCCTTGGTCAAGTTAAAACTCCATGAAAGGCCATTGGAAAAGCTACATATACGAGCGCAAAACTGTCCGTGAAATGACATCGGAATAGCTCCAGGTGAATGGAGAATCGGAATGTTTGAGGCAGCGAAGGTACTCACACCAGAATTGTTTGCCTTCCGTTGTGGAACAGGGGATCAATGTAAATATATTATTCCAGGTGCGTAAATGGTGATACTGTGAGTACGAGGCGAGCTAAATCCATTTGTTTAGATTAGGTGAAAGTGGCGTCTCCAGAATGGCGGAAAGAGCTTCATTTGTAACGATGTATGTGTTCCTCATCTCCCAGAGGAAGGATCAAGTGTTTAATCCAGCTGGCTATTGAGGATGGGTCGGCCAGTCCCAGTGGACGAACCTTCATGTTTTAGCGGATGTACCTGGAAATCTCGGGAAAAGACGGGCAACGAACAAGAGGCAGCCAGACAGACAGACAGCAATGAATCAAGAAGCACTATCGAAAGACCGGTGGCGCGCAACTGTGCCTATGATACATTAAAATTTATGTAAGTTTGTTTAGTATACATGGTTTGCACGCGCGTTTTTTACCTCATGTCGCTGGCGTAGCTCAGACTACAACTACTACATTGGAAGAAGGTTCTGCACGCGCAGCATCAAGAGACCGATATAACAAAACGTGTTTACAAAATTGAGCGGATAATACGATTGTTGGAGAGGAACCGGTAAACCGGTGATGATGACAGCGGCCTGAATGCGAGAGGACTCTTAGGTAAAACTAAGGACAACTAGGTTGAGACTGAATGCAAGAGCAACAGTACGTATAGCAACTTTCCAAAAGGAAAAGGAAATACAAAGAATCGGCGAGGAGCGGATAAATGCGGACGACAGTGCGACGAGTAATTCGTGAGAGTAATTACGCTGAGGCGCTCATAATTCCTAGTCCAAAAGCTGTCAGATGCTAGAGAAAAGGGTCACAGCGGGCCAAAACTGCCGTGCATTGGAAGTCGTTATCCCACGTACGGTCACGTTAATACGCAGATGCGAACATAAGGTAAAGAGCAGAGGCATATGAAGAGAGGTAAGGTGAGCATACTAATGGAAGTAATGGTCAAGAAACACTCAGCAATGGTCCGAGTGCCGCCAGTAATTTGGAGCGAGGTCGGAGCAGAGGAGACCATACGCACGAGGATAAACTGGTTCGTCGAAATGAGTGTAGGCCGTGAGAATAAAATTGGAGCGCAACAACAGAGAAGGCCATGGAGAGGAGGAAAATAAAAGCAACAAGAGTCTAGACGTAAGAGGAAGTGAAGTCGCGGTCAGACCCTGGTCGGAAATGGCACGGCCATCTGGGAGTAGGATGAGGGCAGAAGACCATTCAGACAAGAATAGTTTAGTCAGCACACGGAGATTGGGTCTCACAGTTGTGGTAAGAACAACTGTGTGGGGTCAGCGGAAATAGACTGATTAAATATCAAAGAGGCTATATTATACAGTAGTGATTAGGTCCGGCAGGCCTCTCGACGTAAGAGAGCGCTCAGACGACGCTTGATTACTCGGTGCATTGAGCTTGAATCGTACAGATTAAATGGAAAGAAAATAGCGAGGATCAGCAGTAAAGGGTAGGAAGGAGAGGGAAGAGGCTGTTTTGACATTGGATGAGCAAGGTAAGCGGATTCTTGCGATAATAAAAACTGCGTTGCGTCTGCAGAGACTAGACCGTTAACCTCCCGGTGGACTGGAAGAGGTCACAAAGAAGCAGACTGGTCAAATGAGGCTACGTTAAGGAAGAGCACTAAGATTTGGCTGCCCAAATGAAGAACTGAAAACAAAGGGCGCGGCAATGAGGTGACAGTCAGGCTGAAAAGGTTTACTGCTAAAGTATGGAGGAGCCAACGATGCTCTCGTGCGAAACAGTATGAATCGTTCAGTTCTGAACAATCGCCGGTCCTATCCCGGTAGTCTGAAAGAACTCAGAGAGCAGGAGACCGATCAAACGAGACTGGATTATTCGACGCAGCCGGAGGCCTGGTAGTAGTCCTAGAGTGTTTGACCAATCAGATGAGGATAAATTAGGGCAGGGCACTGATCGTTGGCCGTCCGATTGAAGAAAGCTTAAGTGTACAGGATAAAGATAAAAGTACCTATATTAATAAAGGGTGAACAAGTCTGGCAGGATGTCAAAGTAAGCAAGACATGGCATTGGGTCTACAGAGCCCAGACCGATAAAACTTGCTGCTCCGGAAAAGGTCAAAGAAGCAGACCGGTCAGATGAGACTAGGTTATTGCAGAGCACTGAGCGTTTGCAGTCCGATTAAAAAAGAAATGAAAGCAGAGAGCGCCATACGGAGAGGAAACGGTCCAAATGGAAAGAGGTTTACTTATAAGGTGTGGAAAAGTCGATGAGGCTCACGAAGTAATGGGGACAGAGCGTTCGGTCTTCCGAACAAATGTCGGTAACGTCACAGCAGTCTGAGAGAACTCAGAGAGCAGGGGAGCGATCAGCCGAGACTGGATTAGTCGGCACATTGAGAATAAGTCGTACAGTTAAGGTGGGAAGACAAATAAAGCGTCAGCAAGATGGACAGGTTTGGAATGGAAGAGGATGTATGCATATAAGGTACTCAAGTCAGGCAGGCTAGCAATGTGAGAGAAGTTGTGTGTTGGTTATGCAGAGACTAAAGCTGCATTTCGATAGTCAGGAAGCAGGCAAAAAGGAGAATAGGGTAGGGCACTGAGAGCTCGCTTTCCGGTTGAAGAAGAAATAGACAGAGCGCGATAAGCAGAGGACAGAGTCGAGAGTAAACGTTAACGGATATGAAATGCGACAGTCAACGTGGCTCTCGAGGTAATGGTAACAGAGCGTACAGTTTTCCGAGCAATGGCCGGCAAAGTCACAGAAGTCGGAGAGCAGGAGATCAATCAGACGAGACTGCATTAAGCGTCGCATTGTGATTGAGTCGTATGGTTCATTTGGGAAGATAAGTGGAGTCAGTAGGATTGGACAGGTCAGAGATAGATTTGGCTATATTAACATAGGGCGAAAATGTCCAGCAGGCTGTCGAGGTGAAGGAGACGCTGCTTTAAATTGACCGAGCCTAGATCATTAACACCCCGGTATCCGGTAGGACTGTAAACAAAGGACCCAGCAGCAAATGAGAGGAGCTGGATGGAAAAAGTTTACTGCTGGGGTTTGGAGAAGCCAACGATGCTTGCGTGTTAAGAGCAAAGAGAGCCATTAGGATTGGAAAAAGGTTGGGATAAGAAAAAGTTTACGGATAAGGTGTGGGAAGACATTGAGGCACTCGTGTTAAGGGGTATAGAGTGTTCTTTGTTCCGAGTATTGGCCTCTGAATTCACGGTGGTCGTAGAGCAGGAGGCCGATCAGATAAAACTGAGTTAGTCGGCGCGTTGATGTTGAAACGTATAGTTATGGTGGGAAGACCACTAGGGATGGGCATTAGAAATGGACTTGAATAAACTACATTAATAAAGTGTAAGCAATTCCAGCAGACTGTCAAGGTGTAGTAGACATAACATTGACTGCAGGTCCTAGACCGTTTGCAACTCGGTAGTCATGGATGCAGTCAGAGACTGGTCAAATGAGACTAGGTCGTGCAGGGCACTGAGTTTGCCGTCCAATTGCAAGAGAAATGAAAGCAAATGGCGCGATAAGCAGCGGGCAGATTCTGGATGAAGAAAGCTTTATTGATGCCGGCTGAAGAGTTTGCATAAGCGTCTATATATGATCGGGGCCGTTCTCCCACAGCTTGTCCTCAGGGATGCAAATGCCCAGTTTCTCTGCTACTTTGGAGACGCTTAGTAGTCTATTTATGACTGTGGAGAATTGCGTAATACTATCAGATGCTCTGACGGCTTCCGGTAGTTTATTCCATACGTGCGCATATCTATAGAGGAATAATTTAGAACGTATGGAGCAAGGTGTGTTGGGTTGTGCGAATGAGTGTGGCCTTTGGCGTAGAGGATAACGTGTATCGCCAAACGGCTGAAAAACTAGCGACACTTGAGTCCGATGTTCTGATCAGCTTATATAGCAAAACGAGGTTGGTTTTAAGTCGTCGCAGCCAAAGTGCTTCCAGACCAAGCTGTTTGCAGCGGCCTTGATAGCTGAGCGCAGACGATCCTAAAAGACGCTTAGTGAACGAACGCTGAACTTCCTCAATAAACATCCTGTCACTTTTACGTGAGTCAGTAACAACTATTGAGCAGTACTCTACTATAGTGGTACGTGTGGCTCAG
Organism: Dicrocoelium dendriticum; assembly: GCA_944474145.2. Lineage (NCBI taxonomy): Eukaryota > Metazoa > Platyhelminthes > Trematoda > Plagiorchiida > Dicrocoeliidae > Dicrocoelium > Dicrocoelium dendriticum. Next base: position 56,100,053 of record OX104064.1, on the reverse strand, counting down.
AAACGTCGTATCAAACTAGTTTTGTCAACATTTCGTAGTTTCTTAGGCTGGAAGATTGTATGCTTCTAATAACGGCGCCATCACGATGCTAATGTCCACTACGAGGCTAAGGGCTAGTAGGGTTCCACTATATTGATAAAAAGCGTCCAAGTAGGTAAAAAGTGTGAGGATAAAACAGAAAGGTTGCGTTGGGTTAAGTTGGACACTGATAAGAGCAGATAAGCAATGGCCTCCAGGGACTATCAGTGCACCTGTGCGCCTACACGAGCCTCAGTTGCGGTGTGTCTCAACAAATTCGAGAATAAATTATTTAATTATTTTTTTATTTATTTAGGTTCCGTTCAATTACGCGGAGCCACAGGAAAAGCCATTTAAGTTGTAGTAAGAGCTATAGAAACGGAAGCAAGGTAATGGTGGCGGGGTTATTGTTTAGGTTAATAATCCGGCAACTCAGAAATTGCAATTGCGCGCAGCAACATGTATGGCAAAACCGAATACCAGCTAAGAAATTGTAGGTCATAAATAGGTCGAAGTGAGCTATGACTTAGGAACTACCGTGGAAGGCAAAGAGCAGTTGCTTAGGGAAAAATAAAGGAACGGAAGGCGGGGAACAGAAATGAAGTTGTCAATGAAGGTGGCCTATCTAATGGCGCGTGAGAGCATAAGGAAATAATGGTCGTTGCTCAATCCGCTATTTTGCGGGAGACGTACGACCATCCAGTTTAAAACCGACGACTGCTTATTTCCCAAGGTTCAGAGTTGATCGGAGTTGAAAGCCAGGCAATGAAGATAGAGGTACGGGGTGTAAGCAAGCTCTACAGTTGAATGGTACCATTTCTGCGCAGTACTCCTTAGCGCAAAGTGTAGATGGGTTAAACAAATGATGGTCGATTAATGAACGGGTGTCAGCGGAAAGGTCGCATTTACCGGACAAACGGAGTTACCACTCTGTTCGGTAGCGGGATGCCAATTATCCCCTTATTTGCGCCGTAGTAAGGTGGCAAGCAAGGTAAACTGCCCTAGAGGTGAAGCTACGAATCTGGCGTAATAGGCTGTCTTCGCGGCTGCACTTACCACTGCTATATGGGTTCGTAGGATAAGGGTGTCTGCAGACAGGCTAGAAGTGTTAAGCTAGTATGAAAATAGGCAGAATAATTTGTATACTCAGCTTTGCAGCCTTAGCTCCTAGTCTTATTGTGCAATTGATCCAGGAAAGACCTCGGAGGTGTGAAGGCAGATATTAAGATAATACGACCCAAATGTCTCGCACTAATGCGTCGCATGTTACATCTGGAGAACGCACTATGTTACACCGGGGTTCAGCGGGGTTGCTCGTGCACCATCCGGCCCGTCGCAAATTGCATTGGTCTAAGGCACGGCAGTCAAATAGCCCTTTGTATTATTCATGCACATGAATTTCACACTTTCATTTTGCAAGCTTGCGGGTACTGAATTTCTTGCAGCCATGTTGATAGTTTGTTCCAAGTATGTATATATGTCAATAAGAAGAAAGCAATGCGTAATCTCTTCCTCGCTCTCAGCGGAGAATCGTACTACACCTGTTGCTAAGATTACGTTTTGCTCCATCACTCAGATTATGGCTGCATAAGTCACTATGCATAAAGTTATGTATCACCTTATGCAGGAAGCGTAAGTTAAGGACAACAGGTTGCAGCCACAGAGGTTAGTGTCTGAGCTGTATACACCGCCGTGTGTAACTAAACGCCTGGTGTTGTGCAACGGGAATTCTAGTGAACCGCCGTTATGCTTTTCCAAACAAAATGCGTCCGACTTACGCAAGCTGCTACAGATGAAGGCCCAGTATCCCATCGTCGGGCGAACGTGACCCCGGTAAATTTCAAAATTTGCTTCGATAGTGTTTATGTGGCGGCTTATGTGGAAATTTCGTTGTCGAGCCCTTGCGACTTTAAAGTACCGTTGCTCAGAAACCTTGGGACGGATGGAGTAAGGCGAGTTCAGATCTTTTGCCGAGGTATGGAGCCGAAAAGGGATGATGTTGATAGTGTGCGCCTCATCAGGTACTGGGCATTTGTACGTCATGGCATCAGCGTTGCCAGCAGAAAAATTTATTTGTCATTCCTGACAACATGACTCTAGGGCCTTTAGGTCTTATTATATTCTGTCGACTGCGGATGTGGTTGTACTTGTGGTGAAGATGTAGGGGGTTTCTCTACCAACAGCGAATAGAAATAGGCGACCGTGCTGTATGCTGTTGTAGACATCATTGATATACATAAGCAATGGATTTGGACCTCAGAGACATTTTAGTATGACACTGCTCGATGCAGTGGCCCGGGAGGATTCGGCTTGTGATATTTTCACTGCTTGCGTGCGTCCAGTTATGTATGATCCCAACCAGTCCAGCGGAGGACACAGCACGCCATATGTTTTAACCTTATATAGTAAGTGATTAGGTAGAACTCTGTCAAATGCTTTCGGTATATCGTGGTAGGGCGTCAGTATAGCTTGATCTAGGTCAAGCGCCTCGAGGACCACGTTGAGGCAATCCAAATGGCAGGTCGTGCAGAGACGAGCGCTCGGAACTCTATGTTGGGACTTCTGCACGTGATTTCCCTCCTACAAGAAGTTCTTCAGATTTCGTTTAACTCTCTGTACCCTCACTCCCAAGATTCTAAATGTATGGTTTATCGGGCAAACTTGGCAGCAGACCACAAAGCGCCACCTTTGTGACGCGGCATGACTAAAGTGCGTTTCAAAGCAGAGGATATTTTTCATTCTGCATAGTGCTTGTGAAAAGCCTAAGAAGGATTATAAATAAATACATACGTAACTAAATAAATAAAATGTTTTTGCTCGAATACCTGAAACACTTAAACAGACTTGAGCATGGTAAGCGTACAAAAAGGTGCTTAGTTATTGTACACTGAAACAGTAGCGTTGTCACTAACGATTTATGAATGTGTGCAGGTGGGTGTGTGGGCTTATGTAGCCATGTTCATGAAGTTCGTAAAGCCGTTTCCTCACTTTTTATCGTGTAGCCGGTGCTAAAGGGCTGCTTGTTGTTTGTGGGCTAAATTAGAATTGGCGGAATGCCATTCTGTTTAAGGTTTGAAGATGGCATAATAGTCGAAGTAGCAAAGTGCATACTTTTGATGTCAAAATATACCGTGTACAGTGAATGACTAACGATCCCTTGCAGCTCTTCCCTGACTGGGCCTGTTTCTAATCGTTGAGACGCCACAAAATAGGAGTGGTATGCTTCACATATAACAAGCGGACGATTTGAAGTTATATTGGAGCGTATTTGTATGGGCCATTGCTTTGACAGTTGGTAATAGGTGGAGAAACGCGGAAGCCAGCTGAGTTGCTTGGCTCTTTTAACACAATTTATGGCAGTCCGTTCTTGACCAGTACGCTTTCGCGCAGGTCCGGCTGGCAACGCAATAGCGATTTCATTTGCCTTCATAGCATAGGAGAAGTTGAAAGTCCTACAATAGCTGCGCCGTTGCTAACGCATTCCAGTAAGCACCGTTGTTTGGCTGGTGTTTCTTGATGGGTTGCTTGCTAAACAGGAAAAGTAATCCATGCAATCAAGGCATAACCTACTCACCCTATATAGGATTTTAACAAATTGCTCTAGGGAGCCAAATAAAAAGAATTCATTCCAAGTTCTCGACCTTATAAGTAGGGCAAAGGTAGCGCAAGGTATAGAATCCACCTGCCGGTGAAGCTAGATTGCATCTGGTTGAGCAGGATTAGTGATGGAACATTTTAAACACGACGAGCAGGGTTCTACCATACGATCGCTTTCAATGAATTTCTGGCCTACTGATACTCGAAGTTTTGGGTTACCGATAGTAAATGCCAAGTCCACTATTTGCTTCCCTTAGTAGAGGCTGGAGCATGTTGCTCACAACCGCCCAGGTTAGTTCATGCTAGTAAAATTGCATACTTCGTAGAAACGGCGTGTAGGAGCCATTCCAGATCAGGCAACTTGAACTCACCTGCGACAAATTAATTCGCAGAGATGACGATGCCTGCTCGAAAGTTGCCATGAGTGCTTTCTCACTCACTTGTGCTGAGTCAGGAACTCTAGAGACCCATCCTGATAATACTGTGGATCCTCTGGTATTGGCTAATATCCATACGAAGTCCATGGTCTCTGCAGTGGAAATGATTTCCTTTCTTGCTGGGTAAGTTTGTTTTAGATAGTTAGCACCTCCTCCACCTTGTTTGTGTGTACAAAAATGCATATGCAGCCCGTGTCCAGGAAGTGTGCGGGAATCAGCAACGTTGCACGGTGTGAACCACGCTACAGTAACGCAAATTGCACCCGGTGCGGTAAAGACGGCCAATGGACGTAGAACATGCATATTATTACTAAAGAAAGATTTTCATAGCGCCATAATCTGTCGATCATATCAACCACAACATCTCTATTTAGTAGCAACTTGTGGTCATAGGCTCCAAGCATCTCCGGAGCTTGCTCGGAGTCACGCTCTTCTGTCTCCAACCTTCATCCTTTGAGACTGCCTGCTTCACAAGCATTTGCTGTCTGCTGACTTATTCTGGGACACCTTAGGTATCCACTAGCAGCTAGAAGACTTCAACCCAATGCCATGGCTAGCCGACGATGTTCTCTCTCCCTCAGTACCATTATCAGTTCCTCGTATTACCTTAGGCACTTCTGTTTAGCAGGAGCCATCCTTATTAGGCTCCAACTATCTGCGCATATCCGGAGCTTTCCAATAGCCACTTTTCTACTCCTCTCTGGGACTGCGTGCGTCACACACAGTTGCAGTCTGTTGACTTATTCTGAGATACTTTAGGTATCCACAAGCAACTTTAAGGCTTCACCACAATGCCATTGTTAGCCGTTGATACTCTCTCCCTTAGTGCCATTATCAGTTTTTCCTATTACCAATGTCAACACTTTCAGCTGCAACGTGTCATTGTTGGTAACATTGCTCTTTGCGCCAGGAGTCACTCCTTACCTCTCTAAAACTTACTCTCTTGAATTGTTTGCATCACATCTTCGCTGGTTTGTTGAATTCTTCTGTCACTGTAGGCATCCACTGGTTCTCAGTAAGTTTAACCCGAATGCCTTTGCTGGCCACTGCTACTCTCTAGCTTAGCGCCACCATTTGCCGCTCTTCTTATCTTCCTTATTACTACAGCAATTCGCCGTAGGCTCCATGTCCCTTCTGCGCAGATCTTCAGCTTGCTTGGATACACTCCTTGTCTCTCCATCATACATTCCGCTGGAATGTCTATCACTTACCTCCGCTGGCATGTTGATACACTCAGCGACCCTATAGGCATGCACTAGTGACCAAGCGTCTGATTGGAATGGCTACATCTGGCCGCTGAGTCTCTCCTAGCGCCACCAACTGTCGGTAGTCGTAAATTCGGCATCTCTATTCAGAAGTAGTTAGTGGCCATAGGTCCCATGCATATGCGATGATCCAATGCTTGTTAGGAGCCACTCCGTATCTCAATAACCTTTATTCCTTTAGAATATCTGCATCCAATCTTTCCGCTGCCCTGCCACCAATTGATCTTTAGGTCTCTCCCGCGGCAACCTATATATTTTCACTTATTCTGCGCTCCCTCTCGGATTACGCTAGCCACGTGCTGTTCATGCACCTGACAATCACTACCAATATTCTAACTCTCTTTGATCTCTCCCCACGCAATTATTGGCTCATATTAAACCGATACTTCGTACTTCACTTACCGGTACAACGCTCTTGTCTCTACGCAGGCATTAGCAATCCACCCATACGGCTAATGATTCTATAGGATATTCAAAAGACATTTTCAGCATAATTATTGTTGGACAGTGTACATGCTTTTGTCTCAAGCCTAAATGTTGTAACACAAGACATTAGCTATGTTCAACTCCATGCCTGTTCTTGCGGTCTTCTCTCGGTTGTCTTTCACTCTCCCTTTTCTCCAAGGTCCCGGACTTCTTGGAGATCTGGGATTGGACTGAAGAATAGTTTTGGCCCAAGACGGACGTAACAACCCACAAGGACTTACCTAGAGCATGGTAGAACTCCGAAAGGATCAAACTACAATCACCACAACCCTTGTCCAGTATGGAGAACTGGACATATCCTCATACTCCCATGCATTATACATCTGAAAACTCTGGACAGCGGAAAAGTTGAACTTTTGCTCACTTGGACATCCAACAAGAAAAATAATCGCGATGTCCTTCTCCTCCACCGACCTCAAAAATCATGGCGCCCCGATCAAATTACCTGTCCAACTAACAGAGGAAATTAGAAGCCATTACTCTGCGGAAAACCGAAGGTAAAACCAGTCGTCAAGCGGCCGTGCCAGTTCAACATTAATGTTCAAAATGCTTTACGGCAGTGTTGCAGGACGTGGTGGGTTTTCGCCTGGCAAGCGTTCTCCCTATAAAAGGCCACAAGTGTCTGTTTAACAACACTGCGACGTGGCGGATGTGACTCGCCACTGAATAAAGTCACTGCCCACAACTACATACTGGCAAGTCGACTAGACTCACATATCAACTCTTCCCGACACCGTTTCAACTACACACGATTGAACCCGATGTATCGCCGTGATACACACCTGTTTTTAAACCTTGATCATGCCTGATTTGGTGTGTCTCTATGAAACTGAGAATAAACTATTTATTTATTTATTTAACTTACCTGTTATTGCTACGTATGATTGAGAAGGAACTGCCGAGGTCCTCTAGCTTTACAGATGACGCGAAGAAGTAACTGCTTGCGACGAAGCCATCTAGAAGTGAGGCAGGAACTGCGTGAGCAGACTTTGGAGATGATTGCTTGGTAATGACTTGCTGGGCATTGTGGTGAACTTGTTCCAGCTCCTCCCCACCTGATATACAAAATGCTCTTTATGTGGGGCTGTACTAGGTGAATGGTTTAGCTTAAACGTTGTTTTATTTGCATCATTTTGTAGGATGAATTTATTGTACCAAGGTCTGGACTTATGCAGTCTTGTTGTGCGTCGCATGAAACGCTACCGGACAGGGTGATAATCCTGGGTGCATTGTTTACATTCAGTGAACGTCTGATGGCTTCCCTATTGACCAAGGCCGCTTGTAGCATGCAGCGTTTTGGCAGTTTCAGATACAGCTGGTTAGGCATAGTTGCTTTGCGGCCTTGATCGCAGTTTGTCACACATCTGCTCAGATGGGCTTCATCCTTAACAGTGACTTGCTTGGTGCAGCAAATTTAATGAACCGTTTGCTGCTCCTCTCAACAAGTACCTAGTGTCGCAAACGCTTTGACCGCGATTAACGGTCTTTTAAATTCATTCACCCAGCTGAAAACTGGAAAGTTGAACACCAAAGTATTTAGCCCACCATTTCTTTAACCAGAAATCGGTTCCAATGAGCTGCTAGGTGAGTTAGATTCGTTGCATTTTGACTTGCTTGCGGTTGAAAATGGGCGGATAGGTTATTACTAGAAGCCGTTCTCGTCTCGAGTGTACAATCTGCAGGGTTGGTACGTGAGGGCCTTTTGCTATTATTTGTAGCAGGTTACTTTCCGTCACGCTTTGGAGATCCAAAATACAGCTGCTTCAGATTGGTAGCATTGCACAGCACGTTGCAATTTGATGCTACTAAACGCAAGATTGTATTGTTATAGGTATTCAATTTAATTGGATCCCGGTATTTGGGGGAGCGTTTGCACAACCGCTGTACCTGAAACTAATTTTCTGCAATCCCGATGATTGCAGCAATCGCGCTTAAACGCATCCACCAATAGTTCATTGAGAACATTAGATAAGGAGGCTGCTCATATTCTTGACCTAACCGGAACCCGGCGGCAATTTGGCTTCTAAAGGAGCAGCCGAACCCTCTGTTTTTAAATAAATGAAGGAGTGGGTGATGATGAATTAGCTGAATTAAATGAAGGCTGCCTAATCATTGTGGGTGCGTTTCTAGGCGAGGTCCTCGCCCAAGGGCACTTTGCCCTAGGACTCGTTGTGTTATTCAACACGAAATTGTTTTAATTGCATATGTAGCCCCTCTAAATGAATGATGAGAATTGTAGACCATCGTAACTCGAAATGGGTTCTGTTGTTCTGGTAAGCCGTCCCACAGGTTAAAGGCTCGCTGAACGCACCGTTCCAGCGGTCCGAAGTCTAACATGCTCAGCATGGTAGCATTTCCCAGCCCTTAACAGTGTGTCGTAATAGTGCGTAAACTGAATATTTTTGGCTCTTAATCCGATTAGTGCCGCCAATTGACTTATTATATGCTTATACGAGCAACATTCAGCGATCGTTCTATGATTCTATTAACACCAAGATTTGCTTGAATAAACGCTCATAAAAAGTTACCATCAGGAGCTCTGCAACAGTGGCAATAAACGGCACGCCTCTACCTAAGGTGTCCGAACACAGTGATAATTACACTTTGGTTATTACTGCCTTGGGTAAGAAGGTGTGTAAGTAACAAACGAGTAACATAAAAAGTAATTAATCAAAAATATTTATTTTAGAACATGCGAGGCACGCGCATGGAGGCATCATCAGGAAGGTGCTAATATGTTAGGGCAACTGTAAGAGAGACAGCAGAAAATGGTTCAGACATTCATGATTGGAAATGTACAAGGCTGGAAATGTGGGACAACAGTTAGGCTGTCATGAGATCTGGTCCCGGTTGTTAGGGAATAATCGGGCTGCCATATATTGCAGTCACACCTCAGCTAATAACAGACTAAAAATCCTGAATGTTCCGTAAGAAAATATAATTAAAGAGCACGTTCAAGGGAGGAATGACAACGTATTCAATCCGTGCGTACGTAACGCAAAGCTCAACGGTGATATCGTAGAAAGTAAAGAGATGATAGTACGTGCGTGAAATCGTAGAAAGAGACGACAATATATGCAGATGTAGAAGTTCCAGTGTAACGAACGCATCTAGAATGGTGACGCTAGTTGACCTGCCGGTGTGAAGTTATGGGCTGTGACATTATTCGGTGGCGAATCACATTCGCTACGTTGCAGTGTTGTTAAACGGACATTTGTGGCTTTTTGCAGTGAGAACGCTTACCAGTCGAAAACCCACCACGTCCTGAAACCCTGCCACCAAACCATTGAATGGCAAGTTGTAATTGGCTATGCTTCTTGTTGAGCGTTTATTCGCTCGGTTATTCGCAGTCAAGTTGCGTCCCATTTTCTTGTTGGTCGATGTGTTAGGCGAGCGTCTATTGTGTTTCTGGGTCCTGTTCTGTATTAAACGAACAGCTGAGCCCGATTAATAGCTCACGAATTGGGCCGCCTTGCTTCATCTTGCTGACGTACCTGGTTTTGTCTGAACACTCCTTTTTGTGACCTCCCTCGGACTTCTGAGATCTAACTGATCTAGTCACTGCCGAAGCAACTCACTGTCATCCTCACCTCTAGAACCTTGCTGGTCATGACTCATCCTTATTATCATGTCCCCTCTCTTCCTTAACGTGTCCATTACTGCTGATGCTCTCCGTCAGCACTCGGAGCTTACTGTTACGAATTTCTCCCTATGAGCCGACATTTTAGTCTGGTCTGCATGATCTCCTACCTTTCGACTTCTCTGACCCTAAAGACCAGGGGTCCGCAGACCCAACGGTCTGTTCACACCACCTAGGGAACATCGTTGGCTTTTCTACTCCTCATTAATAGAGTCTTTTCCTTTTATCATTGTGTTTGCGTTCCCTTTTCAATTGGACAGGTACGTCTTCGGGCCTGGCCGTACTAGGATCGTCTGACCAGCCTCTTGCTTCCTGACTAGTTCCAGACATACCAAACGGTAAGGATCTAAACTTTGCTTTCCCAGTACTCTGTCCTTCTTATCCTGAGACCTTTCCTCGGCATGCAACTGCCTTTTCATATAGCCACTTTCGTCCCAAACTGCTTCTTTTCTGATGACACCCATTACTTTATTCCCACCTTACTTTGACTGCCTAGCTTTAGCTTGCTGACGTATCTGGTTTTGTCTGAACTGTCTCCTGTTTCATGACCTCTCTCGGATTCCTGAGACCTAATGATCTGTGCTCTGCCGACGAAAGCCTGTTGTTCTCACCGCAAGAGCATTGCTGGTTATGATTCAGCCTTATTCTCATGTCCCCTTTCTTCCTTAACATGTCCATTTCTGTTGATGCTCTCCTTCAGAACTAAGAGTTTACTATTACGATTTTCACCCCATGAGCTGACATTCTAGTCTCGTCTCAATGATCTCCTACCTTCCGACTTCGGTGACCCTAATGATCAGGAATCGGCAGACCCCACGGTCTGTGCACGTCATCCGGAGCATACCGTTGGCTTTTTTCCCATCCCATACAGCCTGTTTTTCGCACTCTATGTTTGTCTTGTCTGGTTCTGTCTGTACGGTCTCCTGCCTTCCGACCTCTCTCGGACTTCTGAGATCTAAAGATCTAGCCTTTGCAAACGCAATGCCATGTCCTTCGCCTCCTAAGCACTTCTGCTCATGATTCATCATCAGTATATCTTCTTGTATCCTTAACACTTCTATTCTGTTGACGCTCTGTTAGCATTCCGACGTTTATAATACGGCTTTCTCTACACGGGCCGATATCCTTCTCTCATCTCCATGGTCTTCTGCTTCCCGACTACTTTCCCCATACTTTTGAACCATCGATAGGTCCAAAGGTCTGTTTGCAACACCTCGAGATCTTTGTAGACTTTCCACTCCTCCCCTTCCCGGACACATTCTTTCACTTTCGCGCTCTCTCTTTGCATTCCTTTATCAACTGGACGGATGACTCTTCGGGCCTGGCTCAACTCTAGCCTCGTCTGTCCAGTCTTCTACCTAATGACTGTTTCCAGCCATCTGGGACGCAAACGTTCTAGGCTGTGCAGTCACAACACAACCTGTCCCTCAATCTAAGAGCATCGTTTGACACGCTAACGGGCTTTTTATATGGTCTCTGTCGTCCCGCAATTTTGCTTTTCTTATGACATCCACTACTGCTATTCCCACTTTAATTTGGCGGCCTAGTTTCATCTTGCTGACTTATCCGGTCTCGTCTGAACGGCCTCCCGCTTTCTGACCCACCTCGGAAGTCTGAGGTCCAAATGACCTAGGCTCTGCCGACATAACGTCCTGTAACCCCACCTCAAATGCATTGTTGGCCATGATTCATCCTTAGTAGTATATCCCCTTTCTTCCTTTACATGTCTATTCTGCCGATGCTCTCCTTTAGCACTTAGGCCTACATTCTACGGCTTTCTCTCTTTGAGCAGACATTCTAATCTCGTCTCAATGGTCTCTTTGCTACCGAATACTATGACCCTAATGATCAGGGATTGTCAGACTCATCGGTCTGCTCACATCTCCCGGAGAACATCGTCGGCTTATCCACTTCTCCTCAGCAGAGCGTTTTCCTTTTCGCACTCTGTTTGCATTACTTTCTCAATTGAACTGAAAGCTCTTCATGCCTGGCTCAAATCTACCCCCGGCTGACCAGCCTCCTGTTTCTGACTGCTCCCAGACATCCGAGACGTTAGCGCTTTAGGCTCTACATTCCAAACACTGTTCCTCTCATCCCGAGACATTTCCTTTGCACGCTATCTGGCTTTTCATATTGCCGCTGTCGTCCCGCAATTTTTCTTTTCTTATGACATTCACTACTGTTATTACCACTTTAATTTCGCGGTCTAGCTTCATCTTGCTGGCTTATCCGGACTCGTCTGAACGGTCTCCTGCATTCTAACCCACGTCAGACATCTGAGATTTAAATGATCTAGGCGCTGCTGATGTAACTCTCTGTGACTCACTGCGTGAGCATTACTGGTCGTGCTTTCTATTTTTTATTCTACTCCCTTTACGAGCTTAACATATCCATTTCTGCCGACTATCTGTTAACATTCGGGCAATAATGCTATTGCTTTCTCTCTATGAGCCGACATTCTAATCTCGTCTCAATGGTCTCCTTTCTGACTGCTGAGACCTTGTCGGTGAATCATGGACAAATCCAATGGTCTTTTCAAAACACCTCGAGACTATTGTACACTTTTCCACGACTCCCCAATAGATATGTTTCCTTCCAGACCTCATTCTTTCCTTTTCGCGCCCTCAGTTTACATACCCTTTTTAATTGGACGGAGAACTTTTCGGGCTTGTTTCTAATCTATCCTCGTCTGCCTGGTCTCCTTCTTTCTGATTGCTTCCAGCCATCCGAGACATAAACAGTTTAGGTTCTGTAGTCCCAACACGCTGTGCCCCTCATCCTTTGTGCTTTGCTCGCCATACTACCCATCTATTCGGGTGCAAGGCTCTGCCACCCTTACCATAATTACATAACTGGACCTTATTCATCCTTCTTTTTATTAACGAGGGAGAAGTATCACCTGAAGAACGTCGGCAGCGTTTCCGTTTCTCCTCAATAGAACCTGCTTTACTGAGCCTTGCCTCTCCTTCCTGTGCTTTCTGTTGCATTTCTTCTTCATTCGACGCTAACTTATAGGCGTTTGTCCTCCCTGACTTCTTACATTCCTACTAATTTAAGACTGAGGCAACGCTTTACTGTCGCTTCTTCTGAGTGCTATTTTTTCCCATAATCCGCACACCTCGTCCTCCTCTATCTGGTTCACACCGATTGGGCATAAGCGCATTAGGACCCCTCAAACTCTCTTTAATGCTTCTTCGTTCCTATTTTGGAACAATCTTTTATTCTCTACTGATACCTGTTCTGCTCGCTTTTCGTCGTATTTCGCCACTTTTGCTACAAGTGTATATGCGATATTTAAATAGCAATTACATATCAAAATAAATAAATAGTATATTCTCGAAGTTGTCGAGACACACCAAACCAGGCATGATCAACATTTACATGCAATTACGTTTCGTAACAAACACGTTGCAATGTATGTAATCGGCGGTAAGCCGAAAGTTGTACAGGCTTTGGAAATTGTAAAATTAATCATGCGGAATAAAGTCGTCAATGCATAACGACAAGTTGTGTTCTAGCGTGCGTAGGAGTACAATAGTTCAGTCATCGCCGCAATTGATCGACTGCATTCTAGATGCATTCCTTTCTTCCGTCTGTGCGGTTGTCTCTGTTTGTTGCCTCTTTTCCCTAGTTTGTCACAGGTACGGCGACACGCACCCAAGGAATTGTCCATCGTTGAGACAACAATGTAAGGCACACAGTTCCTTTATCTGGAAATGAGCGGAAGATTATCAGCCGTTTGTACAACTTGCTAAGCGGACAAATCATTCGCTATCTTACACGGATATAAATTTTTGAGACTTGAACCATTGGGGTCAGTTTGCCTAACACTATCTCTTCCACATACCTCTTGTCGGAGAACTACTTTTGACTTCGGAAGGCACATTTTCCTGCCGATACAAAGCCAGAAAAGTTGGTCATTCTGAGCTCTTCAATCCGCTTTGACCGCTCAATTGACCGTGGTTTCCTATATCTCTACTCAATTTTACTACATTCCCTGGGGGATCTGCGATTATTTCTTCGGAACCGTATCCTATTTTTCAAAACTTCAACAACAATGCAACATATTTCAACGTATATCCCTCCGAGACTTCACGTGGTTGTGCAGCTGATCAACACATCATATTCATAAAGAACGTTTAGTTCCTGACCTATCAATCGGGCACAGCCATTCGTTCAAAACAGCACAGGACCCAGGAATGCAATGGACACTCGCCTAACGCATCAGCCAGCAGAAAAATAGGATGCAAATTGACTGCGGATAACCGAGCACACAAACGTTCAACAAGAAACGTAACCAGTTACACCTCGCCATTCAATGGATTGGCGGCAGTTTTTAAGGAAGTGGTGAGTTTTTGCCTGGCAAGCGTTCTCCCCATAAAAATCCACAAATATCCGTTTAACAACACTGCAACGTCGCGAATGTGACTCGCCACCGAATAAAGTCACAGCCCATAACTTCACACTGGCAGTTCAACTAGCGTCATTATTCTAGATGCGTTCGTTACACTAGAACGTCTACATCTGCATATACGGTCCTCTCCTCTTTCTACGACCTCACGCATATACTGGCTTTTTGCTTTCTACGAAATCACCGTTGACCTTTGCGTTACTTATGCACGAACTCACTGTATCTTCGTATCTCACTCGAGCCGGCCCTTCGGTTATCTTCCAGTGGATCATTCAGGATTCTCAATCTATTATTAGCCGAGGTAGGACTGCAATATATGGCAGACCGATTATGTCCTAACAAACGGGTCCCCAGCTCACAACAGCCCAATTATTGTTTCCCATTTTCACCATTGTACAGTTCCAACCAAGAACATATGAACAATTTTCTACTGTCACTGTTATAGTTGCCATAAAATGTCTGTGCAGTTGCACATACCTGATCATGCCTCCATGGGCTTGCCTCGCATAGTCGAGAATAAAATATTTATTTTTGTTTACTTACTGTTGCTCCCGCATTCGGTCTCAAGCTAGTTGGTCTTAGTTTCACCTAAGATGCCTCTCGCATTCGGACTGCCGTCATCATTATCGGTTTATCTGTTTCTCTCCAACAATCGTACCATCCGCTCAATTTTGTACACACGCTTTGTTATATCGGTCGCTTGACCCTGCGCGTGCAGAACTTCCTTCTTACGTAGTATTTGCAGTCTGAGCCACGCCAGCCTGGTGATGTAAAGAAAACGCTTGCAAATCATGTATACTAAGCAAACTTACATAGGTTTTAATGCACCACAGGCAACGTTGCGCGCCACCGGTCTTTCGATAGTGCTTCTTGATTCATTGCTGTCCGTCTGTTTGGTTGCGTCTTGTCCGTTGCCCGTCTTTTTCCCGAGATTTCCAGGTACATCCGCCAAAACAAGAAGGTTATCCACTAGGACTGACGGACCCATTCTCCATAGCCAGCTGGCTTAAACATTTGATTCTTTCTCCGGGAGAGGAAGACCCCACTCATCGTTCCAAATGGAGCTCATTCCGCTATTCTGGAGACGCCAGTTTTACGGGCTCTAAACAAATGAGTTTAGCACGCCTCGTACCCATAGTATCACCATTTACTCACCTGGAATAATATATTTACATGGATTCCCTGTTCCACAACGGAAGACAAACAATTCTGGCGTGATTACCTTCACTGCCTTGGTTAGCTTTGCTTATTCTCACCGGCGTTCAAAAAATTGGTTTCGGTGCCTTACATTTCCGAAAAACATTCCTTTTCTCCATACACCTGGAGCTTTCCCGATGTCATTTCACGGACAGTTTTGCGCTCGTATAAGTGGCTTTTCCGATGGCCTTTCATGGAGTTTCAATTTGACCATGGGGACAATTACACTCACTTACATTTGAAGGAATTTCGATTCCATTTTGCGGAGTAAGAAACTCGTAACGATCCCGCATTGGACAAAGGAATGGCATTTTCGCCTGTTAGCGGCGAATTCAGCCACAAAGAACAACTGCACTCACTATCCCCGTGACAATTTCAGCGTGGATAGCTGAACACGGCTTGCGAGCCGGACAACTATATAACAGAAAAAGCTAGCCTCTATTAACAATGTTTATACTCACCTGCACAATTTAGCATTCGACTCTGCGACCCTTTTGCATCAACGCTCAGGTGCAACGACTACTGCCGGATCATTACCAAGCCAATCGGTCAACCAAGGAGAGATTTTGGCTGTCAACCGACCGTGAATAATGAAGCGCAAACTCGGTCTGTACGATGCGTAGCCGGATAGTGCTACTGTTCAACGGAAGCTACCGCAGTGTTCTAGGACGCGGTGGGTTTTCGCCTGGCAAACGTTCTCCCTATAAAAATCACAAATGTCCGCTTAACAACACTGCAATGTGGCGGATGTGACGCGCCACCAAATAAAGTCATAGGTAAACATTTCACACCGAAGCAGTCCTCAAGCTTCTACATATAACCTGTGCAACTGGTTTTACTATGAAGGGTGCTTTGATGGAGCACAGGTCATTCCGCTTTATTAATGGCCATTGCTTGCACTAAAGCCTTGTTTGGGCTAATGCGCTCATGGATTACTACATGGCGAAATCACGCCAAACTTGTAGCTTGACACGACAGTTTTGACTGATGTTTACGCGCCCAGGCGCCAGCACGTTACTTGGTCTGCCTACTACCTCACAAAATGTTCACATATATGGACTACACCTTTTCGTTTCTACCTTTCGTTAAAACGAAATTTCTAACTATTCCAACCATGCTATGGTTGTATGCGTATTTGAGCGCGCCTTTACAGGTGTGTCTCGTTTTACCGTGAATATACCATTTATTTATTTGTTTATTGTGGATGTTGAAAAGACAACGCCGATCATTAATTGATGATCCATCCTTGTAAGATGAATAATGCCTAGCCTTGTAATTGATGTAAGCGTGGCAGAGCGTTACACCCTTATAGGTAGACAGCGTGCCGAGCACAGCCCTAAGGACGAAAGGCACAGAGTGTTGGGACTACACAGCCTAAAGCTTTTATGTATCGAATGTCTGGAAGCACTCCGAAAGAAAGAGAATAGACAGGCAAGGCTAGATGAGAGCCGGACCCGAAGCTTTATGCGTCCATTTGATGAAAGCATTCAAACAGAGCAGTAAAAATATAAGAATGAGGTTGGGAAGGAGAAGCGTATTGAGGAGTAGTGGAAAAACCTACAAAGCTCTCGAGGTGTTGCAAACAGACCTTTGGATCTGTCGATGCATTATCGGTAAAAGCTTAGTAACCGGAATGCAGGAGACCATGAGAAGAGACTAGGATATCGGCTCATAAAGAGGAAGCGGTATTAGTGGGGTTTGAAAAATGACAGAGAGCACTGACAGAAATAGAAATGTTAAGGAAGAAAGAAGATATAATAATAAGGATAGACCATGACCAGCAGGGCTCTAGAGTTGAGGGCAACAGAGCGTTACGTCGTCAGAAACGAAATCATGTAGATGTTAGTAGTCCGTAAGACGGAGACCGTTCAGACCAATCCAGCTACGTCAGTAAGACGAACCTAGGCCACCAAATTAAGGTTGGAAGATAAGTAATGCGTGTCAGCACTAAAGAAGCAGTTTGGGACGAAAGTGGCTATATGAGAAGGCATTTAGCATGCCGTGCAAAGGTCTCAGGAAAGGGAAACAGAGTATTAGGATTTCAAAGCCTAGGTTGTTAACGTCTTGGATGTCTGAAAGTAGTCAGAAAGCAGGAGACTGCTCAGCCGGCGCTAGATTAGAGCCAGCTCGACGAGTAATCTGTCTTATTAATAGAGGGAAGCAAACATACAGTGCGAAAAAGAAAAGGCTCTGTTTATGAGAAGTGCAAAAGCCAAACATGTTCTCGAGTTGCAGGGAACAGGCCGTTGGGTCTGCCGATCCCTGAGCATTAGGGACACAGTAGTCGAAATGTAGAAGATCCTTGAGACGTGAGTAGAATTTCGGCTCATAAAGAGAAAGTCGTATCAGTAATGTCTGCATACTGAAGGAGCGCATCATCAGAATTAGACATGTTAAGGAAGAAAGGGGACGTAATAATAAGGATGCATCCTGAGCAGCAATGCTCTAGAGGTGAGGGTAACACAGCGTTGCGTTGGCAGAGACTAGAACATTAAGTATCATAAGCCCGAGGGAGGTCAGGAAACAGGATACCGTTCAGACTAGACCGGGTACTTCAACAAGATGAAGCTAGGCCGCCAAATTAAGTTAGGGATAATATTAATGAGTGTCATACGAAAATAAATATTGGGGGACAACAACAGCTATATAAACAGCCAGTTAGCAAGCCGAGCGGCTTTCAGGCTGAGGGACAAAGTGTGTTGCGACTGCAGATCCTAGGTCGTTTACGTCTCGAGTGTCTGGAAAAAGAGAGAAAGCAGGAGACTGGTCAGCCGAGGCTAGATTAAGGCCTATAGCAAGTTGGCCTAACCCTACATTAGATATACAGGTTTAAATGGTCAACCAAAGGCGTGAGATCGAACATGGCTAACTGTACTAACCTGGGCGCCGAAGCTGGATTTATAACTTCCATGGCGAAAATTACTGAGCCAGAAACCCAAAACTAAAAGTATGGAAAATAGCAATGTAAACGAAAAATGTAGTCGAATCTGAAAAGAAAAGTTATTAAAAGACGCACCATTTGTAATTGCGCCACCGATAATAAGTCGGGTGTCACCAATTATAGTGCCTTTGTCTAAAATTAAATCCGATATACAGGCTTGAATGGCCAACCAGGCGTACGGCAGAACACACTGAAATAAGCTAGAAAAACTTTTAGTAGGTTGCTAAATCTTAAGACTAAAAATAAAACACCAGCAAATGGCTAGCTAGGGCGTATGTGGTTGGGCGCTGAGTGACGTCGGAGGACCGACGTTCCTTTCGAAGCCCGCGGACAAAGTCCGGATGTTGTCGGTGTGTCTCATAACAACACTTTCACCGGACAAAAACGCAATCCCCTTACTTCTCTGATTCATAAGAAAACTTTGATTGCACCGTATTTAGGACTGATTTAAACATCATGCGGGGAACCTGCAGGTCAGTACAGGCCGGGTGCCAAGAGATATCTGTCCATTGGCAGAAGGAATACAAAAGAAGAGAGCGTGTGTATGGTTAAATTGAGTCGGGATGAAAATGCTTTATTGAGGAGGTGGAAAAGCCAAACATATTCTAGAGGTGATGAGCAAAGACCGTTGGATCGGCCGATCCCTGAGCATTAGGGACGCGGTAGTCTGAAAGTAGGAGAGCATTAAGCTGAGATTATAGTATCGGCTCTTAGAGAGAAAGCCTTAGTATTAATGTCGGAATGCTAGCAGAGCGCGTCGGCAGAATGGACATGTTAAAGATAAAACGGAAACATAATAATAAGGAGAAATCATGACCAGCAATATTTTTGTGATGAGAGGCACAGAACGTTGCGTCGGCAGAGCGTAGATCATTTAGATATCAGAAGTTTGGGAGCAGTCAGAAAACGAGAGACTGTTCAGACTAGACCTGATAAGTCAGCTGGATGTAGCTAGGCCGCCAAAATAAGGTAGGAACAAAAGTAATGAGTGTCATCATCAAAGAATCCGTTCATAAGGAAAGTGGCTACATGGAAATGTAGTTAGCATTTCGGGCAAAGCTCTCATGCTGAGGGAAACAGGGTGTTAGGGTTGCAGAGCCTAGATCGTTAACGTGTCGGATGTCTGGATGCAATCAGAAAGAAGGAGACTGGTCAGAAGAGGCTAGATTACAGCCCAGCCAGAAGCGATATCCGTCAACTTGATAAAGGAATGTAAACAGAGAGCGCGAAACGGAAAGTATGGGGTCTGGAAGGAGAATATATTGAGGAGAAGTGGAAAAGCCTACAAAAAGCTTTTGGTGTTGTGCATAAAACTTTGGATCTGTCGAGAGGCTCAGCAGATATGGGCAGGTTGGAGATGGGGGCCTGTGAAAATGCAATGGGAGTGAGCCACATGCTAATTGGTTCTTCCAGGCCTCTCAGTCATGCTACGGTTAAATAGATGGAGCCAGGAAGTGGCAGGCATCAACATTCGAGGCCTTGCGGCCATACTAGGGTGAAACATGGAGTTTAGAAGCAGCTTACAGTGACCTAAAGAATTCTTAAGTGGATACTATGTGAATGTGACAGAGACCTCAAGCATAAGATGAAGGAATTAAAACGATGGCAAGTGGGGGTATTTGTTTGCGAAGCCGCATCAAAAGCCTGGTGGAAGCCCTTTAGTATGGAGCAGAGATGGTCCAGAGACCGGAAGGAAAATGGAAATTCGGATGGTTGAGAGCACCGCGACTTCGCTATCTAGATGGTAGCCAGTTATGTTGATGCGATTAGCCAGAAGCTGATACCCTGAGCGAGCCAGATGTGGAAGATTTGAGGGAAGACAGCAGCATTTAGTATCCGGTGGCTGGTACCTAGTTGATGGAGGACAAAAGTGGTGTTGCAGGAAGCAGACAGATAGTAATATTTAGTGTCCGGAAGGAGATAGTGTGGGACTGTAAGAACAGACGATTATAAGTGGTTTGGACCGTTCTCAAAAACGGCTTCTGCAGTTAATATTCAGTAGCTTAGAAACCTGTGTGACAGCGAGGTATTTGTTTATATAGAAGCGAAACTGGTTTGCATTTTACAGATGTCCTTATAGTGAGAGTTAAGCTACTCCATACATCGGCGTAGCTGTAGTGGTAGAAGTTGGAGTGCATACTATTTCGCGTTTTCGGTAGGATACTGGAGTGAGGTCTATCACGTAAGGGGTACGAAGTGTTGTATGCGTCTGAGACAGAGGCAAGTGGGCTCCCATTGGGATTGTTATTAAGTGAATATAGGAAGGCGAAGTTAGTTTTCAGTCGTCGCAGCCACAATGGGTCGAGCTTAAGTTTGTTGCATCGATCACTGTACCTGACACTTGAATGCCACAGAAGACGTTATGTGAACGTACGCTGAACTTTTTCGAAGGCATTTCTGCAGCAATTTCTTAGGTTGGTAGATCCTATAGAGCACTACTCTAGCACAGGCCGGGAACATGTTTTGTAGAACGCCTTTCTAGATTCTTGTTTGATCATGGTTTTGAAGACGTAGTTAATAAGACAGCGCGCTTTCTCTGCGGCATAATCTACTTGTTCCGCAAAATTCAGCAAACAGGAATAGTGAACGCCTATGGCCCGCACTGTTGGGCAGTTTCGTAGTGGCGTGCCTTGTAGTACTAAGGTATTGAGTGGCATGGTGCATCTGTAAGTAAGCAGATGAATTTTGCTGGTGTGAATACTAACTTCCATGTGTCGCACCAAGCAGCTATCTCTTTTAAGTCTTGCTGTATAGGCAAGAGAGTGGTGTGCAAGTTTGCCAAATGGAATGAGAAGACAATTTTGATGTCATCCGCAAACAGGTAGGGTGTCCAATGTTAAAGGACCTGAAACAAGTCATTGCTATTGAGCAGGAATAGTAGTGGGCCTAAAAAGCTTCCTTGAATTAAGCCACTTTTGACTGGTTTTGGAGATGATTTGTGGGCCCCACCATTACTGAGTGTGAGCAGTATGTAAAGTATGTGCAGTTTGTCAGAGATACCGTATGATCCCAGCTTCAGCAAGAGCTCTGCATGTGGTACTCCGTCAAAGGCTTTATCATGTCTAGGAAGACGATGGCTAGTGCCTACTTGTTGTCAAGCTGTTGAGTCGCATGGTTAAGGAACTCAAACTGGCAGTTCTGACAGGAATTGGACGGCAGGAATCCATGTTGTTGTCGATTGAGGAGGTTGGGAGTAAGCAGGGACGTAAGCATGGTTTCTTTTACTATTCGTTTCATTATGCTTGAAGTTATAGGCGGGTGGCCGATGAGGCGATAGTTTTCCACGTTTTGCTGACTGCCTATTTTGTGGTTGGGAATGAAGATGGCATGTGTCCATGTGGTTAAATATATCCCGTTTGTCATGGAAAGCGTGAATGGAATGTCCTGGCCACCGAGTAGCAGCAGTGTGGAGGGGAGACCATCGGGACCAGGTTGTGATGGCCTTTTGAGTGAACTGATTACTCAGGCGCTAGAAAGTAGGTCAAAGTTAATAGTGTCAATTGAGTCATTGGTGCGCTTAGGTGGCACAGCTGGTGAAGTCTTGTTTGCGTAAGTGATAGAATTGCGAAAGTAGCTGTTGAGAAACTTACATATTTCTGATGGATCGCTAATGACGGATGTGTCAGAGCGTCTCAGTGCGACAACGGGCGTAGATTTTTGAGTGCTTCCTTGTCGGACTAATTGACTGAGTGACTTGGTTTTATCGTTGGATTTAAGAGCGGCATCCTCTCCAGCAACCTTGGCTTTTTCCTGAGCATTTTGCCAGTTGACTAGGAATTCGTTCATGCGAACATGGATGTGGCATTCCTTAGTTTTGGCGTATCGATGGCTCATTTTCCTGATCTTCCTAATTACACCGTTGGCTATGGCTGATGTCACTGTCATCTTTGATCGGCTTCGGCAAGTGAGTGGGGCAATGACATCTAGGCAGCTAAAATATTTGGATATGGGACGTATGCGGTTGTCTACATCAGTAGCTAAAAAGAAGTTGTCCCAGTTCGCGAATCGTACTAATATCGCAAAGCTGTTCCAGTTAATATGGGTGAAATTTCGAAATTGTTTGACAAAACAAGATGGGGCGCAGTGTGGAGTGGAAAGTGGAAATCTGAGTTTGAACACTTTGTGGTCACAGCCATCCAGTTTGTTTAGTATACCAGCAACTGCATCCGAGGCACTTTGCGTAAAAATTAAGTTTAGGGTGTTAGAAAGCCTGGTGTGATTGTGAACATGTTGAGTCTAGTTGTTTGCGTGAACGGTGTCAACAAACCCTCGGTGTCTGAGTGGGGCGGCCTGGTCGTTCCAGGGGATAAGTGGCATATTGAAATCTCCACCCACTATCTTGTGGTGAGGAGTAATGAAAGAGATTTCGATGAAAGGCTCAATGAGTTTATTAATCTGTTCCCCAGATGTGTGTGGATTTATGTAGCCCACCAATAAGGAGTCAAGTTGACCTCTTGTCGTCTGGATCCAGATGGTCTTCAGGTTAGCCTATAGACAACAGTTCGAAGTCAGATGCACCAAAGTCGTCCCGAACATAGGTAAGGCAGCAACCACCATGATGGTTGTCCCGTCCGTTACAGAATGTGGTGTAGCCAGGGATGTGTAGTAGGTTGTCGGAGGCACTTGAGGTGTGCAACGTTGCTGTGATGAGAAGCAGCTGTGGATATGAGAGTGGGATAACTGGGCCAATAAGGTGCAGCTTATGTGTATTAGATCGCGCATTGATAATCAGCATGCTGTATGATTCAGCGCAGGGAGAGTTAGAGGAGTTGGGTTGTATGAGGTAAGTTGCACAATCGGGTCAACTGTTGGTGGGTACACGGTGGTGGTAAGAAAAGGTGGAGGGGTGTTATAGGAGGGTGATCAGGAAGCAGTTGTGTAGGAAGCTGATGGTAAGCGGTCACTAGTGGGTTTTTGTTAATACCGTAGTCTAAAGAACCTGTCCGGAGGGCTTAAACCAACCGTACGGGGTTAGTTGCAGTGAGCATATGAGTCGTCGGAGGGCTGGTGAGAACTCTTGGTAGAATGGGCGAGGTGGGTGTACCCTGCTGCATCCCATAAAAGTGGCAGTGGAAGGCATAGCCTTGTTGAAGGGTTTGGCATCCTGCTATATTTTTCGTTCGCGAGGTCGAATAGTCGGGGAGCGCGGGGTAGTGTTCGTGTTGATGCGGTGATAGAGATTAAAAAAGGGCGTCGTTCTTGGGTGGGTGGTTTGATATTTGCTGTTTCAAGAGGTTGTGGGGATTGGTAGCGGGGTTACGCATTTGACGTTACGAGGGGATAGCGCCTTGTGCCTGACCGACTTGGCGATAGCGTACAAAGCGGATAACTGGCCATATTTTTCTGCTACCTGCTTGCAAAGCAGAAAGTCGTTTTTAGCGAAAAAGAACAATGGCGTTATTCGTAGGCCACCATTCAATTGCGAATAACTCGAAAAGCACTGCATATATTGCAATTGTTATTTCAGCGTAAGTAGCGGTTAAAACTTGTCCTGGGCAGCCTATTTTTGCGTAACAATACGCAATAAACTAGAATTTAAAAAGGTTTGCATGTTATACTTGGATTTACTGTTGAATGAGTTCGGCGCGTTCGACGTAGCTGGAAGAGTTGATCAACAGGCGATTAGCACACAAGCGCGATGGACAACTGGCAAGTCAAGCACACGACGAAGCGAACGAGGAAGAACGCGTACGGTTGGAACAGGCAGCGTGTGTATTGCGTCCAGAAGCGTTAACAGCGGTACAACCAATAAGGAAAACAAAAAGGGGCGGGAAAATGCGGATCGTTTAAGAAGGCGGTTCGTATTCAGTCACTTCGCACTCATTCACACAGTTCGTGTCAGTTACATTCGAGAAGTTGACCATTGTGATAATAAAAAGAGAAAGAAAAACACGGGTGAAAACCAGGTCAAAAAGCGTCCTTGACTTGAAGATTTACACTACACTGCTCTCCCCTATCTGAAAGGACACTGTCCTCAGTGTTCGTAACATCACTAGCTGGTCCTCCCTCGGGAGGAACCTCCACCTCCATCTCCGGTAATGGAACGTTGTCGGGGGAAGGTATGGGTGTAAGATAAGTATGTCCGCGACTATTATGATAAGGTTTCAACTGATTGTAGTGTACCGTTAAAACATCTGCCTGTGGCTTCATAGGGTCTCGAAGAACGAACACATTACCGGGTCTACGGTGCACAATGACGTATGGCCCATGCCACGGATGATGGAATTTTGGGTGCGTGCCAGGTGTTGGCTTTGGTCGATGAAGGAGGACATAGTCGCCGACTGTATAAACAGGTCCTTGGGCCCCGCGATCGTAAAGCGTTTTCTGTTGCTGTTGTGAAGATAGGATATTTTGTCGTGCCTGTTGGAACGCACTGCATAGTTGCTGTCTAAATCGTCGGATGTACTCGTCATGGTTGAGCGCCTCTGCCGGCACCATTGGGAGAGTGATATCGACCGGTAAGCGCAACTCATGGCCCAGTTGCAGTAAGGCTGGAGAGAAACCTGTAGAACTGTGCAGCGACGCACGATACGCCAAAAGACACTTCGGCAGGCACTCATCCCACTCCCCGTCGTAGTCCCGCTCAACGAACACACGTAGCATGCTCTTAAGGGTCCTGTTCGTTCTCTCAACCAACCCGTTACCTTGCGGGTGGTATGCGGTTGTCCTTGTCTTCACTATCCCAAGTAGCTTGCAAATTTCCTTTAAAACAGAGTTTTCAAACGATGAGCCTTGGTCTGAGTGGATAAAATGTGGCGCTCCGTAACGACAAATCCAATCGTTTACCACTGCAGAGGCGACCGAACGAGCATCCTGTTGTTTTATGGGTACGGCTTCGCACCATTTAGTAAAATAATCCACCATTACCAGTATAAACCGGTTCTCTTTCCTCGTGGTCGTCAGAGGTCCCACGATATCAACAGCTACACGATGATTCGCGCCTTCAATAGGCATTGGACACAACGGAGCTTTGGGTGATTTATTAGGCATTTTACTGTGCTGACACACATCACACTGCTGACAGAAAACAGTAACATCGTTGTGTATAAGCGGCCACCAAAACCGACGACGAACGGCTGCCTCGGTCTTGCGTTGGCCACCGTGACCGGTTTCGACATGTACTTGTGCAACAATTTCGTGTACTTTGGGCCGAGGGACAACGATTCTCAGGGGGCCATCTTGATCAGGACGCACGTACAGCACTTTGTCGATGACTACCAGTTTGGGCCAAAGATTCCACAGACTTCTTGTTGCTTTCGAGCGGCCAGCCAATTCTCTCCCTGTCGGTTTTGGTCCGCCGGTAAGCTGTCTGGAGTATATTAAACCGAAATCCGGATCAGACGCCTGCAACGAACTCCAGTGATCAGCGCCAGCGACGTCAAAAAGCGTGGCGACCTGGCCTTCGTCTGGTGGGCGTCGAGAAAGAGCATCAGCATTGGCATGCTGTCTGCCGGGACGATACTGACAAGTGAACTGATATTCTTGAAGACGCTCTTGCCATCGCGCAATTTGTCCTTGTGGATCGCGGAAGTTCTTCAGCCACTGGAGCGATCGGTGGTCGGTGCGGACTACGAAGGGCCGGCCTAACAAATACGGGCGGAAGTGATTAAGGAAGTAGACCAGGGCCAACATCTCGCGACGTGTAGTGGAGTATCGTCGTTCACGTTTATCTAACTGGCGACTGGCGTAAGCTATCACCTTTTCGTTTCCGTCTTGGCACTGCGATAGTACTGCTCCTATGGCTGTTTCACTCGCATCGGTGTCCAGTATGAACGGTCCGGCATTATCTGAGGCATCAGGAAACGCTAGTATAGGTGGAGATGACAAAGCATTTTTCAACGTCTCGAACGCAGCTGCACACTCACTGGTCCAGACGAATGAGCGACCTTGTTCTGTGAGACGATGCAAGGGGGCCGCGATCGCAGCGAAGTTTTTAACGAACTTCCGATAGTAGGATGCGAGTCCCATGAAGCTCCGAACCTCGTTCGCGTTGCAAGGGGTTGGCCAGTTGAGTATGCGCCCGATCTTTTCTTTCTCAACTTCGCACCCTCTATCGGATATTATGTGGCCAAGGAAAGAGACCTGTTTTCGAAGGAATCTGCATTTTTTGTTTTTAGAGTTAAACCGGCGTCGCGTAATCTGCTTAGCACTTCTGCGAGCCGACGATTGTGCTCTTCTTCTGATCTGCCGTGGACAATGATGTCATCAAGATAAATCAAGCAGCAATGTGGAACCAGCTGCCCTAACACTTTTTGCATTAATCGCTGAAATGTGGCTGGTGCATTAGTGAGGCCGAACGGCATAGTTTCAAACTCGTACAATCCGGATGGAACTGCGAACGCTGTCTTTGGTTTGTCAGAAGGATACACTTCCACTTGCCAGTACCCGGATGCCAGATCAAGCGTTGAGAACCATCGGGCTCCAGCAACTGCTTCAAGGGTGGAATCAATCCTTGGGAGAGGGAAGGAGTCCCGTTGAGTGATCGCATTCAGTTTACGGTAATCTACGCATAACCTCAATCCTCCGTCTTTCTTTTTAACGAGTACTATAGGGGACGACCAAGGGGAAGAAGATGGTCGGATAATCTTTTTGCGTAGCATGTCCTTTATCATTTCGTCTAATTGCGGCTGATAATGGATGGGCACACGTCTACACTGTTGTCGTACCGGATGATGGCCCATTGTATCAATTCGGTGTTGCAGTATGGCAGTCCTCCCAGGATGGTCGCGATTAACGTCGAACACATCAGAAAATTGGTGTAAAAGTTGACCGAGGGTTTCCTTGCTTTCAGACCCAGCCTGGACGTCCTCCAACAGTTTAGCCGACCAATGGCTATCCGAAGGTTCGGAGCCCTCTACCGTTACCTGGAGGAGGTGTGCGGGCGGAACACTGCTATTTTGGAAACTAACAGAACGCGTTTTAACATCTATTACAGCGCCATGAGTCTCGAGAAAGTTAATGCCCAGTATTGCGTCCCAGGTGATAGGAGCCACAATAAAATCACACATTACGCTGAGCGTTCCAACGTCAACCCGTCGCCGGGAACTGCCGTGAGTTGGGATCCTTGAACCGTTAGCTGTGGTCAGCTGGGTAGTGTGTGAACCTGGCGCTACTCTAGATGCACAACCGAAAAAGTTTGTTCGTAGAACGCAGCATGTGGCACCTGTATCAATAAGTAGCTGGGCTTGGTGGCCGTCTATCAGACCGGGCATTGTAAAAGGGGACATAGAGACTTTGTACGTAGATAAACATACCGGTAACACGGAGATTGAAGGGGACTCACCGTTGCTTTTTCGTGGCTTCAGGGGCGGGTTATGACCGCATCGCTGGGCTCTGGTACCGAACCTTCGACAGTAAGGGCAGTTCTGACGGTCGCGTGAGTCCTTCCGTTGGTGACTTCCAGGATAGACATGTGTTGCATGAACTGACTGGGCGACAGGGGTGGCTTCGACCAAGGAAGTTCGTCGTAGGTCTGAATGTAATTGTTCAGCACCTTCATAGCTGACTGCGATGTCTACTGCCTCTTCCAACGATCGCGGCGGCTTGCGACTGAATTTCGATAGTAGTGTATGGTTGCTCACGCCGACACGGAAACGGCGCAGTACCTCTTGTTCTACTTGAAGTTGAGCCATATCGGGGAAGGACTTGGCGGCCAACTCTAGGAGGACCCTGAGGTATGCTCGAGCGTCCTCCGAAGGAAGCTGACACCTCGCGTAAAACGACCGCAAGTATGTGGCGGTGGACGTTTTTGTGGAATATAGTGTTCGAAGGCGCGACCAAATGGCTTCCGGGGGTGCGTCCGACGGTAAACGGCAGGCCAACAGTTGCCGGGCGGCCTGGTCACCAAGAAAGCTCATGATGTATTGTTTTTGATCCCGCGGCGAAACGTCCACCAGGTAGTTGCGCATACGGTCTTCCCAAAGATCAAAGTCATCACCAGGGTTGAAGACAGTAGGTTGTCGCAATGCGGGGCGGTTGTTTGCAACACAACATGACAATTTGTAGGGAACAAAGGAGGGTGGGAGAGTGGGTGGCTCGTCTTTGTCAATAGGATCCATAGAGTTAACACCTCTGACACCAAGTGTTGAATGAGTTCGGCGCGTTCGACGTAGCTGGAAGAGTTGATCAACAGGCGATTAGCACACAAGCGCGATGGACAACTGGCAACTCAAGCACACGATGAAGCAAACGAGGAATAAAGCGTACGGTTGGAACAAGCAGCCTGTGTATTGCTTCCAGAAGCGTTAACAGCGGTACAATCAATAAGGAAAATATAAAGGGGCGGGAAAATGCGAATCGTTTAAGAAGGCAGTTCGTATTCGGTCACTTCGCACTCATTCACACAGTTCGTGTCGGTTACATTCGAGAAGTTGACCATTGTGAGATCTGTGAATAAAAAGAGAAAGAAAAACACGGGTGAAAACCAGGTCAAAAAGCGTCCTTGACTTGAAGATTTACACTACAGTATTCAGCTTGAAATTTGGCGTCAAAAATCAATGTTAGTGCAAGAAACCTTTGGATATATTTTTCTTTAATTTGTATTTTTCTAGTTAAGCACGGCGCCGTAGCATGTCTCTTAACAAAGCCATTTTCTTTCAACTGCATTTTTCGAAATTAATTTTTATCTTTTCGTATCCTTATAATTCCGCCACTCCCATTTCTTCCATGTGCGCACCAATAATTTTGGCGACTGAGCGGACCTAAGAAGTCCAATGAATTTAAAGTGGTTGTGGTGTGTTGGATCCTGTTCCAAAGAAAAACCGCACAACTACAGCTCTGCGGAACCTTCGCAACAATAGAACGAGGATTTTGGTATAGCCCGAAGGAATCGGAACAATTTCAAGGCGGGCGCCTACGACCCCATCAGCTATACCCCAAACAATGCCAAGGCATTTGTAATTGCTAAGCAGGAACATATGCTCGTATGTTGCCTACTTCCGTGCAAAAGCATCGGATTAATCTAAAGATTGATCTAAACCCTTAAGGGTGCAGCCTCTAGCCAGTATAGAAATATACCTATTTATTTAGTTATTTATTTATTTTGGAGGAAGCACTGCACTGACGCTGCGCGGGCTGCTTATACTTCCATTAAGATTCCGTGACTGGTGGAAGGTCATCAGTTTGCGGAAGCAGCGGTGATTGTCCTGGTGCTGGGGCTTGGGAAATCTCTTAGGCTTCTCGAGTAGGTACGGCTCGCGCCGTGATTGGGCAGGTTAGGACAAAACCTGCATGGAGGTTGGTGTTTGTGATCGAAATGATTTCAGTCTCATGCGATCTGGTTGTACGGATGTTGCTTGGTGCTTATCAGTTATCCTCTTATGCCGCATGGAAATTGTTTGGGTGCGATTATTATTTTTAATTTAATGCACCAGCGGAGAGTGTTTCGTACTACGAGGCGCGTAGCGTTTTGGCTGTTGGTTTTCTTCCGTAGTCTGTGGTACAGCGACAGCGGTTTCCACTTCGTACGAGTGAGAGCGAAGCGTGTTAATCAGCAGAAAGACTACATTGGTCGGTTCGGAATCTGTACCACTCTTGTCAAAGGCGTTATGCAATAAAGTGTTTATTGTCTCAGCTGCTGGCGTCGTTAGCTGGGACGCATCCGTGAGGTTGGTTGACCTTTTAGCTATCAGGGCTGTAAGACTTAAGTCAGAATGTAACGCTGCCGTGGACGCTTGACGCAGGAGAGTTAGGTCCAGAGCAACGTTAGTGCTTGTCGTAGGGCAAGCGGTAGCCATGGAGATCGGTGGTTAATCAAGTGGTGGTTGTTTTGCTTTAGTATAGGTATCAGGTAGGAAAGCTCTTTGCAGCAAAGTTATATCAGACTTAATAAGAATAGGCCCAAGCTTTGCGTTGGTTCGTAAGCACAATCTATTGGCTGTGAAGTGCGTATCCGGTTCCTGAGTTTTGAAGGCGATAAGGTTTGGGCAGTTACGACTGCTCTTCGATTTTTTTAACCGTTTACTCAAGCCTGTATCCAGCGGACGTTACACATAGTCGTCAGTAGACGGGTGACTTTCTCCAAAATTATTTTGTCGGAAACGTTGAGGATGATTACTTTTCGAGCTCTACAGTCGCGCTTGTTTATCTCATTGGCGATAGTAGTAAGAAAAACGCCGGTATCTTTGAGCTCGTCAACGTTGCCATTTTTCTTATATCTGTGAGCTGGGACAATGGCATTAGTTTTGTAGATCTGCTCTGGTAGCGGCCATTTTATTTTGAAAGCAGCTACCGCAGTTGAAAGTGCACTGGTTTTGTTAAGTGCATCTTTCAGTGGATCTAAGAGAGCTATACTGCAGGGGCACATTTTATTCAGGTCGCCTTTTAAAGCAGACCGCTTTGTTGCCTTAACCGCATTTGCGGTGCATGAGGCAGCGCAATGCTCGATGGAAACTGCGGTATTCTGATGGGCACCCCTACGTTTGTCCCGGATTTTGGCTCGGGCGGCTTTATCTTCCATTCCATTTTA
Source organism: Dicrocoelium dendriticum (assembly GCA_944474145.2). Taxonomy (NCBI): domain Eukaryota; kingdom Metazoa; phylum Platyhelminthes; class Trematoda; order Plagiorchiida; family Dicrocoeliidae; genus Dicrocoelium; species Dicrocoelium dendriticum. The sequence goes on along the minus strand of OX104064.1, from coordinate 56,069,595 downwards.
TTAGTCATTACGGAGTAGCAATGCTTCATAATTTGTGTTCCAGGAACCTTGTTTTGCTGCATATATGCTCTAAAAACCTCAAAGTATAGCACGTCAAAATATCACGGCACCGCTTCAAAGTCAACGTCTAGGGGCTTATACACACAGGAGGTCGTTTATTCGGAAGAGCCAGTGCGTCGATTCCGGACATGGGACATGCTAATCTCTCGTTGGCCGATTTGGAATACTTGGGCTGCCAATGTTTAGCTAGCTGCGTTTGCCATGTGCGATGACGGTGTCACTACGACTTGTCGTCCTAATCCAATGAGACGATCTCTATAACGAGTTAGGTTCTTGGCGTTGGCAAACAGGCCATGATATTCTCATCGAGAAAGTAACTTGTCTTGATATAGAATTGAAGCCTGGTACCTCAGGTTTTTAGATGGCGGTTGAACGGTTTGCTGGACTTGGCAATTTTGTTGCAAACGTTTCAGCACCAATCGAGGTGGCGTCCTCAGTGCGTAGTTGAGTGGCGTGCAGTAGCGTAGATTAGCGTAGGGGAGTTTCGGTGAGAGTACTTCTCGATGCTGCTCTACGCTACCGCACGCCACTCAACTAAGCATTGATGAAGTCACCTCGATTGATGATGAAATGTTTGCAACAAAACTGCCAAGTTCAGCGAACAGTTCAACTGCCAGCAACGTGTCTTCCCAGAGGTTTAGTGTTCTGGGGCTTCATGTTCTCCAGCTCAAGCGTTCTGGTTAGCGAGCAATAATTTTGCACCAGTTGCATGATCTCATCTTGGCCTCCGTCATCTAAGGTATCTAGATCAATGATGCAGGAGGCAGTCGAGGTGAAAACAGACTGCGGATTGTCAACGGTTTTTTATGGGGTCTGCTTATGAGTAGCTTTGCACTCGGTTAGTTTGTCGTGACGGCGTTGCATGGAAGTATTTGCAATCGCTAATTTTAATTCGACAAAGGTTACGCTCGCCTAGCTAGAGCGTAGATATGACAGGAATTTGCTGGCCACACTCTCCATATCAAATTTGAACAGCAGTGGGCTTTGGCTTCTAATGGCAATTTTCTTCAGTCTGGTGCAACTTATTAAGTGGTGTTCCAGGCAGCACATGTTTATCAATACCTTCCCAAGCGTGCGCAATTTCAGGTGGCCTAATACATTATAAGAGACTACCTCAGTTGAATATGTTATGCGTCCCAGAAACTCAGTATGGACTACATTAGGCAATCTGACATGCTCTTCATGTATACCACCCATTCCATTTTATGGTTGAACCAGATTTGAAATAGCCACTAAACATATAAAGCATGGCTGTAAGAGGTTATACGTCCTCTTCATAATCACTAACTTCTTGCACTTCTGTGCTTTCACAGCGCATAGAAGCAAATGCGTCCACCACTTTAGGGTAGCATGGCACAGTAGTGCTATTCTCGGTTTTGCTTGCTTTCTGGCCTGTCTTAGTTCCGCTACCGTAATTAGCTGTAGCTCCCTTTACCACGTTCATGTTGAAGTGAAGATGCGAGCCAGGCCTTATAGTATAATAGTAAAGAAGGGAGTAACAAAAATGTGAGCTCAAAGCTAGGGCCAAGGCTATTCTGGATGGTTAGCAAAATGCAGTGTAGCGGAGTAGACTGAAAAATTTAGTAGGAGCAAAATGCAGGCTATGCGTGAACTACGAGCCTTCACAAATACCACAGTTACCTAAAGTCTAGAGCGAAAAGAATCAACCTGCCGTGGTGAAGTTGTACACTTGGCTGGCTAGCCGAACAACCTCCTCGTGGTGCCAGCTGGGTGGTTCGGATTTAACCCGTTCCAGCAAATAGTTCGGCGGCAGTGTTCCAGGACGTGGTGGGTTTTCGCGCGGCAAGCGTTCTCCCTATAAAATGCCACAAATGTCTGCTTATCAACACTGTGACGTGGCGGATGTGACTCGCCACAAAATAAAGTCACTGGCCCGTGGACATCCGGAAAATGGTATCCAACCCACGGACGTCAATCGCTTATTCTCACATTCCTACCGATAACAAACAGTCAAAAATTCTGCGGCACATTCAAAAATACAAGCTACATTCATAGACAATTGCATACATATATACACCCATACACTTACATTCACTGTTATGCCAAACATGTACTCTTTGTACCTTTTGATCACACTATGTTAGCTAAACATGATCATGCCTGTACAGGTGTGCCTCGCATTGTCGAGAATAAAAGTTTATTTATTTATTTATTTACTTTGGAAAAGGTTGCAAATGAATGACATTTTCGGTCAGTCATTAGCCTTGTTTAGTATTCGTTAACAACGCCTGAACCTTGTCAGACGGGAAGCGCACGACTTTGGAGCCATACCAGACTTGCTTACCTGTGATTGTGAGTGTTTCACGCTACGCTCTTTAAAGGACAATTAGTCCAAGTAAATAAAAAGATAAATAAATATTGCGTTCTTGATAAAACGGGGCACGCCTTTTAGGCCTGCTCAAAATAGTATAATGTAGTGCATTGTAGCGTAATAAGCTGGGCCAAGAGCGGGAGTAATACAGAGGTAGTCAGTAGTTTAGGCCTACATGGCCCAAAGGTTGCATTAAGTCTATTCATGCGGAGTGTGAGGTGTAACTATAGGCATTACAGTGATCATTGGATTGGAGTGTGTTGGTGAGGAACTGGTCGGATGAGCATAGGTACACGGTGCTGGTCAGATGAGTGAAGCATAAGGAAGACGCTGTGAAAAGCTTTTAAGAAAGTAGCATGTCACTGATCAAACATGTAGGGGTAGTCGTATGAGAGCCGATATACGCACAGCACATGCGAAATGTGGAATGGATCAAATTGCCAACGTGTGGGTGAGGCAGTGACTATCTTGAGTGGTGAGTCACAGGCGCCAAGTCGAAGTGTTGTTAAACAGACATTAGTGGCTTTTTGTAGGGAGACCGCTTGCCAGGCAAAAACCCACCACATCCAGGAACACTGCCACATAGGCTTCAGCGCTGTACAGCCTCACAGTGATGCAGGGAGCCGCACGCGGCTTTTAGCTAAGCTGGATCAGGATCCCGATCTGATACTGGAGACCTGGTTAGCAAAAGCAAACGGCTGCTTACTCTAAAACACCATAATGCCCTATTCGAACGGAACGGTCTCGCGCCACCGGATACCGTGCACTTTGTGATAAAAGCCAGGAGAGTCAACTCAAGCAATGCATTTCCTAGGTCTACGAACAAAACGCCCACAACATGCTGGGCATGCAGCAAATGGCATTTCCCAAGCTTTTGCCCCGTTTAAACGTCCTAGTTGTGAAAAGGCCATAAGCGGGGCCACGAGAAGGAATTCTGTAGTCAGGCCCGGCCTAAGAACGTAAAGAAGTCTTGTCAACGGAGGAATTCTAGGGAGGATGGCGCAGAGTCTCTGTCCATAGTTGCTGCATTCCAAAGTGAATGAAACCCACGACGACGCTTCGTTAACTTATTGTTTAGTGGGATCCCAACACAAGTGCAATTCGACACATGCACGGACATTGTGGTTATTGCCAGGAACATATGGAATCACATAAGGAGGTCGAAGATGGTCAAGTCTCACAAAGTTGTTCGCTATGTCACCTGTGGTGTGCTAAAATTGATGGGCTAGCTTACTTGAAAGATTACATTTAATTAGTTGAAGAGCCGGAATCGTCCAACGTGTCAGATAGATCCAGGTTGAACCTCCTTGGTCTCGACTCATCAACATCATCATTATACATGTTAGCTAGAGGTGCAAAACACCACAGCTATTGTGCCGCAATACAGAGAAGAGAAAAGGAGAAAAAATACAATTGTTGCAAGGCGGCTGAGCTTCCGGTAACGGATGGGCATCGTCCAGCTAGGCTACCATCCGGCTACTGTGCATCAAAAAATTACTGTGTAAAATTATATAAGGCTAACTAGTGAGCTCGTGGTTGGAGGGGAGGCTTAGAGGGATAGGGTGGGATAAAGGAACTCACAGTACGAAAGCCACTGAGGTCGGCTTCTAGCCATATCAACAAGTGTATCCAGCCAAACGTGTTCATCGTCTTTCGGACCCAACCATGCAGTTAGGACGCTCCAACCGAGGCCAGCTCTGGGGTGAGGGTCTCCATTCATCTCGACCAAGTTATCGCTTGGCCACCCTCCTATTCTTCCATCCACACCGCCGGCGCGCAAGCGCACGTCGCGGGAGTCAGTGGGCTGGCATGCGTAATACGTGGCCAAACCATAATTGGCAAAGGTTAGCAAAAGTGCCCCGAGCCTTGTTATACGGTTCGTAATCTCATCTTCAGTCCCACTACTAGATAGAGCAGTTTTACCTGCCTGATGTAGTTTTGAAGTAAATCTGCAGTCGAGTCGGAGCGCGTCCAGACACATCATCAAGGTCCGTCGAAGCCATGACAAGTGCGCTGAAGCAAAAATTTGCCTGTCTTTCAGGATGGCTTGGACAATTGTACGAAATTCCAGAAAACGCTGAGCCTGTGACCAGGTGCCAACATAGTGTTTAAGGCTAAAAGCCGCTGCCCTATGCAACCATACATAGATTGATCAAGAATGCGATCGACTAAAAGTAACCGGAAGCATCACAGCCATCAAGTACGTGTTATGAGCCGCGCCTAGTGCAGTAGTGAACTAGACAAATGGCAAAGTACGCATCTACACTGACTTCTTAACTGCGCTTAACGCCGCTCTGGGCGACCCTCATTGCCCATTACCCATAAGGAAGGTAGCTTCAAAACTACATGGTGGCAGGTGTTTTGTTACGTTTGTTTTGCCTGACGTCTACTTTCAAGTGGATGTTGACGAAGTCACGAGGGAGTTGTTGACGATTAACACACATCATGGGCTGCTCCAATGCAACCGCTTGTTCGTTGGTGATAAACAGCGTAAGGTAATTTCCTACAGTTGACGGATACCATGCTAGCGGGCGTTTCTGGTGCCGCTATCTGGACGCTATCATAGTGACGGGGCAAAACCTGGAAGAGCTATGTAACCGCTGGATGAAGTGCTTGGTAGTATACAATCGTGCATTTTCCGGATCCGTGAGGACAACTGAGCATTTTTTACGCCAAACAGCCTAAAAGTCAGATACATCTCTGAAAAGGAGGGACGTCAGCCAGGTTCGACACAGCGCGCTATATACCTATTCCGGCGCAACATTGCCAGTCTTACCACAATTACAACACTACGCATTAGTTCTTTCTTTTTATTAACAGTGATGAATAATCACCTGAAGAACGTCGTTGGCTTTCCCACTTCCCTTCAATAGAACACCTTTTACTAACCCTTTTCTTTCCCTTGCTTCTTTTTGCATTCCTTCTTCATTTCACGCTAACTTACGCGTTTCTTCTCCATGACTTCATACGTTCTTACTAATTTAGGACTAAGGCAACGTGTCCCATCAGCTTCTTCTGAGTGATATTCTTTTCTATAATCCGCACGTCTCTTCCTCCTCTCTCTGGTTCCCACAGATTGGGCATATGCGCTTTAGGACCCCTCAACCTCGCTTTGCTTCATCTTCATTCCTTATTTGGAATCATCGTTCATTCTCTACTGATCCGTGATCTGCTTGCTGCTCGTTGTAATTTGTCACCTATGATACATGCTTACATGCGCTATTCAAATAACAACTACATGGTATTGGGATACAAAAGTTCGGTCATTGTTGAAATTGATCGGCTGCGTTCCAGGTGCATTACTTTCGTCTGTCGGTGTGGCTGTATTTTCCTTGCCTTTCTTTCCCGATATTTTCACAGGTACGACGGCAGGCACTCAAGGAATTGTCAATTGTTACGACAATAATATAATACGAGGCACTAAGTTTCCTTATATGGATATGAGTAGAAGATTAGCAGCCGTTTTTACAGCTTACTAACCGGACAAATCAGGCGACCGCTTGATGGGATACGATTTTCCCGAGGCTTAAACAATTGGGTTCACCTAGCCTAACTCTAACTCTTTCACATATTTGTTGCTGGAGCTCTGCTTTTGCCTTCAGGAGGAACATTCTCCTGCCTGTACAAAACCGAACAATTGGTCATCCCGAGCTCTACACTCGGCTTTGACGGTTCAACTAACCGTGGTTGCCTACATTGCCAATAAATTTTCCAACTTACCCCGAAAGGAGCTCCGATCGGTTTTACGAAACTATATTCTATCCTTTAGGACTTCAACATATCTCTATGTATATCCCTCGAAGACTTCAGGTAGTACTACAGATGATCAAGGCATCATATGCAAACCGTGTTTAATTCATGACCTACCAATCGGGCTCAACCATCCGTTTAATACAAGACAGTACCCAGGAACGTAATGGGCACTTTCATAGGCTGGCTAGCCGAACAACCTCCCCGTGGTGCCAGCTGGGTGGTTCGGGTAAATCTCTTTCTAGCAAATGGTTCGGCTGCAGTGTTCCAGGATGTGGTGGGATTTCGCCTGGCAAGTGTTCTCCCTATAAAAACCAGAGATATCCGTTTAACAACACTGTGAGGTGGCGGGTGTGACTCGTTACTAAATAAAGTCACTGCCTCTGTTGGACAGGTAATTTGATCGGGGTCGCTATGATTTTTGAGGTCGGTGGAGGAGAGGGACATCGCGATTATTTTTCTTGTTGTATGTCCAAGTGAGCAAAAGTTCAACTTTTCCGCTGTCCAGATTTTTCAGATGTATAATGCATGGGAGTATGAGGATATGTCCAGTTCTCCATACTGGACAAGGGTTGTGGTGATTGTAGTTCAGTCCTTTCAGAGTTCTACCATGCTCCAGGTAAGTCCTTGTGGGTTGTTCCGTCCGTCTTGGGCCAAAACTATTCTTCAGTCCAATCCCAGATCTCCAAGAAGTCCCGGACCTTGGAGAAAAGGGAGAGTGAACGACAACCGAGAGAAGACCGCAAGAACAGGCCTGGAGTTGAACATAGCTAATGTCTTGTGTTACAACATTTGGGCTTGAGACAAAAGCATGTACACAGTCCAACAATAATTATGCTGAAAATGTCTCGTGAGTATCCTATAGAATCATTAGCGGTGTGGGTGGATTGCTAATGCCTGCGTAGAGACAAGAGCGTTGTACCGGTAAGTGAGTACGAAGTATCGGTTTAATATGAGCAAATAATTGCGTGGGGAGAGATCAAAGAGAGTTAGAATATTGGTAGTGATTGTCAGGTGCATGAACAGCACGTGGCTAGCGTAATCCGAGAGGGAGCGCAGAATAAGTGAAAATATATAGGTTGCCGCAGGAGAGACCTAAAGATCAATTGGTGGCAGGGCAGCGGAAAGATTGGATGCAGATATTCTAAAGGAATAAAGGTTATTGAGATACGGAGTGGCTCCTAACAAGCATTGGATCATCGCATATGCATGGGACCTATGGCCACTAACTACCTCTGAATAGAGATGCCGAATTTACGACTGCCGACAGTTGGTGGCGCTAGGAGAGACTCAGCGGCCAGATGTAGCCATTCCAATCAGACGCTTGGTCACTAGTGCATGCCTATAGGGTCGCTGAGTGTATCAACATGCCAGTGGAGGTAAGTGATAGACATTCCAGCGGAATGTATGATGGAGAGACAAGGAGTGTATCCAAGCAAGCTGAAGATCTGCGCAGAAGGGACATGGAGCCTACGGCGAATTGCTGTAGTAATAAGGAAGATAAGAAGAGCGGCAAATGGTGGCGCTAAGCTAGAGAGTAGCAGTGGCCAGCAAAGGCATTCGGGTTAAACTTACTGAGAACCAGTGGATGCCTACAGTGACAGAAGAAGTCAACAAACCAGCGAAGATGTGATGCAAACAATTCAAGAGAGTAAGTTTTAGAGAGGTAAGGAGTGACTCCTGGCGCAAAGAGCAATGTTACCAACAATGACAAGTTGCAGCTGAAAGTGGTGACATTGGTAATAGGAAGAACTGATAATGGCACTAAGGGAGAGAGTATCAACGGCTGGCAATGGCATTGTGGTGAAGCCTTAAAGTTGCTTGTGGATACCTAAAGTATCTCAGAATAAGTCAACAGACTGCAACTGTGTGTGACGCACGCAGTCCCAGAGAGGAGTAGAAAAGTGGCTATTGGAAAGCTCCGGATATGCGCAGATAGTTGGAGCCTAATAAGGATGGCTCCTGCTAAACAGAGGTGCCCAAGGTAGTATGAAGAACCGATAATGGTACTGAGGGGGAGAGAATATCGTCGGCTAGCCATGGCATTGGGTTGAAGCCTTCTAGTTGCTAGTGGATACCTAAGGTGTCCCAGCATAAGTCAGCAGGCAGCAAATGTATGTAAAGCAGGCAGTCTCAAAGGATGAAGGTTGGAGACAGAAGAGCGTGACTCCGAGCAAGCTCCGGAGATGCTTGGAGCCTACGACCGCAAGTTGCTACTAAATAGAGATGTTGTGGTTGATATGATCGACAGATTATGGCGCTATGAAAATCTTTCGGCGGTCAGATATAACCATCCTATGAAACAGATTGTTCACTAGTGGATTCCTACAGTGTCAGCAGAATACATCAGCAAGCCAGCAAAGGTACGTGATACAGGCATTCTAAAAGATTACAGGACGGAGAATCACGGAATGTCTTTTAGTAGCTCTGGGATGCGCAAAGATGTATGGAGCCTACAACGCTTATTCTTTGGCCATTTGCTGGCAGACGAGACCTAACGTATGAATTGGTCAACCGCCAAAAACTTGCTTAAATCTGAAAAACTTTCATGTATGTACATTAATGCCGAAGGCTCCTTAGTAAACCTACCGAACTTCGGCTAGGTCAGGTTGCGATTGCCTGGGGCCTGATTTCTATTACCGAAACTTGGTTACACCAAGAGGTGACCGACACTGAGGTTAAGATATCCGGAAAGTCCCTCATCCGGAACGGCTGCCACAGCAGAGGAGGTGGGGTCCTAATCTACTACCGCAGCGATCTGCAATGTGCAATAGTTGATGGTCTGAAAAATTACGTTATCGACTCACTCTGTTGCTGTCTCCGACTAATACACAACGACGCATATCTCGTAGCTGTCGTTTACCTCTCCCAGTGTCCACTTCGGAAAGGGATTCCCGCTTGATACGTGGCCTGAACAGAGTAACACGCACTAGGTACAGCCACATTCTCATCTCCGGGGACTTCACGCTACACGACCTGGAGATTTCGACATCACCCAGTGAGCAGTTTAAAGCAGATTTGCATGAATTTCTAGCTAATATTCCCTTGTACAATCACGTCATCACGCCCATTAGGTTAAGGACAGCAAACAAACCGTCAGGATTGGACCATGCGCGCATGAATGAAGAGCTCATGGTTATTTATTTATAGATGGATAGTCCAGTCGGTCTCGGTGGCCAGGTAGTAATAAGGTTCAAACATGTATGTTAGCAGAGTATCCATAGACCACTAGGAATTTACTCACACAATCACACACTACTACGTATTAAAAGAACTCGTTGACGCATCTGATTGGGAATGCTCATACCACAGTTCCCTGGAAAACGTTTGGACAGAGTTCGTTAAAAGCCTCAGCGAAATCGTCAACAGAGTATCAGAGACCAAGCCCCTTCGTCCCTCAAAAACGCCTTCAATTCTAAGCAGCAAAGCTCGAAGATGTCAGGCGGTAAGGATGCAGTATTATGTGCCTACAAAAGTTATCCGACCCAGCGTGGAAGATTTTCCTGACTCATCGCAACTATTGCACTACACTTGTCCGTGAGGACAAAGTAACTTATCAACTGCGCCTAGCCAAAAGATTTCTGGTAAACAACAAACCGCTGTAAAGGCACGTCAACAAACTTCGTAAAGCGAAACATGGAATCCATCCATTTTTCATGACAGGCGGTAGAGTACAAAGTGCCGAAGAAACAGCGAATGCCCTGCGGCTAATTAGTGCCACAATGTTTGAAATCGCAGTCTCCATCTGCCCTATACTGCCATGCACATGACCGACTCCATTGTTTACAAATGTAATTTTCAACCCATCAATTGTGCTAAGGGCGTTACTCTCGTTGCTTCGTCCCAGCTCTCCGGAGGTAGACAACTCCCACCCGAATGCACTGGAGGCTGCGGCCAACAAGCTAGCTGAACCACTGTCACGGTTTTCCCAAGGTGCATTGATGAACGACAAGTCCCCACTATGTGGAAGCGTGGCATTTGCACGCCGATCGTTAAAGGGGTTAGCCGTGCCGATCCTGAAAATTATCGCCAGTGACCCTCCTCCCTGTGATCGCTAAGATGATGGAACCGGTCACCGCTGAGGACCTATGCACTACTTGGAAACATGTGCCTTCTTGGCACCGGAGCAGTATGGATTCCGTCAACACCGGTCACTCAACACCAACCTACTGATTGCGCGAGGTACTTGAACGGAAGTGGCTGGTGAGGGGATAAAAATTGACGTCATCTATCTGGACTTTTGTAAAGCTTTCGACCGCCTGGATCATTGCATCCTGCTTCACCGGCTACTGAGCTACGGACTCGGAGAGCGTGTATTTGGTTGGATTGGTAACTTTCTGCACTAACGGAAGCTTAAAGTACGCGTTGGGGATCACTCCCTCGCCCGATTGAGGTAGTATGTGTTGTTCCACAAGGCTAAGTGCTGAGAACGCGCTTATTCCTGGTGTTTGTCAACCACCTGAAAAGAATTATCTTATCAAAGTTCCTGCATTTTATAGATGACGTCAAGATGTAACGAGTAATTAGTAACAATGAAGATCACGATATACTCCAACATGACAACATTTATAAATGGTCAAAGTGGAAGATGCTGCAATTGATAATGGCTAAGTGCAAGGTGATTCAGCTGCGTCACCAGCGAGTGAGCGCTTACTAGCTTGCAGGCCACACCTTGGAGAAGGTTTCTCTGGAGCCTGACCTAGGTGTATGAGTACAGAATCTCGTGACTTTCAAACATGCAGAGAAGACGACCAGAACCGGCACTAAACACTTCAGCCTGCTTCGCAGGGCCTTCGGTCGGTTTGAGCCCACCCTCTTTCTACAAATGCTTAATGCTTACTTGCGACCGCACGTGGAATATGCTATTCAGGAGTGGCAATCGTGGTAGAAACAGGATCCCGTTGCTTTCAAGACCCCTAACGAAGAGCAACCAAAACCGTCAAGGGCTTCTTTCATCTGTTCTATCAGCTTAGACTGGAATCTCTAAGAATTTACAACAGTCGGTATCGGCTTTTGCGGGTGCGCTCATAATGGTGTACCAGATTCTGAAGAATCCAAAGCACCATTGCCGACCGTTCCCGGTGTTGAACCACAAAACTAACCCTAGAGGTCATCCTCTGAAGCCGTCAATACAGTATAGCCGGCTTGAACTTCGCAAACTTTATTTTCCCTCCGCCTGCGTCAGCTTTGGAAAGCCCTCCCTAACTAGGTCGTCTCTGCGCCTAATCTGGCGGTATTTAAAATATGAGTTGGGAAATCGTTGTCCCATTTGCATTTCATTTTATGAAATGTTAGCTAGGGGCTGCTAAACGCAAGCAAACGGAGTCTCACCATACTCCCAACCAATGGAATTTTGGATTTATACATTTACTACGCCAACATCCCTGCTATTCTACATAAGTCTATGGTGATTCCACCAAAACGCTCTTCACTTTATCATGCGCTTTACTGTTCGCAGTAATTTCCATCCCACGGGACTTGTTAAGCATTGCTTTGTTACCCCTAATACCCCATGGTTTCACTAATGTTGCCTACTGCCTTTAGCTCATTAAAGCTACGGAGGAGCCTATGCACTTTATCAGTGTTACCCACTTTGATGTATTCATTAAATAAATAAATAAATTAGGGTTATGCTTGGCAAAACGAGGCACGCGGGTGAAGGCGCGATACCATATGCACACAATCATGGCTGCTTTGGAATAGTAAAACGTTGCTTTCAATTAAAGATATAACCGAAAGGTTCGTAGTTCATACGGTTGACTTTTGCCAGGTAATAGTCCTACCCAGGAACATGAAGGCGCTGGGGCGCGGAAAAAGCGGTCATAACTGTTGTGTCCATATTCAAGTTCGACTTTATTTCGCCATGTAGTAATCCATAGGCACAGGAGCCAAAGTAGGTTCTCGGTGCAATCGTTGTCCATTAACATCTCGGAATGTTCGGTGCTCCATCAAAGCATTCTCCGTAGCAAAATCGGTTACATACGCTCTATGTAGGCGTCTACCGACTTCGTCAGAGGGAAACGTTCAGCTGTGACTTTATTTAGTGGCGCGTCACATCCGCTACGTTGCATGGTTGTTAAGCGGACATTTGCGGCAGTTTATAAGGACAGCGCTTGACAGGCGAAAATCCACTACATCCTGGAACACTGCCGTCGGTTAGTTTGAACAGTAGTGCAACCAGGTGATGCATCGTAGGCTCATTTTGCACGCTATTACTCGCAGTCGATTGACTGCTAAATTTCTTCGCTGGTTGCCAGCTTGGCTTGGTAATGATCAGGTCAAAGATGCAAAAGAGTCGTAGATATGAGTGCTGAGTAGTGCAGGTGAGTAAAAATATTGTTAATAGAGGCGGGCTTCTTCTTCGGTTATAAACTTGTCCGTATTGTGCAGACCGTGTCCAGCTGTCCTACGTTGATAAGCCTCTCTCACAAGAACGCATATTTAGAGACACATGAGTAACTTTACTGGACCTGGCTATTTACACCCACCTACCAATACACATCCACGCATAACACCAGTATGTTGCCAGTTAAATTGCAACATTTTAGTTCAAAAACCAATCGTACGTGTTTGTATTACCGAGATCATGCCCTTGCAGGCGTGCGTCGCACTGACGTGACGAGTGTGACTTGTCACCAACTAGGGGCCCTGCTCTTGCTTACCCGGACAACCCTGTCAAATCCACAGACCTCAAACATTATTGTAGATACTGGCGACATGATCGAAAGCAGTCAAATAGACAGCATTGCATTTACAAACAAGCAACACACCTACATACGTACCTGCAGACATTTATGAATCCCCATATATGAAAATCTAGTTATACTATAGCACATTGCTTGCTCAATTGTTGTACTATTATGAGCATGTCTTCAAAGGCGTGCTTCGCGGGGCTGCGAATAAGAAGATTTTATTTATTTATTTATTTATTTAATAAAGTGAATGACTTTGTACCTCCCAGACGCAAGCCCTGAGATATCTGTTTACTTAACGCATTTGCTAGTTGTTCCAATCAGGTCACGGTCTCCTGTTTAAGAGCTTCCTAAGCTAGCTCCCTAGTTTGGATTAAATAAATGTATCTGTGCTGTAAAACCAAGTCCCTAGAATGGCTAGCGAGCTAAGAACTATATTTAGGTTTATAAATAAATAAATTAATTAAGTTTTTATTCTCGACAAGGCGAGGCACGCCTTTACAGGCATGATCATTATGACAACAATGCGCGGTCGAGAATGTGCAAGAATACGTTATGTTTGCCGTACCAGTGTATGTTTATGTAGGGGGTATGTAGTTATGTAGCAGTGTGTGTGGGTGTGTAACTGTGAGTTTCCTGTTTGCAACTGTGCTGCTCTAATTTTCACTCTCATATCGTCGGCAATGCTCGGGTAGAAGATGGATGTCCGTGCGTTAGAAAGGATTATTCGGATACCCACGTGGCAGTGACATTATTTTGTGGCGAGTCACGACCGCCATGTCACAGTGTTGTTAAGCAGACATTTGTGGCTTTTTATAGGGAGAACGCTTGCCAGACGAAAACCCACCACGTCCTGGAACACTGCCGCCGAACTATTTGCTGGAACGGGTCAAACCCGAACCACCCAGCTGGCACCACGTAAATAATATTACGCCGCAAATACTCATATCCTAATAAGACAAAAGAAGTAAAGTCAAAAAGATAGGGGGACTGATGTAAAGCTGCCTTCGTACTGCTGCACTGCTGCTATTGTGCTCCTGCGAGACTACGACCGCCCGATTGCTCATTCATGCGCTCAACCAACGGACGGGGTACAGAAGGCCAAAACTCGGTAAACAGGGAGTCTATTCTACACGATAGGTCAGTTCTATTTATTGGTGAAAGAAACATACTAATTCGGAAGCGTTTGGCTCTCAGCCAAAGTGAGTTAATTCCGTTCCACGGATTTATCATATTTGACAGACTGGTTCGTCTCCGTGGACACGAGCTTGTATTCGCTGGCCAATCAGTTTGCACCGGATTCCCAAATTTGGCAAAACAGCCGAAGGTCTTTCCACGCTCGTGCTTATGACCTTCGCATGCAGCAGACAGCTCACGTGCCCCTCGGTACGCCTGTGCGCGACATCGTATCTGGACAATGGCTCCACTAACTTCGCTGTTAGGGACAGACAGAGATGCAACACTAATAGATTAGCCTAAAATTTTACTTTTGTGCCATAGTATAAAAAATTGTTGCAAAAAAGAAATTCAGAATACTAACGGAATGAGCTCACCAACAATGGTTTCTATGATGTTGGAACTGTGCCTGCAGTCCGTTCCACCCCTTGTAAGGTGTCACACAGATGCTAGTCGTAAGAGACGCGCCGAGTACGGAAGTAAGGGAACACTCTTTCGTCTGGTCCCAAGGTGTATTGGTTAAAGTTGCAAAAATTGAGGGCAGGTAAGCAAAGGCAGACAGTGGTACGCAGGCTGACTCACGGGGGCAGCCGGTGCTCGATATATACCATCTGGTAAACAAATGGGCGATCAGCTATAAACTAGAAGAAAAACCAATTGCTCAGAATACCAAAAGCGTGTATGGTTCCTGTTAACTTCCTCGTTGAATTCCAGTTTATTTCCATATTTGAACTCCCAAGCGGCATAGAGAACAGTTATCACCATGTTTACCCACGTATCCATATAATGCAGCGTCCGTAGGAGGCTGTAGCGATTTTATGGATGTTGAATAAAGCGTGACCCGAGCAGGTAGGAGAATTTCTCTGATCATTCAGAGGCGTTGCATCCCGCGCGCGACGTTAAAGTTGCTGATAGTTCCAACCAAACAGGATGAAGCACAGCCGTGGACCAATGATCAATGTGGAAGTGATCAAACGCTCACTGAATGTAAACAATGCACCCAAGCTCAGCGCCCTGGCCGGTAGCGCTTTATGCGACCAGCAACAAGCTTGTATAAGTTCAGACTCCGGTACCACGGCTTCATCCTACAGTAAGAATCAACAGAGTCAGAAGTTTAGGCCAAACAATTCACTTGGTACAACCCCATAACAATAGTTTGTACATCGGGTGGAGATCAGCTGGAACAAGCTCATAACGAAGCTCAACAAGTTATTACCGAGCAACTCGCCCCTAAGTCTGCTCATACAGTTCCTGCTTCTCCTCTAGATGGCTTCTCGCCATCTGTAAAGTTAGAGGACCCCGGCAGTTCCTTCTCACTCATACTTATCAACGCCAGGTCACTTAGTAAAAAGATGCACGTTCCACGTCCATTGGCCGTCCTTACCGCACCTGGTGCAATTTGCGTCACTAAAAGGTGGTTCACACCATGCAATGTCGCTGATGCCCACACACTTCCTGGACATCGGCTGCATATGCAATCTCGAATTCACAAACAAGCTATCTAAAACAAACTTACCCAGCATGGAAGGAAATCATTACCACCGCAGCGTCCATGGACCTCGTATGGAAAAGTACCGATATCATGAGATCCACAGTATTATTAGGATGCGCTAATAGAGACCCTGACGCATTACAAGTGAGCGATACTGCACTCATGGCAACTTTCGAACATGTATCTAGCCAGCCCTGTGAATGTAAAATTGTCGCAGGTAATTTCAACTTGCCTTATCTGCAATGGTACCCACACATCGCTTCTACAAAGTACGCAAGTTTACTAGCTTGCCCCCACCCAGGCGGTTGGGAGCCAGCTATTCCCGCCCATACCCGGGTGACACACATATTGGAGTTGGTAGTTTCTATAGACGTCCCAAACTGAGAGTATCAGTAGGCCAGGAATTTTATGGAAACGGTCATAGATTACTATACTGCTCGTTGTACATAAAGTGTTCCGCCACTAATCGTACTCGATCAGATCCAATACCGCTTCAGCGGCAGAAGACTTTCAAAAATTGAGCTACATTTGCTCTACTCGTTAGGTCGAAAACTTGGAATGGTTTTTTATCAGACAACCTAGAGCACTCTGCTAAAATCTCTAATAGGGAGACTAATTTATATCTTGACTGCATGGCTCAATTTCACGTTTAACAAGCAGCCGATGAATAAACACTAGCCAAACAGTTTTGCTCACAAAAAGGAGTTAGCTACGGCGCTCTCATTATAGGACGTTCCATTTTGCCTATGCTATGAGGGCAAATGAAGTCTCGCTATTGCGTCGCCAGCCAGGTCCGCACAAAAGCATACTGGGCTAGCACGGGCAGCCAGGAATAGTGTTAGAAGAGCGAGCAACTCAGCTGACTTCCGCGTTCTCGCATCTCTTACCAATTGCCAAAGATATCACTCACAACAATAAGCTCTAAATAAACTTCCGATGATTCACTTGTTATACCTAAGGCATTCAACACTTAATTTATCGAACCTGGACGTTTAGAAACAGGCCCAGTCAGAGATGATCTGCAAGTAAACCCTAACCATTCACTTTGCACGGTACATTTTGTCATCATAGGTATACACTCCGTGACTTCGACCATTAAGCCATTTTCAAACCTAGGTCCAGCTAGCATTCCGCCATGCTAATTATGGAGGGGATGAGGACATTCCCATACTTCTGCTGAAACATTTTACAATCTCTATGCAGAATGGGAAAGATCCTTCTGCTTGGAGACACTCTAGTCATATTGCAACACAAAAGTGGCTCTTTGCGGGAAGGTGCCAACTTCTGCTTGAGAAAAATACATCTCTCATCCCGTGGGTGATGCAAAAGACTGTTAGACGAACGCTCATGGACTCCTTGTAAAAAGGAAATTGTGTGAACAAGTCCCAACATAGCTTTCTGAGTGCTCGATCCCGAGCGACTGCCAGCTGGCTTTCCTTAACATGGTCACCTAGCGATGGACACAGATCAAACGGTACGCACGCTCTGTGTCCATATGCAAAAAGCATTCGACAGTCCCGCATAAGCAGGTACTACCTATGCTTAAGGCTTATGGCATGGGGGTCCTCGTTGAACTGTTTGGGATCATACCTAACCGGGCGCACGCAGTCAGTGCAAATAGCACATGGCAAATCCTCTCGGGCCACTGTCTTGAGCGGTGCCATAAATGGAGGTGATTTAGGACCAACACACTTTCTTATTTGTATCAACAGCGTATAGAACGGCCACCAATTTCCATTCGCTGATTATATCAAAAGTGTCTACACCCGCCCCACAGGTACAACCACATCGGCACCCAACAGAATAAGTATAGACCTAAGGACCCTAGTGTTATGATGTCAGCAGTGTCAACTGAATTGCTCCGTGATAAATCGGGTGCCATGACGTACAAAGGCTTATTACCTAACGAGGCGCCAACAATTAAGGACATCCTTGTTCAACGTAATGCATCAGCAAAAACCTGGGCCTGCATTACTCCATGCGTCTCAACCTTTCCGAGCAAGTGCACTTTCAAGTTGCAAAGTCTTGACAATTAAATTTTCACCTTGGACTGCCACATAAACACTGTCGAAGCACGTCTTGAACTTTACCGGAGTCACGTTTGCCCGACGTTGGGATACTGCGCTTTCATATGCAGTAGCTTGTGTTAATCGGACTGCCTTTGGCTTGAAAAAGTCCAATGGTAGTTCACTAAAATGCTCGTTTCACAATACCAGGCGTTTACGTACATACAACGGTGTGGTCAGCTGAGATACTAACCTCTGTGGCTGCGACTTATGGTCTTTAACTTACGCTTCCTGCCTAAGATGATGCATAACTTTGTGCATAGTGACATATCCAGCCTTAATCTGAGAGCTGGAACAGCAGGTAGCCTCAGCCACAGGAGTAGCGCAATTACTCCGCTAAGAGCCAAGAAGGAATTACGTTTTCTTTTCTTCTTAGTAGCATATATAAATACTTCGGACAGACTACCAACAAGGTTGCGAGGAATCCGGAACCCACAAGCGTTCAAGATGCAGGTGCAAAAGTTCATGTGCATGGATAAGGCAAAAAAGCGCTTTAGCGTCTGTGGCTCGGATGATCGCTTTTTTGAGACCGGACCGGATGGAGCATGCAAAACTCCGCTGCACCCCGGTGCAACGTAGTGCATTATACAGATGGAGCATGTGATACATTGGTGCAAGGCATTTGTGTCATCCTCAGCTTAATATCTGTCCTTCCCACTTCTGGGATTTCGCGTGGTTTAATTGCGCGATAAGTCTAGGAGATAGGGTTGCAAAGCCGGGTTTATGATCAACTTCCAAAACGCATTCTAGCTTCACCCATTTCTAGCTGGCCTGCAGTCACTCACGTATTAAGAAGACATGTGGCAGTGGTAAGTATAACTGCAAAAGGCCCATTACGCCCAAATCGTATCTTCACCTCTAAGGATGTCTATCTTGCTAACAACTTTAGAACGGTGCAAATAATGCGATACATGGCATACCACTCTTGAACAGAGTGGCAACGCCGCATGTCCGGTGAATATGACGCTTTCGCTGACAGCGGTTTATTAATCGGCCATCAATTCCTTATCCCATCTTCACTTTGCTCCAACGATTACTGCACATAAATGGTAACTTGAAACTGTAAAGCTTACTTTCACTCCATGCCCCTATCTACAACGCCTGGCTTTCAACCAGGATCAACTATGAAACTTGAGAAGTGAGCAGCAAACTACCTTAAACTGCACGGTCGTACACCGTTTGCAAGAGGCAGATTGAGCCTAGCTCGCCAGTTCTTTATCCACTGGTGTCTCATTTCCAGGTCCATTCTTTTTCTCAGCCTACCGTTCCTTTATTCTTTCCTGAAGCCCGATATTTATCGGCCATGATATTTCATACATTGTAGATAACTTCTGGACCTATTTTGACCCACTTTCTTATTTATTATTCGGCTTGCTATAAATATTGCTACGCGCAGTGGAGAACTCTTCTGATATGAGGGTTTATATACCTAACCTATAACCTCGCCACTAGTTCATTACCTCTATCTTCATAACTATTACCATCCCTTATATAGTTTGTCCTGTGGCACCGCGTAAGTAGATGAAACTTGGTGAACGCGTTCCTTGTGATACTTTTTGTAACTGAGACTTTTGTAGGCGCACAAATATGCTGGTAGTTCATGGAATCCATCTGTCCTCTGCTCTTATCAGAGACTAACTGAACCCAACCACACTATTCAACGCAAATCTACTCTATTGATCGCACACTTAGTTGTTAACATGGGCGCTGTTTATCAATATGGCCACGTCTCCATGTTCAACTCTCTCCATTAGTCATCTATATATACATCCCACATTACTGATACATTCGTTCAAACCATGGCTCTAAGAATATGGTTGCCACTAACAACATTACGGAGCTGACAACTAAGGAAACCCCCTAGCCCTTATCCTTGTGGTAGACGTCAGCATTGCGTTTGCGTCTTTATTGGAAGCATACAATGTTCCAACCTAAGACACTAAGAAAAATGGACAACACTACTCTTATACGAAGTTTATGAGCCAAATTTAACACTATGCACACCGTAAGTTGAGTCACGGTCTCCTAAACCAGGCCTTTTGCATTCCCAATTCCATCCTCTTGGCCACATAGCTCTTAGCTTTTTGCTGAATTGCACATTCGCCACTCACCGTTGGAACCACTTGTAGACTGATGGCATGATGAACCGGATCTATTTTTGATCGCCACGCATGTCATATAAACATTTAATATTTCATGTTCTCTGACACTGTCACGATAGCTAGCCATGTGCCAGACACCCCGGTCACACCGGCTAGCTGAAAATCTAGCTATTTCGAATCACTTCTTGCTTTATGTTGGTCATCAGTTCAAAATTTATATTCCAATTGAATTCCCTGCTTACCTGCTTCATGTGTAGTTGGTGGAAAACCAGTTCCCATTTCCTGAGTATCCTGTTATTCCCGACTTACACTATCATACAATTATGCCTTCTGGACAACTGCAATAGCTCGCACGGAGCGTTCACCGATGTGATACTTTGTGTGACGTTCAAGCCTTAGTTTACATCGATGTCACCCATACTAAACCTTCAATATTAGAGACAGAGATCATAAAGAGCAACTAGTTGCGCAGTAGAGCGTTCCAACACATGGGGCACAATAATGTTTCATGTCTGGAAAACCCTAACAATAGAAAACAAATTTCTCGAGACCCTACCCATGCTGGCACTAGCGAATTGCACGTTTAGAAGCATTTTGCAATTTTTTCCGGTGACCCTTGTTATTCTTGACGCTGGACGTATGTACCTTAATGGTAGTAGAGGTCGGTGTTTAGGAATGCATTGAATGAGCTTGAATTGCTAAATCTTGCAGAATTTGTCTAATAAATTGATGGGGTTTACAGGCTCCTTCGAGTCAAACAGACACAGAGCTGTCCTGGCTAATCCAGGTAGACCAGACTCAAGTAGTCTCAGGATGACATTCACGGCTGCTTAAAGCTGAATACTTTTTGGAATTTTACGTATACAGGGGTTGCTTCGACCAACCGACCATTGAAAACGTCACACTGGGGTCTTTTGTCCATGGCCTAATTACAAAGAGTCATGTAATTTCCCGTAGCCAAAAAATATTCTAGTGCCTTTGAGCGTTTCCGTGTATATTTTTCACCATTCTCTTAGCATCCTAACATGACTTCATACCTGCGCGCCTCTGCACTTTGCCACATATCCTGCGAAGTCCACAGTAACGATATATGCATGCATTCTGCTTGTTTGCTCTCCTTGCCTAACCATTTTTAGAGCTCTTCTGGCAAGCATTCTCAGCCCATTGGGTCAGCGTACAGCCGCTCCTTGCCAGATGCTCAGTTATCACTTACTCCCAGAAACCTCTCGACACTTGCTCAAGTAGGAGTCCAGCTGTCTCACTGGCTTTTCTTAATTCAGTCTACCTTAGCACCCCTGCATGATTTGAGTAGCTGCACGACTGCGATTCCGCCACTTATGCTATGACGTACTTAACAACCTTAATATACGCTTGAGTTCCTACGGTTCGCTGTCGTCTTATCAATAAATCTATCTTAGTCCTCTTCTGTCAAGCAAACATAACGCAGGTGGTCAGTGCACAGTCGCTATCCAGTTTCTCATTTCTAGATGTTCAGTTATCTTTTATTCGTCGTACTGTCTTCGATTTTTATACCTGCATGCCACCAGCTCTCGGATTAGCTTACCCTGGCTCTATCCACCCTGGTATTATTAGCTTAGCATCTCAGCATAACTTACTTATCTGCGTGCCTCTACGCTTTTGCCTCATTTGCTGGGACGCCCTCGTCGACGTTAATGCATGCTTACATTTCCCTTTTTCGCTGCCTTTTCTTTAATTAACCTTTCTTAGCGGTCTAGGCATCAATCCTATCCCATCTGTTCAGCGCACAACCGCACGTTAGCCTTTCCTATCTAGACGTGCATTTATCCATCACTCATTGCTAGGCCTGCGACACTTCTTCATGTAGGAGTCCAGCCCACCCGCTGGCTTTTCCTGGTTCAGTATACCTTAATAGCATTCCCTTAGCACCCTAGAATGACTTGTACCTCTGTGCGACGCTGCGCTTGTCACATATGTTATGACGGCTTTAGCAACCTTAAGGTATAGGTTCGTTCCACACGTCTGCTTTCCTTTAATTGATCTTCTTGGTTCTCTTCTGTCGATCAAACATTTTCTCTCTCTCACACGCGCACAGCCGCTCCTTAACCACGCCTTTGTAGGTGTACTGTTTCCGTCTCGCAGCAACGTGTTTGACAACTGCTAAAGTATGAGTCCAGCTCCCTCAGTCGGCCGTAGCACTCATATCTTAGTACCGTCGTGTCCTCAATGTCTAGATCCACTGAACAATTTTACTCCGCGCTGGCGTCTAATCTTACCGCTGCTTAACCAACAACTCACGTTTGCTTCCCTTTCGTCGCAAGCTGTTTATATTTTTAGTTACTTATTCTGCGCTCCTCATCGAATTAGGCTGGCTATCTACTGTTCCTCCAGCATTCAATCGCCGCCAGTCTTTTAGCACCCTGTTCTCTCTTCCCACGCGATAGTTGCATCATAAGAGACTGATACTTCGTGAATTGCTTACTGGTACAACCCATTGTTCTCTAAGTAGATGGTAGCAATCTACCCACGTGGCCAGTATTTCTTGCAGCACGTTTAAAAGACAATTCCAGTATAATCATTGTTACACATTGTACATCGTTTTGTCTCAACTCTAAATGTTATAACATACGAGTTCAACAACTTTTAACACCACGCCTGTTCTTTGCGGTCTTTTCTCGGTTGTCCCACACTTTCCCTTTTTTCCAGCTCCGGAACTTCTTGGTGATCCGGGATTGGACTAGGGAACAGAGTTTTCACCCGAGGCAAAATATAATCCACAAGGACCTACATGGACCCTGGCTGCACAACAAAGGGATTCAACTGAACTCACCACTACGACGGTTGTCCAGTGTGGCTAGCTGGGCACGACGTTTGCACACTCCCGATACGTATACATAATCTGAAAACTTCAGAAAACAGAAAGTTTGAAAGTTTTACTCACCTGGGTACTCAACAAGGGGACTCTTCGGGAATCTTGTCCTCGAGCAGCCTCAGCGATTATGGCGGCCCTGCCCAAGCTAGCTGATCAACCAACAGAGGAAATTGGAATTTATTTGACTGCAAATAACCGAGTGTGAAATCAGTCGGCAAGCTGCTTTGGCAGTTGTACCCTAGTCTTCAAACGTATTTACGGCCGTGTTCCTTTACGTGGTGGGTTGGCGCCGGCCAAGCGTTCTGCCTATAAAAAGCCACACATATCCTTTTAACAACACTGCGACGAAGCTGATGTGACTCGCCACTGAATGCCGTCACTGCCTAAAACTTAATACTGGTACGTCGACTAGAGTCATATTTCAATCGTTTCTTGACACGTACAAGGCTAAATAAATAAACACAGTTAATATTCTCGGTGTTGAACGCGACGCGCCAACAAGGCATGATTAAATATGTACAATCAAGGCTGCCGTGATCAAAGGTGCTCAACACTGCTCCTGACATTAAAAATGTTACGAAGTGAAATAAGGTTGTGATAACCGTTCGATCTCACAGTTGAAACAGATTGTTTATGCAAATGTAAAAATGTTAAAAGCACATTATGTGATAGCGGAACTGGTTCCATGTAAATTTTCTGGCCTGAAGCAGATCTCTTGCGTCGCTACTCGCAGTCAGCCGTTATCCGCTTTCCATCCTCCAGCGTATGATGTTTTCTCCTGTGGTGGCGTTGTGTTTCAACCCCGTTCATTTGAACCATGTGGTCTTTGTACGGGTAATAATCAAAGTTGCCAATTATACACCATTCAGTCGTTTAAGCATTGATCCAGTCCGGTGCAAGTAGCTGTGGGAGACGTGAAAAGTGACGCAATGGACAAGAGAAAGCCAATGAGAACCTCGATGAAAATGCACACGAGGAAACAAATGGAACGCAACAAAACGACGTGACTTGAAAGGCTATGCCTACTGTAGATTTGCTTTATATGTCCTTTAAACTTGCTATCCGTGTGAATAAAGGGCTGAAAAACGAGGAGGTTCGGGTTGGGGTTGGTTCCCTTTTTACAACTGTTTACTGCTATCGTGCTGCGTCGCGCGTGGTTATTACTTCTAACATCTACTGTCGTATACAGGACCCAACAAACACGGAGTGCTGTCATCCAATCAGACCATACAACTGTCCAGCCAATCACCACCAAGCTGGAACCAACGAAACCAATATATGCCAGTGAGTCTGGTAAACACGTGATCTTTCTGTTGACACTTTGTTGAATCTGCTTGTCAGTATCTCTTGATCCGCTGTATCAATACTACCGGTCATTTCCACGATCTAGTATTCTATCCACCTACTAGAACAGTTCGGGTTATATCAACTGGCGACGGAACTGGTAATTAAAATGGCAATTTCATCAGACGATCTCCGTGCAATTCTTCAACAACAGCAGTCGCAGTTCGAGGCCGGTCAGCTCCGTTTACTCGATACTCTAACGCGTAACCTCTCCCTGGTTTCCAAGGACAAGGCACCGCAGGATGAACATACCAACATTGAATCAATTGTTTCTACAATTCAGATTTTCCAGCATGACGTTGCATCGGGTGTTACTTTTGAGTCCTGGTTCAAGCGCTAGGAGGACATTTTTCGTGTTGAGTTCGGTGGGAAGGAGGATTCATGGCGATCACGAACACTACTTCGTAAGTTGGGGATCACGGAGTATGATCGTTTCGTAAACTATATTTTGCTCAAACACCCAGGCGAATTTTCTTTTGATGACACGGCTCAGTGCCTCACACCGATTTTTGGAGAACGTTCCTTGCTCTTCAGCACACGTTATCATTGTTTAAAACTCGTCAAGCACTCCATGGACGACTACATTACCTACGCAGGTATCGTTAACCGCGAGTGTGAGCGTTTTAAAATTGCATCCATGACCGAGACACAGTTCAAGTGTCTCATGTTTATTTGTGGTCTACAATCTCCGTCAGACGCGGACATCCGCACACATCTTCTCACCAGACTGGAGCAAGACCCAGACATAACGTTGCAGAAAATGGCTGAGGAATGTCAGCGCCTGATCTATTTGAAGCATGATTCCCGTATGATGGAATAGCAGCAGATCAACATGGCGGATGTCAGACCGGTCAGATCACACGAACAGGAGTCCAAAAAGCCACCAACAACATGTTGGAACTGTGGCGCATGGCACTACGCCTTACAGTGCACTTTACGCCGACATCGGTGCAATCAGTGTCAACGCTTTGGTCACAAAGATGGTTTCTGCAAGCCACGCAACTCAACTAAAGCTGACAATTCCAACAAACGGTTTCCGAAACCACCGCAGAAGGCTAGTCGCAGCATTGTTGCTAGCTATCAAGTCAACGCGACATCGCGAAGACGCTATCTAACAGTGAGTGTAAACGGGTATCCCGCGACTCTTCAGGTAGACACAGGATCGGACATCGCGATTATTTCGCAAACGATTTGGGAATCCATCGGACGTCCTCCAGTTATGCCCACTCAACAGACAGCCCTCAGTGCATCCGGAACAACTCACGGTTTGATTGGTGAGTTACGTTGCTTGGTATCGTATAATGGTCAAAAATTTGAGTCTATATGCTGCCTCACTAACCAACCAGGATTGAATAGTCTCAGCATTGACTGGTTAGATAATTTCAATCTTTGGAGTATTCCGTTTGATAAAGTCTGCAAACTGGCACTGGGCATCAGCATTCCTCCCGTAATAATCGATGCAGGGCTACAGCAGTCCATTCCACAACGGTTATTTCAGCGATATGCACTAGTTTTCCAGGAAGGACTTGGCCTTTGTAGCAAAATGAAGGCTCAATTGCAGCTGAGAGCAGATGCTAAACCCATTTTTCGTCCTAAATGTCCGGTATCTTATTCTGCATTAACCAGTGTAGAGCTAGAGCTGGATCGCCTACAGCTAGCAGATGTCATACAACCAGTCGATTACTCGGACTGGGCTGCTCCAATCGTAGTTGTACGGAAGGCCAAAGGCTCAATTCGTGTATGTGCAGATTTTTCAACAAGTCTCAATGACGCCCTTCAGACACAAAGTTATCCACTACCAGTCCCAGAAGACATTTTTGCCAAACTTTCAGGCGGTAGACTGTTTGCCAAACTTGACCTATCTGATGCATATCTACAAATCGCCAATGACGATGAGTCAAACGAATTGTTGACAATTAACACACACCGTGGATTGTTTCCGTTTAACCGATTGCCATTCGGGGTTAAAACAGCACCAGCTATTTTCCAGCAGCTTATTGATACCATGCTCACGGGCATCGACGGTGTTGCAGCTTACTCAGATGATATCTTAGTGGTCGGAACGAGTCCAGAAGAGCTAGCAGTGAGGCTCGACCAAGTTTTGGATCGTATAAAAGAGTACGGATTGCGCTTGCGATCAGACAAATGCAGTTTACTTTTGCCACAACTTAAATATCTGGGGTTCATTATTGATCAGAATGGACGTCGTCCCGACCCAGCCAATATTTCATCTATTGTTAACATGCCGGCACCAACAGACGTCAGTACGCTACGCTCTTTTCTTGGCATGGTTAGCCACTATTCTTATTTTCTCCCGGAAATGCATCAACTGCGAGCACCTCTAAACGCATTACTCATGAAAGAGGTCAAGTTTACTTGGTCAGCAGAGTGTCAAGCAGCGGTAGATTGGATTAAGGATATGCTAACTTCCGACCTCCTTCTCACGCATTACGATCCCAAGCTTCCAATTGTGGTAGCTGCCGATGCAAGCAACTATGGCATCGGAGCTGTGTTGTCCCACACTTTCCCAGACGGTTCTGAGAAAGCAGTTATCCACGTGGCACGGTCGTTAACATCAGCAGAGAAAAATTATTCCCAGGTTGAAAAGGAAGGCCTGGCTATCATATTTGCTGTCAATAAATTTCACAAAATGCTATATGGTAGACGTTTCAAATTACTGACGGATCACAAACAGTTGCTGACCATATTTGGTTCACATAAAGGCATCCCGGCAACTACAGCCAGCCGTCTACAGAGATGAGCTTTATCCTTACTGGCCTACGATTTTAGCATCCATTACCAATCGACCACAGATTTTGGCCAAGCCGATGTGTTGTCTCGCTTAATTGAGGATCATCCAGCAGACAACAACGAGACAGTGAATGCTAGTGTTAAAGTGGATCAGGAGATCAATCGGGTAATTCTCGACACCGCGAAATCCCTACCAGTCTCGCTAAAATCCATCCAGCAGCACACATCGCAGGATGCCGTACTACGTAAGGTGATGAAGCACGTGAAAGAAGGTTGGCCATCAAGGGTATCAGATGCAGAACTCATCCCCTATCACCGGTGCCAAAACAGCTTATCAATCGTTGACTCGTGTTTGCTTTTCGCCGAACGTGTAGTTGTTCCCTCAGCTTTACAACGGCCCATTCTCACCCAACTTCACAAAGGCCATCAAGGAATCACCCGCACCAAAGCATTAGCTAGAAATTACGTGTATTGGCCAGGGATGGATGCTGATATCTCACACCAGTGTACGCAGTGTGAAGACTGTGCGTGGGCGCAAAAATCACCAAACAAATTGGCCCCTGTCCCATGGCCAACAGCGACCACGCCGTGGTCAAGAGTACATGTAGATTTCGCCGGCCCAGTAGAGGTTAAATCTTATCTCATCGTGATTGACGCTCATAGTAAATGGCCAGAGGTCATAACAATGCCGACGACCACTGCAGTCGCAACCATTAGACAGTTGCATCAAACATTCAGCCCATTCGGGATGCCGGAAACATTAGTCAGCGATAATGGCCCACCATTTACTGGCGAAGAATTCGCAACATTTTGTCGTTCTAACGGGGTGACTCACATACGCACACCACCCTTTCACCCGCAATCGAACGGTCAGGTTGAGCGATTCGTCGACACGTTCAAACGTGCACTTATCAAAGGGCGAGGCGACGGCCCCAGGGACGATTGCGTACACACATTCCTAATGATGTATCGAATCACACCACACCCCTCTTGTAACGGAAGGTCACCGTCGGAAATGTTGTTTAACCGTCAGATCAGGTCAATTTGGGACATAATCGTTCCGGAGGTGAGAGAATTAGCCAATCCGGAAACAACAGAATCCGCGCAACCCAAACAGCACGTAATGGCGAGAACATTAAAACCAGGTGACTTGGTATGGACAAGAGACTTCCGGCCGTCGCAAAACAGATGGACGCCAGGTGTAATTACCAGACGGATTGGTCGAGTCACGTACCTAGTAGAGGTCAACGGTCAGACATGGCACAGGCATATGAACCAGCTCAGACACCGCTCTGATAACAATCAGTATTTACCTCGTCACAATTCCCAGTTTGATTTTCAGTTATTACTGGAGGAGTTCTCATTACCGAAACCGACAAATGCAAATGCAGATCGAGTGGAAAACGAAAGCCAAGCGTTGATGTCAGATTTGGATGCGGTTCACAGACGCCCCGTACGCAAACGCCGACCGCCCTATCGTTTCATCTATACCCAGCGGTTGGCAACTACAGGCAGACGTGTCAAAAGAAGAGGGAGGTGTCGTATACTGGACCCAACAAACACGGAGTGCTGTCATCCAATCAGACCATACAACTGTCCAGCCAATCACCACCAAGCTGGAACCAACGAAACCAATATATGCCAGTGAGTCTGGTAAACACATGAACATCCTGTTGACACGTTGTTGACTCTGCTTGTCAGTATCTCTTGATCCGCTGTATCAATACTACCGGTCATTTCCACGATCTAGTATTCCATCCACCTACTAGAACAGTTCGGGTTATATCATCTACCATGCTAACAGCACCCACAAGGAACTGCAGAATAAACAATTACTACGCAACCAAAGGTCGTTGACAGTGATATATGCAAACGTACTAGAACCCACCAGTAACTCGTTAAAGGGTAGAAAAAGCGAGGAGTAATACCGCTGGGCTGGGCTGAGCTGTACACTCGGACTGAAAGTTCTCGCAACTAGTCTTACTCACTTTTCACCAACTCCATCACCTCCGCACGTATGGGAATCGCAGTTACTGCAAATAAGCATTGGCCAACCCGAGACCTTGAAGATGTTCTATCGACAAGCCACCTTCTAGTGAACTCTTCCGTCAGTGCCCGCATTTTTCCAGACAAACCATAGGCAGAAACACTGTAGCGGAAAGCTGACCTAAACGTGTCCCGCTAAAATGAAACGAAGAAAGTGGTACTGGTTCATGGTACACCAGAATTAAAGCATGACGATAACGGTGAATGACAAAAGCAAGACGTCGAAGGGTGGAGGTACGGCACAGGATTCTATACATTACAATATGCCGTCGCTTTTGGTTCCACCCGTCTAGTGGCCTCCCCAGACTACAATGGCAGCTGGTCACGAATTTAGCATGGTACCTTGGCTACGCCCGAGAGGGTAATAATGGCAATCCAAGCGTGGCATGACAACAGAAAATTTGGGCCTCCAGATGTACTGTTAAGAGCATTCCTTCAAGTAGTACAGAGCACTGGTACCGACAAGCCAGGCTCGGGTGTTCTTGCCTCAGACCAGTCAACCGTAAAACACACGTTTCAAAAAACGACGGAAGACCGGCATTATTTGTGCTGGTCGCTCAAAGCGAATCAAGCTCTTAATTCGTCAACAAATGCAATACTGCTACACCAACGCTCAAGCTCTCTGCTCTATGCTCTATGCTGCCAGCGTTGCGCCATCGACATGAGAAATATATTAGACGATCCTAGGCTTGACTGAAACGGTCTTCAAACGATCCACTAGATCCAGAGAGTGAACTAAGTGCGATGACATTCCTTCGAAAGGATGGCCCACCTCACAGTGGCGGTGATGCCATTTACTATCGAGTTTACCTTAAATGTGAAGTCATTGTTGAACCTTCCCTACTTGTTCCTGAGGAGGTAGTTTACCGACTACAGCTAGCAGGTCAAGATGGTGGACCACGGAAGAAGACACATAATTCTTGGTTCTTCGCAGCCGTGTACTGGCCACCGAATTCTCCCGCAGAGTGATGCCATTCTCTTAAACGCACGCCACTAGACAGTTCTAAAAATTAGGCCTATTAAATTATAATGGGCGCTTTCAACGTGCCTTCAGTTGTCTTAGTGTCCCTTAATAGGCCGTCCTTTAAACCAAAACAAATACATAAACCTGGCAGTTTATTTAAACATGTGCCTCGATCAACCAGCCACCGCGGCTCACACAAGCCATCATTGCTGAACCTTACCCGAACAAAAGAAGAATTGATGGTTGGGTCAGGCGCACACGACTCTTGTAGCTTACCGGAAAACAAGCTCATCCAGTGTTTTACAGCATTAGATTTTACCGTTGTTCTAGCCTTCAAAACGCCCACTTGTTTTACCGACGGCACTTCCTTTGACACAAATTGCTTTGCTGAGTACCTTGCAGCACCGTTTCTCGCGCTGGTTGATGTGCTTCCTATTTTTGTAGCCTTCACAATACACTTTGGGTTCAGTCGTCTCAGACTGCTACACTGTCCCATATTTGATACGTAACTTAAATAAATAAATGTTTTATTCCCGACGCTGCGGGACATGCCTGAGAAGGCATGTTCATAGTAATAGAGACCCTATAATCGGTAATCTTCACAAGTGCTACTATGTAACCAGTACATACTGGAGTTATATTTTATGTATATATGTAAGTGCATGGTTTAGTAACCGTGCTGAGTGAATTGAGTACTGTTGTGGTTGTGTTCGGTGAATTCGCCAACATAGGAAGGGATAAAATAATAGCTCCGAATTGGTTGACGTATGTGAGCGGGGTACGATCCTCCGAAAAGGTAGAAAGCAGTGACGTTATTTAGGTTCGAGTTATATCCGCCAGGTTAGTTTAGTTAAAAGGACACTTGTGGCTTTTTATATGGAGGACGCTTGCCAGGCGAAAACCCGCTACCTCCTGGAACAATGTGGCCGAACTATTCGCCAACCCAGGATTACCCCGGACCACCCTCCGGCTTTACGTGGAGGTTGTTCGGCTAGCCAGCCATTGATTACCGACTAGTGTCCCAGGCGCCACCCAACAATTGGTGACGTCGGTCCAGTACACGCCGTCTGCCATTTTGATTTTTCATTCTGTTGAGCTACTTCCAGTGACTGTGCGGTTCCCTATCGTTTTGTTTTCTCACCTGCCGCATATACTCATTCATTTCTCACGATGAATATTTCTGATGATAAGCCATCTAAGTACGTGGTTAGTGCCGTAGAGCTAGCCACACCCTATTTTGGGTGTATGACCCGTTACTATGTTTTGCACATGTAGAATCCACTTCTTACAATTGTAGTACTTCCTCCGATAATGACAAATATCATCAACCTATGTCCGGGCTTCCGCTTTGTAGCCCTCCAGGTGAGATGCGGCATAGCTTGGACTCTCCCGATGAGAAATATAAGACATTAAAGCCGGAAATCATCCAGCGAATCACGCCCTCCGACTAGATCGGACTGCAACAACTGTTTAGGGATCTGCAGCCAGGGGACAGATGCCTTCAATCTTGTTGTGACAGATGCAACGGCTCCTAGGAACATCCAGAGTGAATGTTGGGATTCTCCGCGAAATGTGGGTGCCATGGCAAGTGCCCTGTCTCTCGCAGTAGTTGTAGAACTAGTCGACCGTGTCATCGTACTACATCTGCCAACAAAGGAACCTAGAACGTTTACTCGACTTAGCCCCGTCGCAGCCTCAGCTACATCCGCGACTAGTGAGCCGTCAGCGTTCGACACTTTAGCATCGCAACTAGCGTCCCTACAACGCCAAGTCGAGAAGCTCTTCCCAGGCCGTAAGCAACGCAGCCACTCTAGCTCATCACCCCGTCACACGAAGCGTAACGATACAGGCTTTTGCTTTTGGCATTCGCGTTTTGGTAACAAACCTCGTAAGCGAGAGGAACCATGCAGTACCTGCGCCGCGAAGCAGCGAAACTTTCAGGCCGGCTCGTAATGGCGACTAACGATGTCGGCAAAGCCCAATGTCGTCTCGTCTACTTTAGGGTTTATGATTCCGAGACCCAGTTCTTAGTCGATACCGGCGCAGAAATCAGCGCCATTCCCCTATGACAAGTGAGCCTACCGCTTCTTGGTCAACAGGCCTAAGTGCCGCCAATGGCACGCCTATAGCCACTTACAGTCATCGGTCGCTTACCCTGGACCTAGGTCTTCGCTCCACCTTCCGCTGGGTATTCACCGTCGCTGAAGTCCCCTTTGCCATCATCGGCATTGACTTTCTCATGCATTTTGACTTCTTGGTCGATGCGAAACGCCAGATGATAGTCTACACTGCAACGAAACTCAGGGTACGTGGCATCACCGCCTATATCGCATCTATACCACCAGTCTGCGCCTTTCCCTTTACCTCGCCAAACTACACCAACTTCTTTTCCCCATTACAAGCTCGTTCAGCCAATGATACATGTCTGCCCAAGCATCCCAAATCTCGCGAAACATGCGGACGAATGGCCCACCGACTCCTGTCGTCCACGCCGACTAGCACTTGAGAAACTAAAGGTAGCTAGAGCGGAGTTTGATCATTTGTTCGAAGTTAGCATAATCCACTTTTCCGACAGCCCTTGGTCCTCTCACCTGCAATCGGTCCCCAAGAAACCTGGTGACTGGCGCACGCAATCGGCTAACTTTCCCAGATAGATAGCCCATCCCAAGTATGCCGGACCTCACCGCATCCCTCACAGCTAAGACGAATTTCAGAAAGATCGATTTGGTTCTAGCCTATCACCAGATATCTATAGAAGAAAATGACAATCCTAACACGGCCATTATCATTCCCGTTGTCGTGTTTGAATTTTGAAGGATGCCCTATGGACTATGCAACGCCGGACCAACCTAGCAACGCTCCTGGTCAAGACTTCACTTATTTTATGATATTTTAGTAGCAAGTTCATCTGAACAAGTGTCCCTTGACCAACTTTGAACTCTCCTCTAGTTTTGCCTCAGTACAGTGTCACAGACAACCCGACTAAGTGGGAACTCAGTAAAGCAACCCTAGAATTCCTAGGCCACCGCGTTTCCTTGTCTGATATCGAAGTCCTTCCTGATAAGATCTAGGCAATCAAGGACTTCCCATCTCCGACTTCATTCAAGCACCTTCGTCGGTGTTGTGGTTTGGTCAACTACTATCGACGCTTCCTACCGCGCTACGCACAACTCAAGCAGCCTCTGACTGACCTACTCAGAGGGAATGAAAGTAACTTCGCTTTTCCTGACATAGTACAGACAACCTTCACTGGGCGCAAAGATGCTAACTCCAACATACCTCTCCCCGCTCATTCCAAATCGACTGCACCCCTTGCTATTACGACTGATGCCTCAGACGTCGCGGTGGGAGCCGGACTCCAACAACACTTTGGCGGGTAATGGCATCCTTTGTGTTCTTCTGCGAATGACTGCAGCCAGCGGGAACCCGCTGCGGCAGGTGCGGCAGCAAACATTTCGCCAGTTACCTAGCCATTCGTCACTTCCGGCACACACTCGAAGGCCGCGCTCTCAAGGTATACACTGACCACAAGCCCATCATCTGCGCCTTCAGATCTGCTTACGACAAATATTTACCACGGGAAACAAGACACCCAGCCTTCGTCACGCAGTTCACTGCTGACATCCGTCATGCTTCAGGTCTCGACAATCCCGTCACTAACGCTATTGTATGCGTCAACCTCGATCTCCAGTCTTTGCCTACTGTCGACCATGCTGTCGCGCCATCGGCTCAGGCTCAAGATGAAGACACACAACGCATTCTTCAGTCCACTGCGCTGCACGTACAACCTGTCTCACTCCAAACCACGGGAGTGCCACTTCCACAGGTTGTCCTAGGTCCCTCGTGCCCGTCTCTTTCAGACGCACAGGCTGTGACGCGCTGCACTCACTATCACATCCCGGTATCCGGGTATCTTTGAAACTAGGCACCGAACGCTTCCTTTGGTCACGGGTAATCAAAGACGTTCGTACCTGGGCTTGTGCCTACCTTCAGTGTCAACGCTCCAAAATACGTCGTCAGACCCGCAGTCCTCTTTGCTAACTTTCCCCCCGGACTCTCACTGCTCTCATGTACATTTATAAATAGTGGTTCTTTGCCACCTTCACGCGCATTCATATGCATTCCTACACGTGTCGACGCTTCACCGGAGGGTCAGAAGCCATTCCCGTAACAGATTACACAGCCGAGACTGCAATCCGTGCCTTTTAAATCGGCGGGTCTCGCACTACGAAGCCCATTTACCATCAACATTGACCGTGGAATACCCATCTGCTCTTCACAATTCCATACTTTCTGCAACTTTTGGCCTGCCGTCGCATTCATACCACAGCGTATCACGCAGCATCCAACCGTTTATTTCAAGGCTTCCATAGACAGCTGAAAGCTGCACTGTGTGCCCCCTCCCACCCTAGCTGGAGCGAAAACGCTTCGCTCGTACTCTTAGTCATTCGCAGCTGCAAGAAAGATTATTTGAAATGGGGACCAGCAAGGCTGGTTTGCGGCACAACACTCAAGTTGCCAGAGTTAGCTTCGCCGCCCGCATCGTCCTTGTGCCTCCATCTAACTTTTCGTTCTCCCTAGCTCCACTCATGCGTTCACTACTCCCGACTTAGCTTCGTGGGCAGACTAGTGATGTGCAAATACACAGCAGACTCTCTATCCGCACTCACGTCTCCCTCGGCACCGACTCCAGTGCGACGCAATCTCCAGCCTCCCTACACCGGCACGTTCAGTGTCCTGCAGCCGGCTACGAAACATTTCACATTAGACGAGAATGGTCACCGAACAACGGTGTCCATAGACTGCATCAAAGTGGTTTTCTTTGACGAACCACTTGCAACCCATCCTGATGTGAGCACATAAGTACCAGCACCTGCGGTGACTTTCCGAGCACTGAACCTCCCGATACCCTCCGTCCCTTTTGACCATCAAGCTTATCCTCCTCAACCCGAGGCAACCGACTGACTTGGTGCACAGGTCAAACGTCCGGTCCGTTTTACAGATTTTGTAACCGTTTACTATTTCAATAAACACACTTATTTTATCTTCAGTGGGAATCGTGTCTCTTCCACAAACGTTTCGCAAAATCGAGAAAACCCAAAGCACTGAAAACCTGAAAAGTGTAGTTGCCTTTATCATGCATGCCAAGTTCTCTCTTCCTGACCCTTGCCCACCCGCTCTGAGTTCTGCCTACCAGAAATCGAAACACCAAACTTGCCAACGCAAGTCCCGAGTGAAACGTCTACCGGCTCAACTCAACTACAGAGTGGATTGCCAGCCGGCTCAATGCTCCTTCCTGACCCAAGGATCAGTCAGTCGCCCTCTGACCGCGGACGGCCACGACCGGATTGGTCCCCAACCGTCTGGCTGCACGTTGCCTACTCAGAAGCCTGGATTTGTTCTTGGGACGAGGACCGTGGACTGGAGTGCGGTGTGGGGTGACAACTCCCAAGCGCACCGTCGCGTATGCAGAGGAGGGAATGTCCTCTCGGTCATTTTTCTAGACCAGCCAGTTTTTTTGCAGTCCGACCAGCCCGCGCCGAATGCCCAGGGATGATGTACTCTTGTCCACACGATCATCATAAATAATTAATAAAAAAAGCTTGGACCCGACGAACTCGGCTACACACAACACCTTGGAAGCCCATGTTCAAGCCCATGCAACTATTTGCACCCATCCCCACCTCCCGTTTTCCCCCACTAACAGCTCCATCGATGGCTTCCATCCTTCAGCTTTCTAGGGGAAGGGCCTTTTAGTCTACCATAACAAGAAGCTCTTTGGTTATATTGTAACCTTGGATTGTACGGTTATTTTAGCCTTTAAAACGTGCACTTTTTTACTGACGGCACTTAAGTTGACACAACTTGCTAGGGTGAGTAGCTTGCAGCATCCTTTCTAACTCTGGTTGATTCGCTCCCTATTTTGTAACCAGCACATTATAGGTTTGGTTCAGTCACACCAACTTTCTACATTATTTGACACTTCACTTACGTGTTATTGATTACCGATTGGCATCGCAGGGGCCGCCCAACACCATCCACTATGCTGTAGGGATCAGTCGGTCCATACCTTTGGTTGTGTGTTATGTCGGTAAGGTTGATAAGGAACGTGAACTCCATTGAAATAATACTGAAGATTCCAAGCTTCACAACCTAGTAACAACCGTTAACTGCGGCATACAAACTCCCCTTTCGGCGATCGACGCATGCAATGAATTGAAAGGTAAAGTTAACTGGGTCATACGAGCAGCCTCAAAAGTTGTACAATTACGAGTATCATGCCGGACCAACAGTTGAATCCGAAGCAGAACACGTACGTGGACCAACAAAAGAGATGAACTTTGGTATCAACATACGCTAAGTCCTTGTGGTGCCACATGCGGAATAACAAAACACTCAAAAATTACTGCTGGTCACTTATTAGGGCAGAAAAGTACGATTGGCAGGAGACCATAATACGCAAGTTTGTGCGTATTGCCAACTACTATACAAGTGAGTGAACGATAAAAATGAATTAAACCTGGAACACCACCACTGGTTAGACACTAGCTGTACCGATTAGCTATTGACTGTATCCACGGACGCTGCGGATTTTTGCGTTATTGTGCTGGGTTACACTTTTTGCATCGGGAGTACTCTGTTATGAGTGTCGTCTGTAAGGATTTTGCATAAATAGGTTTCTTTTTGTGTATTTTTCATTTGTACAGGGTTGGTGGTGGCTCTCTGGGTAATTTCGAACATCTCACTGATCAGCCCCACTGCCGTCTGTGTCAAGTTCAAGTTCAAGCGGGACTGGAACGATAGGATTATCCCGTGAGTGTTCCTTCTTCGGCGGGTCGTTGAACCAGGAGTTGGCGAACTTTGAAATACTGATGGACCTAAAACAAAGACCGCATCACACCCTGTCCAACCAATTAATGCCCACATATCCTGCCCTAGCAGTCCCTGCTGGGTCGGTTACGTGAAGTAAGAAAGAGAAAAATGTAAACGCAGGAGGCAAAAGAGAAAGTGGTAAGAGCTAAGCAAGCGGAATACCAAGATATTTGAGTCAATAAAAAAAGAACTGAAAAATGAAGGTGAGTCAGCTAGGAAAAAGGAAAGGTTTGCTGTTGCCACCCAAGAGCATCGAGCTGGCGCGCAAAACCCTTAACCGTAGGTTCCCTAACCACGTGATCTGGCAGCGAATTCCAGCGATTTATAACTCGGCGCGATAGACGAGTTTCCGTCCTAATCCTATCAGACCGTGGTTTATGCAGTTTCAGTGGGTGACCGCGGAGACTAGGTAACGTAGCGGGACTAAAAAGTCCTGACAAGTCTGGGCCAATCTTACCCGTCAAAATACGATAAGTGAGAATCAGGTCCCCTCTTATCCTTCGGTGGTGCATGGAGTACATACACAAACTGGGCAAGCGTTCAGGATACGTCTGTCCCCGTAGACCCGGCACTAACCGAGTGCCCACTCGTAACACCCTCTCCAAGTCCATTTTGTCTCGGTTAAGACATGGTGGACAAGCCTGAATACAATATTCCAGGTAGGGTCGGACGAATGCCGAAAATAGCTTCACAAACAACTTGGCCGTTAAGATTCCGAAAGAGCGGCGGATAAACCATATCATACGAAACCCTCGACAAGCAGCCTTCTTCCAGTTGTCTCCAGCATGAAGTGCTGATGCGTGTACGACTCCTAAATCAACCTGCTGAGTGACAACAGGGAGTTCATCACCGCCGACGACATATCGGATGGGAGGATTCGCTGCTCCGATTCGGAGAACAGAGCACTTCGACCTATTTATCGGCATCGACCATAAGATAGACCATTCCCAGAGCCTATCCACGGCACGCTGAATTGCCTCAGGACCCCCGGGATATCCACAATCTTCCAGAGCTTAAGGTCGTCAGCAAACATTAATGATGACACCCCTAGCTCTCCCGGCAAGTCATTTACATAGATCGCGAACAACAATGGCCCCAATACCGAGCCCTGCGGGACGTCACTAAGGACAGCTTGCCTGAGCGAAAGGCTACGCCCCACCCGTACGCACTGTTCCCTCCCCTCAAGGAAGGCAGACACCCATTGAAGGGCGCGACCAGATATCCCGTAAGGTCTCAATTTTAGTGAGAGCCGAAGATGTGGAACAGTGTCAAAAGCTTTCGAAAAATCTATGAATAGCACGTCTACAGCGTGGCCACTGTCTACCACTTCGGCCCAGCTTTCACGAGCTACAAGTAAATTAGTCTGACATGAAAATCCATTGCGGAATCCATGTTGTGCAACACTGAGAAGGTTGAATCGATTCAGGTGGTTCTCCACCGAATCCCACATCAGCTTTATAAACAATTTGACCACTACGCTTGTCAAACTGACAGGCCGGTAGTTCGCGGGTAGAGCGCTGTCACCGCCCTTAAAAATCGGAGAGATGATTGCCTCCTTCCATTCCGAAGGTAGGCTGCAGCTGTCCAGCGATATTGAAAATACGCACGTGAGCGGACCACTCAGCTCAGTGACCAATTCATGCAACAGCTTCGGATGAATTGAATCAGGACCGGAAGCTTTAGAGGGATTAATGCCTTGCAGTAGCTCGAAGACCTGAGTCTCCGTTATGCTAAATTCAGCTAAGCAAGAATCCTCTGGAACTCTTGAAACCAATTCAACCTGCGGTAAAGAGGTCTCCCGAGCAAAGACCCCAGTATACTGATCACTCAGTATACAAGCCTTGTCATAGTCAGTTTGCGCAGGGGTCCCGTCTGTTCGCAATAAAGCTGGTATAGACAATTTTGCCCCGCTGCGTCTTTTAACGTAAGCAAAAAACTTCTTGGGATTAGCTGCGGCCGAGTCCGCTAAACCCTGCTCGTATTGGAGACGAGCAGTTCTGAGGTGTTGCTTACATTTATTTCTATTCTCTCGATAACTATCATAGGTACTGGCTGATGGAGCTGCTTGGTAGGTTCGCCAGCATCTAGACCGTTTCTTGAGTAGGTACTTGCCTGTGGTATCTATCCATGGAGGCTGTGCCCTTAACTCTCTTTTCCTCATGAGTGGAATATAGGGAGTGGAAACCTCCGTAAAGTATGCCTTAAAGTTAACCCAGGCTAACTGGACAGAGTCAGTCATCGAGATCTCACAGTTCAGAACTGAAGCCTTAGTTGGCATTGCACTAAAGTCCGCCCGCCAAATATTCGGAAGTAATTCAACAGCGGTCTCTTGGTTCCTTGAAAGAGCACATCGAAAGGATATGCATGCGTGATCGCTGGACCCTAGAGGTTCACCGCATGAAACGTCAGTCACGAAGTCTAGGGACTTAGCGAAAACCAAATCCAAAGTAGATGGTATTTGGTTGTTCAAATACCTAGTGGGAAAGTCAACGAACTGGCGCAAAGGCACTTGGAGAGTCAGTTCAAGGAAGTCTGCACTGAATGTTCCTAATGCCGAATTGCAAGAAAGATCGGCCCAACAGACTTCCGGGAGGTTGAAATCCCCTAGAACTAAACACTTATTCGCAGACTGAGTGCGAATAAAGTTAAGTATCCCCCTGGAGGAACTTCCAGGACTTCTGTATATCACTATAACTGTAAACTGGGTAGAGGAAGTGCACAAAACAGCCGATAGGGCTTCAACAGTCTGATCCGACGACTGGAATGTGCAAGTCCTCAACACATCTAAGTTACAGCTCACATACAGTACAACGCCTCCGCCTTGGCGACCAACGGAGCGATCAGTTCTAAGCAGCGCGTAGCCAGGTAAATATACCTCACCGTCCGTGATATCCGGAGACAACCACGTCTCAGTGAAAGCAAGTATGTCGGGACGAGATTTGTCTACAAGTAGACGCAACTCGTGCACCTTGTTCCTTAGGCTACGCAAGTTGCTAAGTACTACCTCAAGGAAGTCGGCACGACCGTCCCTGGGTCGTGCGCCATCAGGATTGGTTCTGATAGGGCGGAAAGTAACTTCCGGCTGACCACCTGAAAACCCACCAGACGGAGGCCTTGCTCACCAGCCGCCCGTCTAGTTTTGAGGTCTTTGATAGCCGCCTTTAACTTCAACCTATCTGCCAGTGGGAGGTCCGGCTGAACGCTGACACCACTACCCTTAAGTTTGAATGCAAATCGCAGTAACCATTTGCGTTCCTCCGGGGTAGAAAGGACTACGCGAAGTAGTCGGGGTCGTGGATTTGGCGCAGCGACAGGAACGTTCCCCAATCTGGTCAGCTTTCTGACAGTGACACCAGGGAAACCAGGTGGAAGCAGCTTGCTGACACACAGTTTCAGCCACTTGATGTCATCCAAGATGCGTTCCCTTGGGAGAACGGCCTCAGATTCAGTAACGTTACGGAATATAACGCTACTATCAGTGAAAGAGTCGGCACGACGGGGAGTGTTTACCCCACGTGCCTTGGAGTCGACACCTGTACCAGCTGTTTTCACCACTGGCGGTGGGACTGTCACTGGCTTCGCAAACGACGCCGAAGCAACGGTAGCGTAGGTTTTTCGCTCTATTGCCGGCGTCTTTCTGGTTCCTGGGTCTTCAAGCCCCTTCGAACTTTTACGAGCAGATCTTGTCCGCTTCTTCTTTTGGCTCACTGGAGCAGGGGCCGTTGACTTTGTATCGCATTGAGCAGTTGCCAGCATTTTGTCAGAACAGGCTGGTTCACTGGCTGCCGAGACAGTCAGCGTCTGTGGAAAGTTCTGTGTGCAATCGTCAGACGAGTTTATGACTGTCAAACACGGCATCTCTTTCGATGCCGTGGCAACTATTTCTCTGGGTTTGGCAGCGGGCTTTTGGTATTTCCGCACCTTATTTTTCTTCACTTTGATCGGATCATGAGGACCGCCAGCAATGCTACCTGGATTGGCCGGTAGGATGTGCGACGTTATGACCGATTGACAAACTCCAGTGGATGGATTGTCAGCAATGTTGCCGGCCATTGCTGCGTCTTCAAACGAAATATTTAGGGATTTTAAAATCAAATCCATTTTCGTATCGAGCGAAGCAATAGAGGCGAGTTTAGCTATCGCCAACTCAACATCTGCCAACCTTGAAGCCGACTCTGAAAGTTTAGCACCAGTGACAGCCAGGCACGTCGATCTTTTAGCGCAGCATTCGATCTTTTAGCGCAGCAATCTAGGCTGTCAGTCAGACTACCAACTTGACCGACAGCGTTTGAATTCTGCCTACTAGTATCGACTTTGCAACGAACGGCTTCCGAAGAACTGACAGGTACAATGGCACATACTGCTTGCCCACGGAAAGCTGAGCCTAAATCTTCTAAAATAAACGTTAGTACTCGCGCAAACAGCCGTGTTAAACTTGTGCGCTTTGGGATAGATTGCATAAATTGTTGAAAATCCTTTCATTTTCGATGTGCTCGCCTTAGTCTCAGTACGATTCAAAATACGTAATAGTACGACTGCTCTGGTTTTGCAGTGAGTGTACGTCTATTCCACTCGTCAGACGTATACCTGAGTTTGCACAGGCGTGCGATAGACTGACAGATTGTAGTACAGGCAGCAGTCTGAAAGCTCTCCCACAGAAACCAGAAATGTCAGTGCCTCGAAGCCGATATTCAACATCAAGCTCCAAACCAGAACAGTGCAGCCGGGGCGAAAATAAGAGTAACGATCTAGAGTTAGCCACCCCAACACCAGCGGCTGTTCATAAGGATGCGATCGCCACATATTTTTCACCAGAACCATTCGCCACATCCAACATTCGTAAAGAGCCGACAACATGCGCGTTTGTCGTTGCTACCCACATGACAGAGGAGCTCCCTTCGTAATCCCGCCAGCTGCCAAACGAGTTACTACTACCAATACCACCACGGGACTCACAACGACATCAGCTGTCCACCCGCAGCAAGCAGCCACTGATCCCTCCAAAAGGTATAACGTGAAACACTACCATTATTCTCTGATTGTTAGACGCTCTAATGTGACTGAATCCGGCGCTAACTCCATAAAAGATGAACTACTAAATGGCATGAAACAGTGGGACTGCCTGTGTCAACTAATAGTGTTTCAAGCTAAAGCAGTCGATATGATACACCTCCTCCATTACTCAAACTCCGTACACTGCGGTGAACCGCGGTTACTGCAGGTATCACTCCAGTTAGGCAATGCTGCAGAGGCAGTTCCCTTGTCAGCCACTCGCCTCCGTACCACCATACGCACTGTTTGAATGTTTCCAGGTATTCCCTAGTGCGAACGCCAACAAAGCAAACAAAATCCGGATGACTTCCGTAAACAACAAGACGCAAAATCTATCCTTGTTCACGGTATCCCCGAGGTCCAGATATTAAGCGAGCTGGAGGCCAAAGCGCATGAATGAGGTGAATGACGTTTTATTTGTGAAGTGCACTCACTCGAATACAAGATCGTTAGTTCGACCTCAGGGTTATCGCTATCACCTAACTACAAAGGGTGTGGTCCCCGAGTGATGAAACTAGTGTTGTACTCCGAAATGATAGCAGAACATGTGCGCAATATGTTGCACAAAAAGCCTACGATGCTGCCACCTGAAATGCGCATAAAGGCGATAGGCACTAGGCCAGTGCTAGCTAAGGTAACACTGTGTAGGCAATTTACCAAAACAATTCCGTCACCGTGTATCTTATAAGCGAGACAACAGCAAAACAGGACAGCAACTGTAGGAGGACAGGATGATCACGCTCTTGATGGCGCTGCGAACTCTATACAACAAGCTGTACTGACCTTAGAGCATGCGTCATCGGGCCTTTTAAAAATCAATCTGGCAGCCAACCCCCAAGGGTTGGTATAGACCCTCACTGGCAATCTGCATTCATACTCACACTTCGAACCACCGACACCCCCACCTGCTTGTGTAGCAATGCACAAGATCTTCACAGCAAGCTAACCGAACTTCATATTCGTCAGGTCTCCACGCTTTGGGACCCAGTTATTTTCACCGCAACATGGCTGAACACGGGGAGCACTGATGCTGAGATTGCTCTACCCAGCATGAATTCCCTAGGAAATGATCGATTTAGCTGGGGTGGCGGAGTGCTCTTGTATTATCGATCCGTCCTGCACGTTGATGTCATTGATGATCCAGAAATGCAAGTCATCAACTCTCTTTGGTGTCGTATGCACCGAAGATGTGTTGGCGTTTTTACTAGGAATAGATTACCACCCTCCAATGTCCACCTTCGAAGTAGGTCAGTGCCGAGCTTCTGTGACGAAGCGAGTTCTGGCACGACCACACAGGCATCTCCTTCTAGTGGGGGATTACAACCTGCATGCAGTCGAAATCCCAGCATCGCACAGCGAACAATTCAACGCTGACTTGCAAGAGGTGGTTGCAGATGTACCTCTGTGCAACCATGTCACCTCTCCTACGTGATTTCGAATGGGTGACACACTCTGTTTTGAACTTTGTACTCACCAACGAGGAAGCAATGGTCGACACCGTGACCATAGATGCACCGGTTGGCCGTATCGATCATGCACTTTTGCTCTTTTGTTACCTCTGTCACTAGGAGTATATTGTTCTCACCCTTGAGGATGTTGTAAGATGGAAAGCCAATGCATTTCGTCAGTTCTTGTTATACCTTGGACCGGTAGTGCTTCAAGGCATCTTGCCAAAACACGTGTAGCAAAACATCATTAATCTGTCTCTTGCAGCTTATGTGCTTCGCAGCAAACAGTGGTGCTCTCACTACCTAAAGCTGGTATACAAAATGCTGGGTAGAGTTAACTATCAAGTATTAAAGAACTCAGTCCTTCA
The DNA here is from genome assembly GCA_944474145.2 of Dicrocoelium dendriticum. Classification (NCBI taxonomy): domain Eukaryota; kingdom Metazoa; phylum Platyhelminthes; class Trematoda; order Plagiorchiida; family Dicrocoeliidae; genus Dicrocoelium; species Dicrocoelium dendriticum. The sequence goes on along the minus strand of OX104064.1, from coordinate 56,026,228 downwards.
GGGACTAGCGTTTATCCGGCAAAGACAGCTGAGCGAAAATTACAGCATGTTTAACAAGCCAAACTCCTCGACATAAATGGCAGATTCAAATCCATAACTAACGACCGTTCTGAGTCGAGGAGATTTCTCCTTTCTTTTATTTAAACAAAAGGTGAATCACTCACACGAATATCGTCCAATACGAGTGCAGTAATTGAATCCGTCAAGTCCGCCTCCCAATGGCTGTTTGGCGCGCTCGGTTGGTCCATCTGCTCACTCTGATCTGATACTACCATCACGTCCTCCCATTTTTTTCATTATCTTGCGCCTCCATATTTCTATCCACCCCATACACCTTGCCACTCCGCGTCGTCTTCGCTGTATCTGCTGCTGCAGTCTCCTTGCCCCACACCATCGGCCAGTCCTATCCCAATCCACATTGTTGTCCCCGGTGTCGTCTCAAATGCACTCAATTTCTTCTGAACGTTTTCCCTCCAACGTTTATTTCGTATGACCTGGCACCGACCCTCACATTCGCCACGCCTTTCTTCCACCGCCCTTGACTATCGAGCACTGGGTGCATCCACATTTCTCTCCCACTGTTAGCTCAGGCAGTACCCGTGCACCGCGGTCCTAGTACCGTTTTTGAGTGGCCATTCGTCGTCTCAGGTTGTTCTGTAATCGTACGTGCCGTGGCGAAACTGGGCGCAAAAGTGTGGCAATTGCCGGCATCAGCTTTTTAGTCCTTCGACTGTATAGGCGCTGCATCGGGCTCAAGTTCAAGTTCAAGTTCAGGTGGGAATGGAACGATAGGGTGAATCCCGTAAGTGTTCCTTCTCGAGCGAGTCGTCGATCCAGTTGCTAGGGGTGCTCTGACTTCTTAACGGGTCTAAAACGAAAACACCCGAAAAAACACCCCGGTCCACCAAATTAATGCCCACCTTCCTTACATTAGCTATCCCTGCTATGTCAGTTACTTAAAGTAAGCGAGCAAGAAAAATCGAAGGCAAAGAGTAAGGGAAATCAGCTAAAAGAAGGGAATAATACCAATGGTGAAAGAAAGTACCGAGAATAAAATCGAAGTCTGAAGATGGGAATTAGTCAGGAAAAAGGAAAGGTTACGTGTTGACACCCAAGATTGTCTAGTTGACGCTCCAACCCCTTAACCGTAGCTTCCTTGACAAAGTTTCCTGAAAGCAAGTTCCAACGCTCGAGGACCTGACGCGATACCCTAACTCGTGACACGATAACTCTAACGCGATCGGACCGCGGTTTGTCCAGCTTCATACAACGCCTGCGGAGACCGGATAATCTAGCAGGACTAAATAGCCAAGATAAATCAGGGTCAACCATCCCAGTCAAAATACAGTAGGTTAGGATTAGGTCCCCTCTAGTGCGTTCGGGGTACGTTTGTCCTCGTAACCCCTCGACCAACCTAGTACCGACACGCAACACCCTTTCTAGTGCCATTTTGTCCCGGACAAGCCATGGTGGACAGGCCTGGACGCAATATTCTAGGTGGGGTCGCACAAACGCTGAGAAGCACTACACAATCACACTATCGGTTAGGGTCCTGAAAGAACTGCGGATAAACTACCACATCCCAAACCCTTTACTAGCCGCCTTCTTCCAGTTATCTCCAGATTGTAGTGTAGAACAGTGGACGGCACCTAGATCAACCTGATGAGTCACGTGAGGAAGTACAGTCCCATTGAGCACATAACTTGTGGAGGATTCAGACGCTCCGATACGCAGCACTGAACACTTTGCCCGGTTTATAGGCAGCAACCACAAGACAGACCATTCCAGAGTCTAGCCAGAGCTCGTTGAAGAGCCATAGGACCTCCAGGGATATCAACAATATTCTAGAGCTTTAGGTCATCAGCAAATAAGAGCGCTGGTGCCTCAAGCTCCTCCGGCAAGTCATTCACGTAGACTGAGAACAGCAGCGGACCTAGGACAGAGCCTTGCGGAACGTCGCTAAGGACAGCTTGTCGAAACGAAAGACTGCTTCCCAAACGAATGCACTGTTCCCGTCCATCCAGAAAAGCTGACACCCACTGGAGAACGCGACCAGATGTTCCATACGACCTCAACTCCAGTGAGAGTCGCGAATGGAGGGCAGTGTCAAAGGCCTTGGCGGAGTCAAGGAACACCACATCCACCGCATGTCCACTGTCTACGGCCTCAGCTCAGCTCTCACGAGCAACCAGTAAGTACGTTAGACACGCAAATCCTTTGCAAAAACCATGTTGCTCGACGCTAAGCACAAACATATTTGAATGGTTCTCCACTATATCTCGTACTAATTTTTCAAGTAACTTAACGACCCCGCTAGTCAAGCTGACAGGCCTGTAATTAGCCGGTAGGTCTTTGTCACCGCACTTGAAAATCGGGCAGACAACAGCCTTCTTCCATTCGGTAGGTAAGACACAGCTGTTGAGTAACTTCTGAAACACAAGTCAGAGGTCCACTGGTTTCCACTGCCAATTCGTGCAACAATTTTGGATGAACAGGATCTGGCCCGGAATCCTTAGTTGTGTTTGCCACTTTTAGCAACCGGAGAACTTGAGACTCAGTTACAGGAATTTCATCCAGACAAGAGTCCTCAGATACTCTTGAAGCTGGTTCTCTGCATGGCGTATTTGTTTCGCGGACATAGACGCTTGAATACTGCTCACCAAGCACGCATGCTTTGTCATAGTCGCCATAGGCATGCGTCCCATCTCCTCGAAGTAATGGTGGTATGGGCGAGTTTGCACCACAGCGCCGTTTAACCTAAGTGAAGAATTTCTTTGGATTTTTCGAGGCAGTATCAGCTAAGCCCTTTTCATACTGAAGACGGGCCAACCTAAGATGTAGTTTGCACCCATTTCGAACCAACGGGTACTTGTCAAACGTGTTGTTCGATGCGCTCACCAGCATCTAGACCGCTTCGTTAGCAGGCCCTTCTTCGCGTAATCTGTCCACGGAGGCTGCGTTCTCGATGCCCTTCTTTTACCAGCGGGATGTGAGGTGCAGAAATGTCGACGAGGTGAGCTTTAAGTTTTACCCAGGCTATGTGAACAGTGTCGGTCTCAGATATCACACAAGGCGATGACCTAGGTCTATCCCACATCGCTTGGAAGTCCGCGGCACAAATGTTCGGATGCCAACTGGTAGTAGCTTGGCAAGGCCTTATAAGGGTAAACTGGAAAGACAGGCAAACGTGATCGCTGTCGCCAGAAGGCGAGTCGTAAGTAATGTCACTTACAAAGTCAAGTGACTTAGCAAAAACAAGGTCTAAAATGGACGGCTGCTGCGAGGTCCACGAACTGGTGTACAATGGAACAATGGAACAATGGTTTATGACGGGTATAAAAACAATGCTTGACAGGTCCCGTAGGATGATGAGAATTAACATCGTAAAATTAAAAAAAGCGTATCGATGAAAGTACGTGTGAAATGCATGACTCACCAAGGGATTGGAGATGCACATAAACAAGTAATCCAATAGGAATTTTAAGTGGATTCCGTCCACGTTCGTTGTTCACTAATACCATCATCCGATGGTCTCACGTTATATCACATAGTGCAATCGTGTCAGAGTTTCGTCAAGGCGTTTTTTGAAAAGGGATAGGGTGGGAGCGTTAATTACATGTTCTGGAAGGGCGTTCCAAGGTTGTGACACTCGGAGGGAGAAGAAATTGCGTCGACATTCCAGTCGACTGTATTGTGTGATCAACTTAAACTGATGACGTCTTAGGGATGCGTTTTGACTACGTTTCATAAGGGAATGACACGTGTGGTTGGGGGTTCTCAGTATCCGGTACACCAATATCAGATCGCCTCTCAAACGACGGTAACGTCCACTGTATAAGTTAAGAGTTTTCAGCCTGAGTGGGTAGGGAAGGCTGGAAAGACCTTTGACGTATTTTGTCGCTCTGCGTTGTGCAGTATCGAGTGTAGTGAGGTGGCACTTCTGCCATGGTTGCCACGCTTGAATAGCGTATTCTGTGCGCGGTCTAACAAAAGCGCTAAGCATTTTCGGAAAGATTGAGGCGTCAAACTTTCCAAACGCTCTGCGCAGAAGGCCAAAGTCTTGGTTTGCTCTCTTGGAGGCCTTTTCGGTCTGCATTAAGCACCCAAGATCTTCTTGTACAAGCACGCCAAGGTCGTACTCATGAGAGGTCCGCTGTAGAATGTCAGGTCCTAAGCGGTAGTTATACGCACTCTGATGGCGTATGCTCAAGATTTTGCACTTTGTGGTGTTGAACTGTAGCATGTTCTCGTTTGACCACTTGTATGCTTTGTCCAAATCATCCTGCAAGGCTGTGTGATCCTCTCCTGAAGCTATGGCACGCCATATCTTTAGGTCATCTGCAAACAGCAGAAAGTTGGAAGATGGTGCAGCTGCAAGATCATTTATGAAAACAATGAACAAGCGAGGCCCGAGTACCGAGCCCTGAGGTACGCCACACTGAACTTCGATTGGTTCCGACAGGGTATTTCGGACTCTCACATTCAGGTGACGTTGAACGAGAAATTCGCCTATCCATCCTAGAATAGGATTGCCGATACCACAATGCTGCAGCTTGTTCAGTAAAATCCGATGGTCCAGTCGGTCGAAGGCCTTAGAGAAGTCCAAGTAGGCTACATCCACTCCGACTTCGGCGTCCACCGACTCTGTCCAGTTTGAACGAGCAATCAGCAAATTAGTTGTGCAGGACCTGCCTTGGCGAAATCCGTGCTGCTCCGGAACGAGGATGTTGTTTTTCTCCAGGTACTCCATGAGGGCCTCGGCTACAATGGACTCCATGATCTTGGAGATTACCGGAAGAAGGGTAATCGGACGATAATTAGTTGGATCTGCACGGCTACCATTTTTGTGGATTGGAGTGATGATCCCGTGCTTCCACATCGTTGGGACGTGCATCTCGTTAAGGCATCGCTGAAAGAGAGTCGCCAAAGGTTCAGCTAAGCTCGTGGCGGAAACTTTCATCGCTTTCGGCCGAATGCCGTCCGCACCCGGGGAGCTAAATTCGCGCAATGACGTCAACCGCTTCAATACAGCTGCAGTTGTGAAGGAAATGTGGTTAAGGCCTGATGGCGGAATAAGTTGCCTAGATATGGTGCAGGATGTTGGCACACACTGGAAAGTACGGCCGAAGTGTTGTCCTAGGACGTTCGCCGCATCCTGTGCCGTATGTGCTACCTGTGGTACCTGTAGCGCTAAGTCCAGCAGTTCTGCACCGAACGATCCCAGTGCCGAACTGCAAGATAGATCATCCCAACAAACCTCTGGGAGGTTGAAGTCTCCCAGCACCAGACACTTGTTCGCGGAGTGAGTGCGTATAAACTCAATGATTCTATTGGAGGTGCTCATAGGGCTTCTATACATTAACACGACTGTAATTTGAACCGAGGGAGCGTGAGAGCCTCAACAGATTTGTCGAGAGACTGAAAACGCTGGTCCTCAATATGTCGATGTGATAGCTCACATAAAGAGCCACACCAACCCCTTGACGGCCGATGGAGCGTTCAATGCGGAACAGTACGTAGCCAGGCAGATATACTTCCTCATCTATGATTTCCTCAGACAGCCACGTTTCAGTGAAAGCAAGTATATCTGGACGAGATTTGTCTACGAGCAGACCCACCTCGCACAACTTGTTCCTCAGGCTATGCACGTTACTATGTACTTCTTGGACGACTTCGGCACGATAAGCTCTGGGTCGTGCGTAAGTAGCATAGGTTCTGGCAGGGTGGAAAATGACCGTCGGCTGACCACCTGAAAACCCACCAATCGGAGACCTTGCTAGCCAGCTGCACGCCGGGCTTTTATGTCTCTGATGGCTTCCTTTAATTTTAACCTATCCGCTAACGGAAGGTTTGGTTGCACACTAACGTTGCTACCTTTGAGCTTAAAGGCAAATCGCAGTAACGCCCTGCGCTCTTCTGAGATGGAGAGAACCACCCTAAGCAGACGGGGTCGAGGATTTGGTTGACTAACCGGAACGTTCCCCAACCTGGTGAGCTTCCTGACAGTAACGCCAGGGAAACCTGGTGGTAAAAGCCTGGTCACGCAAACTTTAAGGCAAACAAGATCATCAAGCATGCGCTCGGTGGGAAGAGCGGCAGTGGATTCAGTAACGTTTCTGAAAATCACACTACTATCTGTGCAAGAATCGCCCCGATGGAAGTGTGTTGCGATTCTCCAGTAGTATGAGGTACGGGTGCTCGCCAGTTCTTCTCTAACCTTTGATAATAGTCGCTTGGCCTGCTTCAATAACGACTCCGCCTTTCCATTCGATTGACTGTGATATGATCTGGTTTGCTGCTGCACGAATTCCTACTTGGTTACGAAAGCCTGGAACGCACCACTGGTAAACCGGAGCCCATTGTAGGTGACCAGCTCCTCTTGTATACCGTGCCAAGCGAACTGACATCTTAGCTTCTTGATTACTGCCTCTGTGGTCGTAGTGGTGAGTAGATCGATTTCAAACTAATCAATATAGCAATCCACCGTGAGTAAGTAACCTTTCCCGTTATCACTTAATAGATGCACCGCCACCTTCTGCCACGGTCGATCAGGACCACCATGCAGCGTCATTGGTTCCCTCGTCTGACGGATTTCTTGTGACTGGCACGTCTCACAATTCGATACCTGATCTTACCTTTGATCCGTCATTCCTGGCCAACAGAGCATTTCACTTCCTCGGTTAATGGTATAGTTGGCACCAAGGAGAGCGCGATGAATGTATTTCAGCATTTCTCCTCGGAGCGAGGACAGAATCAGAATACGGTTTCCCTTGAACAACAAAGTATTATAGACAGAGATCTCATCCCAAAAATTGAAGTAGGGTGTCAGTTCCTTCGGTAGCTTCTTCTTTGTCTCTGGACACCCGTTTAGAGTAACACCTCGCAAAGCTGAAAGCGGTGTATTTTCCTCTATGTGGCGCCTTATTTCCTTTAGGCGATCTTCTGTCACTTCCAGGTGCTGTACTAAGTTTACTGATTCGACTTCTTCCGGATTATGCTCGGGTACCGGCAGATGAGCTCCTGACAGTGTATCCGCGATGAACATCTATGCACCACGCGTATACACAAGATCCACGTCGTACTTTTGAAGCCGGATAAGCATACGCTGAAGGCGACGAGGAACGACGTGCAGCGGTTTCCTGGCTATTGACACAAGCGCCTTGTGGTCGGTATACCATGTTGTCTTTCCTACAAAGTATAATGGTTGAAACGCTCTGTGGCATAGACTACCGCAAGCACCTCCTTCTCTATCTGCGCATAGTGCTGCTCGGTCATGGTGAGTGCTCGGCTGCGGAAAGCCAAAGATTTTGCATTCTGTAAGAGAACAGCACCTATTCCGTCTTGGCTACTGTCACACTGTACCTCCAAAGGCTTCGCTGGGTCGTAATACCAGAGTACAGATGCGTTGCTGATGTGGTGCTTTATAGTTTCGAATGCGGTTTCCTGTTCTTTTCCCTAACTCCACTTTACTCCTTTGTAAGTTAACTTCCTGATCGGCGTCATGATATCAGCGCGTCTTGGCATAAAACGGCTCAAGTAATTCAACATGCCGTTTTGGCGATGGATTCCCTGCACGTCATTATGAGACGGCATCTCGGGAATTGCCCTGATTTTTCCTGGATCGACCCTGACCCCATGTGTTGTTAGCAAATGCCCATGGAAAATCACCTCGTCCTTCCGAAATTCCATTTTTCACGTTTAAACTTGATGTTCTTTTTCACACAACGCTGTAAGAAATGGTGTGCGTGTTTTGACCTATTCGTGGGTTACCCCTAGCGCAAAGTACACTCATCAAGGTGAGCGCTTAGATAGGCGTTGCTGTAAACATTAAGAGGATGACTAGAATTCCAATGGTTCAACGTCGCCTACGTTGCGCAGACAACTGCTGTAAAGTGCTTAAGATCAGTATTACCTGTCCTAGCTGCATTAGATCGTACTGTCCGCAATGTGCAGGCAAATCCGTCCAAAAAGTGAGACAGACAAACCAAGTTGCCGACACAATTTGGTTTTGCCCAATATGTCAAGTCATCCCAGTTGTCAACTGTTTACCTTTGCTCATGAACAAATGCGATGGGATGACTGAAATAATCGCGCAATTTGTAAATACTAAAATCGCTCCCTCGGAGGTAAATATGGCCACGATAATACCTCACCCGGCCAAAGTAAGCTCTGTGTCTAAGCCGAAGAAAAGAGCTAGACTTTCCAACCGCACTGCAGCGTCTGTGACTCTAAATCCACTGGGGCACCTCACTCCCATAAGTGGGCAAGCCTCAAACATGCCTGCTTCCACTTCTCCAACCATAGAGGCTTCATTTGGAGGTTCAGCCATGACACCGACAGCTCAGAACCGTAAGAAATCCGGTGCAGATAACAAGCAGGTAACGTACGCATCGATTGCCTCAACAAACACACCGGGAGGGACATACATAGGTCCATCTTCAGTACTGAGCACGTGTGGCGCAAAGTAGCTTTCACCGTCAACTCCAGTGGTGCTTTCTAAACAACCCGAATTGACGGCGAAAAGTATAAAACCAACACTCGCTAGACAAAACCACCCTGCGTTAACTCTTGTGTGCACCAAGGATCCCGAATCCAAATCTGGCACAATAAAAGGCAAGTTGCAAGATGATCGCAACCAGTGGAGTTCCATCTGCGAGGCGATTAACATTCGGGTTGCGCCTGCAATGTTGCAGCGCGTAGCGCGGCATCCGACCTCAGTGCACTCTGGTGAACCTCGAATTCTTCGAGTAACACTAAACTCAGCAGATGAGACAGAGGCTGTCCTGCTCTCAGCAGTTCGTCTTAGCAACTCACCGAGCGGAGTGCGCATATAACCTGATCTACCTTGGAAAGATCACCCAAAAGAAGTAGTTGAGCAACGCGGCATTGCTAATAGGGATAGCAAGAAAACAATATTTGTTCATGGAGTTCCTGAGCTTCTGCATTCTTCTGATCACGATGCACAAACACATGACCGAGAGCATTGGTGCTACATCCGCGAAGCACTCTCTGTTGACCATGTTATTGCCAAATCCCGGACAAGAGTTCCGTCATCACTTGACTACAAGGGCTGCGGTCCAAGGCTAATGAAATTAATACTACACTCCGAGGGAATGACGCAAGTTCCGTTGGATAGCTGGTTAAAGTTTCGAGCTAGGCTGCCAACAGAGATCCGGCTAAAGGCAGCAGGCGAACGACCAAAAGTCGGAAGCAATTCAATGGAACTTGCAAACGCAACAAATTCTTCATTTGCACAGTCCTGCGAAGAGACGGACACAACCGCGTCCACGGCACGCAGGAGGACCGAGCACAGCACGAGTGGAACGTCTGTTCAGGAACGCTCAATAATACCATGCAACACGACTGAAATTTATAAACCAAAAAACGATTAATGGCCGGCCACATAACGGCCGGCTTAAAAACTAACACAAACTTGACGTCTATCAATGAACTCCTAACAACAAAAGCCCTATATTGCGTGTACACAAACGCCCAATGCCTTCTAAGTAAGTTGGCCGAACTTAGAGAACTCCATGCCTCACAACCGCGGGACCTCGTCATGATTACAGAAACGTGGTTAAATCCTGAGATAACCGATTCGGAGATCAATTTACCAGGTACGTCGCTGCTTCGGAACGATAGAACCGGAAGGGGTGGCGGTGTGATTCTTTATTATAATACAAACCTCCGATGTGAAGTTATCGATCACCCAGAAATCCGAGCTCCCGATTCGCTTTGGTGCCGCCTATGGTTGCGAAACAAGGACACATGTTTACTTGCAGTGATTTATCGCCCACCAAACTCAACGTCGGATATGGACTCCAAACTGAACCACGTTTTTCAGTTTGCTTTGAACTAGTCCTACACCCACATTCTTACCGCTGGAGGCTTTAACGTGCACGACTTAGAAACGCCGGCAACCGAGGGTATGCAGTGTAAAACCTGCTTGCAAGAGCTCATTGCTAGCCACCCTCTTTACAACCACGTAATCTCTCCCACCAGATTTCGAAATGCTAACAAGTCGCCGATACTGGATCTTGTGCTAACTAACGAGGAACTCATGGTTGGTGGGATAGTTACAAGCACACCATTGGGTCGTAGTGATCATGTTATTCTACTCTTTGACTATATTTGCTATGCGGAGTACCCTGAAAAGGAGGAGGATAAGGTGCATACTGTCACACACTACAACATGTTGTCTAAGCTTGTTAAGGAAACACCTTGAACTTTCTTAACCGAATGCTCCCCAGATGTTGCCTGGGAAACATTTACTAGGACGTTTAGTACCCTGGTAGCGCAGGCATCGGAACAGAAGTCCTTCCAGTCCAAAAACAAGCGTAAGTCATTTCTGAGAAGCAGAACACGTAAATGTATGTCCCGGAGGGATTTGGCATGGCGAGATCACCAGGACTGCTCGAATGCCGAAACCTGGACTGCATACGTGACGCATCGTAATTTCTGTGTGAAACTAATCCACGAAGACAAGGTCATGCATCAGCAGAACTTAGTGAAGCGATTCTACACTAACCGCAAATTCCTGTACAGGCACGTTAACGGCCTTCGAAAGGTAAAGCGAGGGGTTCCAGCGCTAGTCACGGCTGATGGGTGTACGCGATCAGCAAAGGAAGCAGCTGATCTCCTACGGCTTCATTACTCCCGAACTTTCCAGAAGGTAACGAGCACAAACATTCTCCTCATTTCTAATACTTCACCATCTGGTTTAGAAAACATCACCTTCACTGCGGAATCTGTGTTGAAGAAGTTGTTATGCTTGCGTATCCACAGTTCTCCAGGAGCTGACAACATCCGACCGAAGGCTCTGCAGGCGGTAGCTAGTGATCTAGCAGAACCAATGGCTGTTTTCTATCAGCGATGTTTAGAAGAGAACCGTATTCCACCAGTATGGAAGCGAGGGATCATCACTCCTATCCATAAAGGAGGTAACCGCACTGATCCTGCTAACTACCGTCCAATAACACTACTTCCCGTACTATCCAAAGTGATGGAATCAATCATCGCAGACGCGCTGATGCAATACCTGGAAAGCCACAATTTAATAGCCCCAGAGCAACATGGCTTTCATTAAAAGCACTCGTGTAATACTAACCTATTAATTGCACGTAATAGCTGGACTGAAGCTGTTGATGATGGAGTAGGAGTCGATGTCATCTACCTGGACTTTTCAAAAGCGTTTGATCGTTTAGACCATCGCATTCTCCTTCAGAAGCTTCGGAATTACGACATTGGCGACCCAATCCTGAGTTGGATTGGTACTTTTCTACAAGAACCACAGCTAGTGGTGAGAGTCCGAGAAACATTTTCTGATGTAATCGATGTGGCGTGTGGAGTACCAAAAGGCTCGGTTCTTGGACCTCGTCTATTCTTGGTGTTCATTAACGATTTGGCGAGATCAATTACTTCCGATTTCCTATTTTTCGCTGATGATATTAAGATATGGCGAAGGATCAGAGGACCTGACGATCATGAACGGCTCCAGTGCGATCTTAACACAGTGTCGAACTGGTCAGTTTAAAACGCCCTACCGTTCAACGTAGACCAATGTCGCGTTGTACAATTACGCCATAGACATAACTACACCTATTTGCTCGGGAGAAACGGATTGCAGAATAGCTCCCAGGAACGTGACTTTGGTGTGATCGTACAGAGCTACCTCAACTGTTCAAAACAGGCCGAAGTAGCTGCAAAAAGAGGCAACCAGCACGTCGGCATGCTGCGAAGGGCATTCGGGAGATTTGACTCATCAATCTTCCCAATGATGCACAATTCCTACGTGCGTCCGCATGTTGAATACGCTATCCAAGCTTGGAAACCTTGGTTGAAGCGCGACCTAGAAGCGATAGAGACACCACAACGAAGAGCAACAAAGAATGTAAAGGGCCTGCACTATCACCCTTACCACCGAAGACTGAAGTTCCTGGGAATTTTCAGCGGACGCTATCGAAGGCTGCGCGGCGATCTCATATTAGCGTATCAGATACTGAGTGACCCCAACCACGTATGCCGCCATTTGCTGAAACTTAGCCACAACACGCAGCTCAGGGGTAACTGCTTAAAGTTGAAAGAACAATAAAGCCGTCTAGAGTGTCGACGGAATTACTTTTCCCTCCGGGTTTGCCAACCCTGGAACGCACTCCCAAACTCAGTTGTATCCTCTCCTATCTTGGATGTTTTCAAAAAACGATTAGATTTTGCTCTCAGCCCCCAACATTTTGTTACCTAAACTTCTCTGTTGTGGATTACGCCAAGCATGCTTTTCAACAGGATTTATGTATCAAATGGACCTAAGTGAGCAACCATATTTTACTTTGCTCACTCCTTACCTCAACGATCACATTGTACCCCAGTGTATTTCTGAAAGTTTACGCTGGATAATATTTTTTAATTTTACACTGATTTTAATTATCAAACTATTCATCTCGGCAGACGTTCGATAGGTGACCCAGACATATTTTGATTTCATCATATTCACCGCAACCATCCTACGGGACGTGTCAAGCACTTGATTTTATCCCATGATAAATCATTGTTCATTGTTCTTCTGTCGAGCCATAGATCAAAACATCGTCTGTCACGCATGTAACACCATCTAAATCGTCTAAGGCTTGCGTCAATCGTTTTTGGAAGATTCCACTTGACGCCTTCAAGCCAAACGGTAAAGGCAGCCAACGATAACGCTCAAACGGTGTGGCAAAGGTAGCAAAGCAATTGAATTCATCATCTAAAACTACGTGCCAAAATGTCGAAGAGAAGGCTACCCTCCTAAAACACTTAGCTTTGGACAAACGCGACAACATTTCTCTAAGGCAGGTAGCGCATAAGACTCTCTACGCAAGGCCTCATTCAACGTTTTTGGGTCAATACACACATGCCATTCGCCCAGCTACTTCGTAATGAGTGCGACCTGATTAACCCAGTCGGTTGGCTCGTCGACTTTGGAAATCACACCCTCTCTCAATAATTTGCTCAATTCAGCGGAAAACCTGTCACTCAGTGCAAATGAAACTCTCCTAGCTGATATCGCTGTCGGTCGTATCAAAAGATCTAAGGACAAGTGAGCTATTCCCTCAAATTTTCACAAAGTGGGCTGAACACAGACGGATACTGGTAACTCATATCGGTTTCTGCTTAGCAGAGATGAACAAAACGATCATGATTAAAAACAACAAAATTGAGAGATTTGATCGAATCAATACCGAGAATCGGCGTGGGCTCCTCCTCCACGATCACAAACTCCAGGCAATGTGATGCTCCATCTTTTGGGTTAATGACTTCGATTGTAGCTGAGCCCTTCGGATAATGTTTGGAACCATTCCACATACGCAGACATTCTTGCTCGGATCGAATGCACATTCCGGGACAGTGCTTCCTTGGTAGAATGTTGACAGTAGTACCTGTGACTAACCGGAATCATACGTCGTTACCTTCCATAAAAAGACTTGCGTAGGCACATGTTTGTGGTACCCACCGAGACACGCTTCCGTTTGAATGTTTTGCATCTGCGAGGGACTTGGCACGGACGACCGCACTCACATTTGTTGTTTGGTAGCAACGAGCAAAGTAGTTCCTTCTTCCACATCTGGTGCATTTCGTTCCCCACGCCGGACACTATTCGCAGGTTCTCGGATGGCGCGGGGCGCAAAATTTGCAGATCTCCTGTCTCACGGTATTAGCCTTCGCTGCTTCACCTGCGGAACCGGCACACAATTCTGCATCTGTTGCGAGCTTTATTTGTTGGTATTAATGGGTGGCTGAGGACTCAATGTTGCAGATATCAATGCATCGCTGGAGCGATAAGTTGCGTTGTCGCAAAAGCCGCTTTACCGTACTTTCATCGTTGATTCCTAGAACGATCCGATCGCGTATAAAATTGTCGCCCAAACATTTAGAGAAATAACAGGATCGAACCAAAATCTTCAATTCAGTGATGTACGCTTCTACTGATTCGTTTGGGTCTCTGTTGCGCGAAAAGAAAAGATAGCCCTGGTAGGTTTGATCTTCATAAAATTCACTGAACTTTCTAATGTCCGTCTCCAAATTATTGGGATCTTCATCTTTGTCGTAATGCAAGGTCTCTAGAACACTGCGCGCGTCATCCCCGGCTGCGTGTCGAAACATGGCCAAGCGATACGCCATCGATTGTTTGTCCAAACGTACTAAGGTGCAGAAATCCTCCCACTGCGTCTTCCATAGACGCCAATTACTCCTCAAGTTCCGTTCGTCCATGTTCAGTGGGGCAGGCATCTGAATAGACGATAGTGATCCAAACAGCATTCGCGCGCCGCCGGTGAGGTTCGTCTTTATCTTTTCTGACATCATGTTGCAGAACTCAGTCATTCAGGGACTAGCGTTTATTCGACAAAGACAGCTGAGCGAAAATTACAGCATGTTTAACATGCCAAACTCTTCGATATAAATTGCAGATTCAAATCCATACCTAACGACCGTTCTGAGTCGAGGAGATTCTTCCTTTCTTTCATTTAAACAAACGGTGAATCACTCACACGAATATCGTCCAATCCGAGTCCAATAATCGCATCCGTCAGGTCCGCCTCCCAATGGCTGTTTGGCTAGCTCGGTTGGTCCATCTGCTCACTCTGATCTGATACTGCCATCACACCAATATACGGCAATCTACGATGAGAAGGAGTTGGTATTTAACGTGCATTAAGTCCGGCAAATTTGCGACGATGTGCAACATTTCGGACCACTGGACACATTCTCGGCTTTCCCCTTCGAGTCCTATCTGCAACGTTTGCGAATCATGGTGGATTGACCGAATATGCCGACTTCTCAGATTTGTCTCCGCATTGTTGTGTGTTCTGCACCATCCCTCACGAATGCAGAGTTGTCTTTAAATGATACTGGTTCAGTGACAATTAGCAGAGATGTAAGCAATGTTACCGGACTTATGCTTAATAGGGCGTTGATTACTGCTACTCAGTCCAACAACGCAGTAGCTGCACATGGTGCCCCTTCGATTGTTATGGACTTCAGAACCTCGGAGATATGTATCCAGTCGTACATGCACCGCGACGCACTGTACGACAACTTCATACCCTCCGAAGATCTACGTATTAGCTAGTGCTCCGGTACCCTCACACAACCGAAGGGGATTCCTCAAAGCCATGTATCTTACAATTGTCTTGCTTTGCCACTACATGGGAGCACCGTTTTCTAGCCCATTTTGCATGCCTGGCATTGAAGATGTTAATGTAAATGTAATTTAAATGCAAGGTTAATGTTAATGTTTGCATTTTCCGCATCATAATACTTTCGCTTTCAGGTGTTAATATCTGTTTGTACAAGCACTGCACTTAGGATTACCGTTTACAGAAGCCGTACACATCCGAATGGTCCTGAGTATAGTTCACGCGTAGATGCACGACGGAGAAATTACAATTCGGTTAGTGTTACCTGGCATGTTGAACTATTAATGGCATTTATTTATTGTTATCAGATGGTCAGTTATCCACGATCCCCGATGAGTGGATGATTGGTGGAGGTACACTCAACTGGAGATTGCTACATCCGCACCATCTTTGAAGACATTGACGTGGTTTAACGTCTTGTACCTGAAAACGCCAACATCCGATATCAGAGTGGAATGCTTATGCATTAGTCACAGAAAAACTCGGTCAATACTTGGACTACGTATGTATCCATTCGTCTCTTATCTATCATCATATGGCGAAAGCTGTATTACGACTAGAACGAGGAAATTCAGCCATTCCTTACTAATGTGACGGTAACGGTTCGCCATTTATCATTATGTGCTATTGGTTACTACTGAGCATAAAAGCATTATTTATTCATCTCCATCGCTTCCCATTCCTTGCAGGGACGACACAAGCCGCTCTGAGGCAGTTTTCCACAAGGTACCACAACGGTCGCATTTGCTTCACCATTTCCCGCGTGCACCAAAACGTTATCCGTGGGGGTAATGCGAATGGTTGCATGAATGCATGATGATTGTCCTTCAGATTTACGTTCTATGCGATGAAACCTTCAGATTACATTTTCTACGACATCATTGCGTTGAAATTGTTACTAGGTGACCGTTTGGCGTTGGTGTCACGTGAGAAGACCTGTCTGCTTTTCACATTGTTACCAAAATAAACTATTCCCGTACTTCGTTTTGCCATCTCTCCTTCAGTTTTGCATACATGGGACCATGAATGGAACTACACTTTTAGATGTAGCACTTGATTAGATTCGAAGATGGCAGCGTCGCTGTGGCATATTCCACCTGGGTGATGGGACAGGCGCAAGTTCGGTGGCATAATTTACCTTCAAGGCAAAAAGAGGCATTGATGTTAAGCAACAGTCCGCTACCTATGTCAACACAAATGTATAACGTGCGGACTCACAAAGCCACTGCTAAATCGATGTCATATCACGACTTAACCACTTTTTAGATGGCGACGTGGAAGTAAAACGCATGGAGGTTGTGCCTGAACTATCGGAGCCAGTGTCCAGCGACGCAACTTGCTCCTTGGAGCGGGGCGGAAAATGCAAGATGTGGACACAAATTCAGCTATCTCTATTTTTAGCATTCCCGTTCGTTTCCCAGAATGTGAAACTCCTATAAATAATTCTTCTCCCACTGCCGCGTACAGTGTGGACATCGAGTATTCACCTCCAGTACCCAGGTTGAAGTTGGAATATTCGCCGCAGGGTAACAAGAAAAATGAAGATCCTAGGCAATCAGGGAGTTTAAGGTAGTAACATTTCCGCGACATAATGTCATAATTGTGACAGTTGCTGTCAACCATCATTCGCTACGGAGGGGTTGCCCGACATAGTGGATTACTTCAATAAAGCTGTTTGTAATAAGTTGTGATGTAAAGCTTATTAGCCCGCTACAGTCCGTCTCGACCATCTGACGCATGAGTTCGATCGCATACGAGAACAGATACGTGCCATGAGTTTAAGGTTAGACTCCCTGGATCGCCCCTTGGTCAGTGACAGGACAGCTGCCATCAGTCGTGTGCCTCTGGCAATGGACTCAGTCAATGAGCTCGTTACGCTGAACATGCGGCTGGAAAAACGCGAAGACATGGAGAAGTTGGTAAGGACAGAATGCATATATCACCTTTTAGACGGCTTATTTTGGGCAACTGGACGGAAAGTCGTTGACGGAATTCGTCAGGAACGTACTGTTAGCGGTCATGACGAACGCTCTCTAAAGCAAAGTGAAATGGCGAGGATTTCATGCGAAGCGATGAGTTTCATGCACGCTATCGGCCTGTGCCATTATCGGTAGGCCGTAATATTGCATAAAACATCAGTTTCGCATGCTGTAATGCGGAAAACTTTCGCCAGATGCACTGAAAGTATCATCCCCGATAAGCTTCGCCGTTGGATACAGCGAATCAAACTGCGAGAAAATTCCAACCGAAATCGCATGTCACACCCGGGTCAAGTATAACAAAGCTGTATTAGTGCTTTTTTACTACAGTTTCCTCAACCATTTGATATTCTTGTACAAAACGTTGAAGAGGGACAACTTCTTCGTTTTACAGCGACGTAAAACAGCTGCTAGCGTGCATGAAAATACGGTATAACGAATGTAGATAGCCCCACAATTGGGTCAATGGAAAACTCTTACATCCCTCCCGTACGCGTTCGTGCTAACAGCGGAGAGTATGTAATGCAGATTGAAGGATTAGGGGGCTGCAGTGCGATAACTGGGTATGTGGTTCCAGCGCTCGCTACGTGGTAATAATTTAAGGCGCCTAGGAGTGTGTACTTGCATGCCCCTGTAGGGATCGTGGAATTGCAGTAAAATCGACGGAAAATAGTTAACCGTGGATTGGGGAAGGCTACTGCTATTTTTGCTGAGCGTCCGAATTTAGTCCCAGTTTGGACGAAATTCGAGAGCTCAGACAGAACCGTATATTTCTGTAGATAAGAGTAATTTAGGGCGCCGAAATGAGCGTTCGTATGCATACCTGTAGTGGTAACCGAAGGGTGTTACACGTAACGGAAAATTGTTATCCGCGTACAAGGAATGCTGCCGTAAAATCTTGCTGAGCTCCCGAATTCGGTCCCAGTTGGTACTATATTCGGGCACTCAGCAATGAACAACATATTTCCATCCAGAGGAAAAACTTTTGGCGTGCAAGATGTTGTTCATGCCTAACCATTCACTGGTCATAGAATCGCGTTAAAAGTGATGGAAAATAATTACACATGAATGGGTGAATGTGGCTGCAATAGTACACTGAGCGCCCGAATTTAGTACCATTTGGTACTAAATTCGTGCGATCACGACCGCCCGAAATGTGTGTCATCGGACGCTTATCGGAGGTTCGTGCCGGAATGGAACGTGGAAACCTACGTCGTTACACATTACGATATCTTGTCCAACCTCGTTCCAGAAACCGATAGGTCCTTCCTGGTCCAGCAGCCGCCCGATGTAGTTTGGTTGGCGTTTACCACCCAGTTCAGCGAGCTAGTGGCAAACGCGTCGGAAAGCAAGGTTTTTCGCCCAAAGCAAGCGAACTCGTTCCTGAGGAGCCGTAGTAACTCCTAATGCTGGGGATACCGCAAACACTCTACTCCTGCAGTTTGGCTCAGTGGCTACAAATACCATGGGACCTTCGCCGTATCAACGCCCAACAAATGTCGTCGGCTTATCCAGTGTCACTTTTACTCCAGTGAATGTAGTGAACAACTTTCAGTCTCTCTGGAAAAGCGGTGCCTCTGTTTTCTATGTCACAGATGGACCGATAACTGGTAGGACAGCAACATAGCCTGCAAAGCTGACCCCCTCCTCAATCTTACTCTCGTACTGCATTTGGGGCAATTGTGAGATCAATCCAGAAGTGAGCAGGAGCAGCAGTATGCAGCAACATGGTAGCCCGCAATGCCAATTTGTTGTGTCCGAAAAACAATGGAAGCATGGTTTTAGACGGGTGAAAAAGCTAATGCTTAACAGGTCCCTTAGGATAGTTATGGCTAAACTACCAAATATTAACAAATATTAGCAAACTTGGGTTTACACAGTGAATTCACTGGAGTATACGTAGTATAGACTGTAAATCCAAGTTAAACCCATAAAATATGACGATAAATGGGACGTTGGTAAAACTCGTGTCTCCTTCGGGTATACACATAGAGGAGAGAAAAAATGTGGAACGCAATGCGTGATTTGACTGCCAGTGAAATCTCTTACAAACACTTGTGTTTATCCATGGGTAATGGCTCATGTAAGATGGTGCAGCGAAATAAGTGTACGGTCAACTCGGGCTATGAACTCTACCAGCGTGGGACCACATATGACAGATTCCGGTAGGGCATTCCACCTTCTACAAACGAGTACGGAAAAGAAATTCCCACTGCATTCCAAGCGACTGCAGTGCTCTTCCAAGTTGTGATGGTGGCCTCTTAAATTACTTTTATGACTGAACTCTAGTAAGTAACGGCATGTGTAGTTGGGATCTCTCAAAATCGGGTAAATCAAAATGTGGCCCCTGCGCAGTCGCCGATACCGTCCGCTGAAGGCCCCGAACACTTGTTGCCTTCGTTCACACGGTAACTTATACAGACCCTTGATATTTTCGGTTGCCCGGCGTTGGAGTATCTCTAAAGCGGTGAGATCTCCTCAGCCATGGCTGCCGGACCTGTATTGCGCATACCACATGTGACCGTATGTATGAGCCGAGAAGCTGTGGAAAAAGCAAAAAGTCGAATGGCCCGAATACACGCTTCAGGTAGCCCACATGTTGGATGCCGCTCCAAGTAGCCGTTTCAGCCTGCTTCGAACATCCTAGGTCGATCGGGACCAAAATTCTAAGATCCTTCTGGCCAGAAAACGTTTGAAGCTTCTGGTTGCCGAGTTTGTAAGAGTGCACTAACTTGTACGGTAGGTGTAGCACTTTGCATTTGTCCCCATTGAATGGAAGTAGATTCTGGATTGACCAAGAGTATACCCTATCCAGGTTAGCTTGAAGTATAATGATATCGTCTGAGGTATTTATCACCCCCCCCACATCTTGATATCATCGGCATAAAGAAGGCAGCTCAAGCTTGTGATTGGAGTGATATCGTTAATATACGTCAAAAGAATCGCAGCCCTAGTACCGATCCTTGTGGTACTCCGCATTCAACTCGGATGGGATCTGACAGCGATTTACGCACTCGTACTTCCAGGCGCCAGTGAAGAAGAAAGCTTCTGATCCATTCTAGGAAAGGATCATCAATAGCAAAGGTCTGGAGTTTGAAGAGCAGTAAGTCATGGTTTAATAGGTCGACCGCCTTTGGGAAGTCGAGAAAGACTACATCAACTCCTTTGCCAGAGTCTACTGCTTCAGTCCAGCTGCATCGTGCTAGCAGTAGATTTGTAGCGCAAAATCGATTGCCTCGGAAGCCATACTGTTCCAATGCGAGGTAGTTAAATTCTTCCAAATAGGCCGTTAGCGCATCAGAAACAATAGCTTCCATGACTTTTGAAAAAACCGGTAGTAAGATTGTAGAACGGTAGCTGACTGGATTGGAACGACTACCTCCCTCTTGAATAGAAATAATCATCCCGTGTTTCCACATGTAGGGCACGCACATTTCATCAAAACAGTGTTGGAGGAATAGAGCCAAATTTTTAGCTAAACTCTCTCCTACTGCCGCTAGCGATTTCTTGTGTACATGTCCAACTCCACGAGAGCTGTGCTTACGCATACTCAACAGCATTTTAGTGCAGCTTCTGCTGTGAAAGATATGTGTGTGAGTTTTGGGGGTAAAACAACAATCGGCATACGGTTAAATGACCAGTGATCGCTTTGAAATGTCGCAGCATATTGTAGGCGCAGGGTATTCGCCACCTCCTTCGGTGTCCGTGTGCATCCGTCCGCTGCTTGAAGAGGAGGAATTCCCCGTTTCACCTTACGTGGACTGTATGTGTGTTGCTACGGGCACTTGTGGTTGAGGTCGTACTCACTACCATCTTCTGCTGGTACGCCAGTATAGTCTTGTGAACAAGCTGAGTACCTTGGTTACGTTGGGTCGTTTAGACCAGCCAGTTCTCGGCGCTCGAGAAGAGTTTGTAGAAATGCCGGGCTGAGTTTCGCATCGCTATTCACTTCCGTGTCCTGGTTCGCAGAAACCATTCCACGTTTCTCAGGCGGAAGGTCTTAGTCACTGATGCTTGGGCAACCAGAGAGTTAAACTGGCTGACGTAATGTTCTTATGCATTAGCTGATGCCTCGTCTGCCAGAAATGTCCATTTGGCTGTCTCACCTAGTCAAGCCAATAGGTAGTAACTTAAATACGTTCTCATTGTGTCGGCAATTTCCACAGGATATTCTGCATAGCAAATGTATTCGAGGATTAGTGCTGCGTGATCGCTACAACCCAATAGAACGTCGACGGTCACCATCTCGTTCTTCCTTGGAAAATATCCGATCCAGAGGCAGCGAACCGAAGTCGTAAGCAAACGATTGTATGGACACAATATAAACACAGAACAACTGTTTCAACTCTTAAAACGATTTTCGTCTGAAGGTGCAGATGATTCAGTCAATCAGAAACAAAGGCATGCCTAGTTTAATAAAGTTTTTGTTAGATGATAGTGGCAACGTGACAATCCAATGGTAAGTGGTGCATCAAATTTGGCAAGTGAACCGCCGGGGAGTACGCACGATAAACTGGAACACCGGATGTCGAATAGCCATCCTCTGACCTTTAAAACTAAGCTAATGTTATACGAATCTATGGTGTTGCGGCAGACAGAGGTTGCTGTTACACAGAAAATCTCGGTTATCTGAAGCGGTTCCATCAACACTGCGCATCCATTGGTGTGAGAGAATTCCTTTCACGGGGTGCTTCGCCGGTGCAGCATATATGGAGTGTATCATATGCTGCTACTACAAGACCTGAAGTGGCTCGAAACTGTTTGCTGTATGGATGTGAATAGAATACAGAAACTCCTACTATGTAATTAGGTGATAACAGGTAAACTGAACCTTAACAAGTCGAAGCTGCGCTCTAAATACTTGGCCAATGTGAGTTAACCCTGAAACAATGATGACTTTAGGTTTAAGGAAGTAATAGCAGGGGACCGACAAGAATGATAATGTTGCCCCAGTGAACAAGGAAGGATCATTGTTTCTCCTTCTTACTTCGTCGTCCCGTATCCTTAAGGGTCACAGGACTGTTTTGGAATCCGAGGGCGCGAATTCGAGCCTGCTAGGGGACCGTGTGACTCTCGCAGTATCCTTAGTCCAAGTGCAACTGTTGCAGCTTGAGCGGCAGCAAAGAGTCGGTACTGCGTACCAGCGTACCGCAGATGCAATTCTTTTCTCTTCTTCTTTCTTACTTCACGTAACCAGACCAGCAGAGGTTGCCAATACGGGATAAGTTAGCAGGAATCAGTTGTCCAGGGTGTGACGTGCTTTTTGTTTTAGGTCCATCTACATTGCAAAGAACTTCCTCAACTCCAGGTTCAATTACTCACTGGAGAGGAGACACACAATGGATAATCCTATCGTTTCGGCCCACTTGAACTTGTTTGCTTCAGATGCGGACGGAGTTCGGTCCGTCGACATCATGCATCTGATGCAGTAACACCTGCAGTGGTGTGGGACCCAGCCAAGCTGGCCCGGTAAGTCATGAAGGTGGCCGCGAGTTGTCAGGAGCGAAGACAAGATGGATAAATTGGGTCGACAAGCGTCCTCTCGCTTTAGCCAGGGCGCCTCTATTTCCAATTGCTGGCCCAGGCCAATACTACAGCAGATGTGGCACGTATGCTGCATCGTCACTGCAGTTGGTCTGTACATGCACCTGTGAGTCAGTGCCGTCTCATTTTTGACGCTCTTTTCCGCTCGGTAGCCCAGGTATGGCTACGCTTGGTGCGAATATTGACAAGGTGACTACAGGTGGAAAACAGCTATTAATCGTTGATGGAAGAGGTGGGGTGCACAGCCTTCGTGACTGTGCTAGGCTCAAAGATTCGGTCCATCCAATGCGGAACAGGTTTCGGCCTACCCACCGTTCTGTGTAAGTCTGGCATGTGTGTTTCCCTCCATTTATGTGCATGATGTGCATGTTGAAGGAGTGTGGCCCAGCTTTGAAACAGTCACGGCTTCCAAAGTTGGACTTGGAGCATCCGCTGTGTGGTTGGGTTGCTACAAGCAACCTCTATTGAGACTTCGGTTCACTTGAGGTGGACCTCGGTCGTTCCGAGCACAAGGACCGTGTTGGGATGAGCAACACCATAATATGTCCAAGTCACGGCTTCCGTTCACATTCCTCCCAGTCTTAATCCGTCCGATTTCCACCGGATATTGAGTGTGTGGATGGAAATGGGAGGTACAGCGCAAGCCACTCATTGTTCCTCTGTCGGCGCAAGCGGCTAGAGGCTGTTGGAAAGCGAAAGTACAAACAAGCAATGATGACCCTAGTATAACTATACCGAGGCGGCTAATATCATAACGGAATTGAAGTCACAGGAATGATGGAGGTTCTGGATTTCTTCCCCCCCCCCCACACACACACACAGTTCCCATTCATCGGTCAACAAGGTACAGACAGATAACGGGCACACAAATAAGGTCGCCAATCTCTGGACTGGTAATCGAGATAGTGGTACAAAAGGCACTGCCAATTGCGACGCTCACAGTTTGGACACGTTACTTGGATGATGCTTTTGTCATCCTCAAGCTCATTGTAGTTCGCGTTCTCATTGTAACTTCTTATTCTATCTTCCGTTACTTATTGTGCATTTGTTTTAACTCACACATCCAGATAGATACTTCTTCAAATTTCGCTCGTCTGGTTTCGTTGACTCTGTACCACTTTGGATTGTTGTTGTGTGTACTTCCCATCTGTCGTCGGATCTCCGTTTAAAGATCAACGTTCGATTCTTCCGTTAGTGCCGTCAGAGTAGTACGCAAGACACCTGTTCACCCATTTGTCCTAGTTATTATCTAACTGTAATCGCATTAAGCTCCTGTTCGCCTAAACCTTCAATGGTTATTATCTTTCAGTCAGAAACTATAACGTCAGTTAATCAACAATATATTCTCTGGTATACAACTCGTCGAAAAAAGGAGAACAATAACCAGTTACCATTCTTGGACGTGCACGTGTAAAGACATGTTCTGGGTCACTGGAAAAAATACGCTGTCAGAAAGTGATGCACACCGATCAACTCTTTAACTATCACAGTAATCATCCAGTCATTTGCAAACGCATCTGCATAATAACATTTTTCAAGCCGATCCAGAAACTCCAACATGCCGCAACTGAGGGAAGCGAAAGAGTGTCACCCACTTGATATGTTTCAGCTGCTTCCATTTCCTCGAAACCTAATCCTACTCTTCCCGTAGTCGAAGTGTCAACCACCTCACATCCATAAGTGAAGCCGAAAGGAAAAGGATTATCCTACATTAGATCAGTAAAACTTCGGAGATAATAGCGAGGATCTAAGACTGCATGATAATGTTGCACAATAGGTGACGGAAACCATACGGAACATAGTTTTCAAGGTATATGACTGTTGTCACGCTGCCCTTTGTCTCTGCTCTCTGCGGTGCCAACCCTGCCGGGGAGAAAACAAAACAGTGAAGCAAGCTAGACCGAAGTGTATTAAGTACAGAACGTGAGTAATTTTATACGTCACCTACTATCATCTCCGGCTTCAGGTTTCTGAGCTGACTGACGCCACTTGCCTAGTCAGATTCCAAACCTGCTAGAGGTCCGCACCGACAAGCTGTAGACGCGCTCATTCACGCCCGTTGCGTAGCAACCTATGTCATTTGATGGACTGATTTCATCAGCTTCCCGTGCTACCGCTAGCCGGATAGCAACCCGTGTCATGATGACGGACGTCTCGAATCCCTGTCACGTTCTTAGGTTGCGGCCTCTGATTAAGAACAAGCGGTGTAAGCGAGAAACATCAGATATGATTTACAAACTTCCTCAAAAATTGTGACAAGTACCTGGATCAAACAGGAAGGCAAATTAGCAAGAACCTTGTCTTACTACCCATGTCAGTGCTTACAGATGCCGAGGGTTGTCACTTCCGAGTGGAGAACGTCAAGGTAGTTGGAAAGGCAAGGAGCTGCAGAGTGCGATAATTCATAGGTGCCTGATATTCGGGCCAAAGCTCAGTTAGCAACCTTTTGGAGCTGGGGAGTGTATGTGACCATCTGAGGATTAGATCAACAATAAGTTTCAGATCAGCAGGATAAAACTGATTACTAGGTCAACCTAAGTGAGTTCATCGAAGGCTGACATACAAAGCAAGGATCGATCAATAAGCATGCGGAGCTCACAATGGTTTACGAGCCTCTATGAAGCAAAACTTGGAAACAACACTGATGATACTACCTGGCTTGGTAACGAAGCATTTGCTAATAAACTGCCCAGCTCGGGAACAACCTATGGTTGTCGGCATCCGGTTCCGGATCTGCCTGTCACTGGGGCCTCCATAGGACAGCCACAGGAGGCCTGCGCCTACAGAGGGACCATGCGTGGCTTGCTTTGAACCACCCACAGCTCCAACCACACATCCCGTATGCAGTGTAAACCCGAAGGAATAACACCGGGCGGCATGTCGATGGGAGCCACTTTTCATCAACGGAGCCGGCCCACACCACTTATATTTATACGCCTATTAAAGCTTCAGTGTGGAAGCATATGGCAAATGTGTCTCGTGCACCCCTCGAGGGGAGCTCAGTTTACTATAAATGTCCTACTGTATGCAGCATTCCTTGAAATCGCAGGATTACTATGTTCCGTTTGCTTCCGTACTCCATACCTTGTCTTATATAGGTATGATTTAAGTATGAGACCACTTTCCCCGAGCAGCTGGAACAAAATATGCTAGTATACCTTGCTGCAGATCTGGAGGTGCTCACCCACCAATAGATCATGGGTGGCCCAGGAGAAAGCTAATTCAGTCCTACTAGTATAGATTAAACGACCTGATCGATCCACCGACACGTTATCTCTCACCGGTCACAGTCATTTCACAGATGGTACACCGTAACAGACTTGACACACATCTGGTTCATTTAGCTATGTAGCTTTACCCGTACACAGATAGAGTGGCATAAAAGTAGTAATAAGCACACGAGTTTTTCCGGGTGCTGACAGACGTTGGAATGGAGTGCCTTTCGCATTAGATGGGATAGCACACACCCGCGTTGACTAGACGCAACGACCTCAATGGGTGCTGTTTCACGGCAGTCTCATGCGATAAACATTCCTTTGCATGAACCAGAAAGCACCGCTCATCACGGTGCCTAGGTTGGCGATACACCCGCTATCGTATATGCAGACGAATGACTCAGTTGCTTTTCAAGTGCCGGAAACAGACAGCCACCAGGTAGAATAGCATCAGCGGTGAGCATGATAAGATTGAGAAGTCAATAGCTGACACACGATGAACGATCTCTGAACCACACTGACTCCCAAAGTTTGACAGCCGATAGGAGGAGGACAAATACGGCGCTTCACTACAGTTTATGTTTCATTACCAGACTTTGGCTTTCAAAAGCAAACGACACTCTGGTTTGAACAATTTAGTTTCCCATGGAAAGGTTGAAACATGTCCAGTAATCACAAGCGACCGGCTAACTCCACTGGCATACTGGTTCCCTTCGACTGGAGAAGAATTTGAAAAATAAAACATTGGGTTTAGCAAAAGTAAAAAAGGCACATGCCTGACTAGTATAGTAGGTAAAGATTGAAACCGGAAAGCGTCACGTACCGGTAGACTTGTCGCAAGTTCCAAACGTGCACACATTTTGTTTGTTTTAAATCATGTCCCGATAAATTCGATCAGACTATGCAATGTAGGTCTAAAGCATCATGTTCAGTTTTGAATTCGGTTAACGTTAGAGTGGAGATGTCAGAATTTGAAAGAGCGTTCTATGACTGGAATACTCGAAGGAAGAGCAAATTCTGGCGGCATTCCAACGGCCCACATTAGGTGACCAAATTCCACTGGTGGCCTCTGTGAAGTGCTGGGGCCAATTTCAGTTAAGTGTCAACATGTGTCATTCAGATGTGTGGTGATCTGATATACCAACCTAAGGTCAACACAGAGACGAGGATCATGTCCACCAAAAACGAAGGCCTTCATGTACAATTTGGTGAGCGAAATGGTGCACTCTTCGTTTTGGAGTCTCAAGAGCAGCGACTTCATGTTTATGCAAATGGTGGCAAGCCTGCATGGTTTATTCTACATGGATGCTCACGCAAGCGTTGGGCAGTTACGAAGTATGACAGGAAAGACCGGCCAACCGCCCTTCACAAGAAGCGCAGGTGTTTACTGCTTTCGACCTGACTTACCCAGCCGAGATCGTCCACCGATAACATCCCAAGATCATCTGGAAGTGCACAAGGTCAGACAGCTCGCTATGAACTCGCATGTTCAGGCTGCGTTTGAGTGAGAATATACAAATTTAGCCACTGATAAGGTAACCGATCTCAAAGCACCGAACTTGTGAAGAAGCATGCGAAAATCTAAACGCTCAATGTTCGTCGAGGACTCAAGGTGGACAGCATCAACTCTTTCCCCAATTACGACGGACCCCTCCAGGTGGAACGGGCTAACAGAAGACCGTGGTGCATGAGTTGTTAAGGCGGAAGTCGCGCGACGCCGGCACGATAATATTGCAACCTTCCAATTATCTTATGAGTGCTTCTGCAATGACAAGTCCCATGACTTTAGTAAGCACCGGAATAAGCGTAATCGAGCGGTAGTTTGTGAGCACAGCACGATTTCCACCCTTGCAAATGGGGTCTACTCCATGGTTTCACATTGTGAGGACCTTCAAGTTGCCAAGATAACATTGGAAATACCGACAGCGGTTCAGCTAAGTTCCTGGGCACTACCTTCAATGACTTTGAACTTATGTTATCCGCGTCAGGGGAACTGTGTTGGCGCAATGACATCAGTAATCATTGGGAACCCTTGGCTGTACTGAGTCAAATCGATCACCAACCAATGCAATTCATCACGAAGTGTCAACTACCGAAGTAGTTTAATTGTGGCGATACGCAAACTCGTGCATTGAAGGTGGTCGGATACAGATTTTTGATCACCATTGCTGTAAAAACCACAATTTCTGAATTTTCACTGTGCTGCCTCTAAGTTTCCATGCTACTGCACACTGCAGTGAGCCGTAAAAGACTACTCGAGACAAGCTGCTGTATATCAGTAGTAGCAGAGTAACCAGAATCCATCCCGATGCCATTAGTTGAGTTGACACCCGGCGGTTTGAGGTAGCCTTGAGAAGTTAAGTGGAGTCACGAGAGTTTAATCTTCTGTAATTCGTCTCGGGAGAAAAACTGGGGGTAGAGAAGAGTTTTAGGACCATGGAAAGGTAACTATAGGGTTTCTCCCTATAGGTTTGATATACTGACAAGCCAATGAGTAGTTGTGGAAGGCAGTCAGTGTGGACAAGTCTCCCAGTCTTGTGTTTGGCCTTGGAGACTGTTTACAATCGGAAGGGTCAAAGTATCCATTTACACCATAATAGACCCGTGACCGCCATTCGGCACATTCTGAAGAGTACGAAAGTTTGTTGAGGGTCATTTTGAAGCACACGTTGTGTGGATGGATTGCGACTCGCAGTCACAATGTTGACCGCGATTCCCATGAAAGTGAACTTTGGTCTTTTGCTCACGATGACCGTAGCTGATGCAAATAGAAATTGGGTGTTACTCGCCCGAAAACACTGCACTACCATGACGCGTTTCGATGTTATTACATCTCATCAGATAGAGTTAGCAGGCATCGAACCAGGGACCATTGGGATGTTACTTGTGACCGCTGCCCCTAAGCCACCGGGTCACGAAAGTTTGTTTCTCACTCGTATGAACTAACAGCCACTGATTGATGCTACCATGCTGGGAGAAAACCTGACCGAAATATCCGTCTTCCTAACTTTTTCATTGGAAACCAATGTTTCTCAACCGCTTCTAGTACTGTAAGGGCATCGATTGTCTCTGGACCAAGCACATTAAATCTATCCAGCGATAGAAGGATAGTGACAGTAATGAAACCTTATAAAAAATAACACGGTTTGTTTCAGCTCAAGAAGACAGATTGCTCAACTGGTACAGAGGAAGTGTCGAAGTCGAATGACTGCTCGAATTATCGAGAGGGAAGATAGTTCTGGAAAGAATTTTCAGATTCACCCGTCATTTGTATGCGAGCGAGAAATAGAGCAAGTAATATCGTTAAACAACGCGACTTACGTTTGGCTTCTGAGATGTCACATCCGAAAAAAGAAGAAATATGTTATATTACAGTATCAATGTAAACAAGAAAGTATAAGTAAACGCAAGTAAAAGAATAGCTTGTATCTCGATGGTGCGAGGTAGGAAACGTAGTTAATCCAATCAAATTTCCAATTGGATGCTCAAGAAGAGTTTTCGGTCAAGTGATTATGAGTGGATGTTTCGGTGGTCCAACCATTTGGGGCAGCCAGAGATTGTAAATAGTGATCCCGACACGTTAAGGTAATCATTCCATATACTTTGTTGTTGATGCCTCCGGACATAATACAATTATTTAGTGTTGTGGATACCATTGACTATTTGAATAGCTTGCCAGAAACTGTTGTGCCGCCTCCAACCGGTCCAACCAGCAACGAAATAAGAACGCCAAGATCTGCCGGACTGAGGGATACATATTGTAGGAGAGCATAGCGCAATAAATAGGTTGAAGATAACTACTAACACAACGATATTGGAGATGCTAATTAATGTTAATTAACACAACTCAGACGGTTCAAGTTCAGGGTTCAACCTGACGCTGACCGCACACTGATTCGCGTTTTCATCTTGGCTTGCGTTCGATCTCCAAGACAAGCCTAAGGAAAAATTTCTACATTCTTAGGTATGGCTCCATATGGAATAAGCTTCCAAAAGAGATTAGTTGTATTGAACATTTTTGCATGTTCGAGAAAATGATAAATGTTTATCTGTTAACTGACAGAGTGAAATGGATCTTAAAATTTCAATTTGATGAAGAAAAGCTGTATGAAGAAGGGCCGGATCATGTATGCTTCCGGAGAACATCGACTCTAAATATATCCAACAAAAGCACCAGAGCAAACATGATCATCTAGGATGAGCTGTTGCAAAACGCTTCCTATGCTATTATTTAACGCTACCTCCTATGCAGTTTTACTCCTTTCAAAATTAATTCATGTCAACTGTCTTCTGTTTAAAACCGAGAGCAAAATTATTTACTGGTGTGGGGTCGGGAACTAACTGCACAAACCCTACTAAAGAACTGGACTAAATTCCGTTGCAGATTGCCAACAGAAATTCGTCTGAAAGCAGCAAGAACACCAACATCTTTTAATGACAATTCAGAAGAGGCATAACTCTTAATGAAAACGCCAACTGCAGGACCCGAGTCGGGGACGGTTTCAAGAGTAGCCATACTATCCGGAACTGCACAGCAGAGCACGAGCAAACACCGGGATCCGGGGCATCTGATACCTGCTTATATATCAAATACCTCTCGAGAGTATGCAACCCATCCAAAAAACGATTAGTCATCGACCCTTTATTGGTCGGCGTAAACTCACTTGCTTCATCCATCCAATCTAACACACCTTTGGTCTCCGAGAAGCTCTCATGCATCTACACAAATGACCAAGGTCTACTCAGCAAATTAGCTGAATTAAGACTTCGACACGCATCAGCAGCTTGAAACCTCATCGCTGTCACCGAAACATGGTTTCGCTGCGAGATGACCGATGCTGAAGTCGAGCTAACAGGCATGTCCGTTGTCCGGAAGGATCGAACCAGCAAAGGTGGTGGGGTAGCCCTCTACTTTCGTAATAACATACAATATGAACCCATAAACGATTCGGAAACCGACGTACCTGACGCCATTTCGTGTAATTTCCGACTGCGAGGGAACGATCTTGGCCTATTGGTTGTTGTTTACCGCCCACCATCGTCTACTCCTAAGATGGACTGCAATTTGATGGCTGCGTTGAGACAAGTGATAAACAGGAAGTACAGTCACATTCTAGTCACCGGCGACTTCAACTTACATGCTCTAGAATCCCAGGCTACAACAGGAGAGCAATTCAAAGCAGATTTGCAAGATCTGGTTTCAGACTTCCTGCTTTATGACCACGTCACTACACCCACCAGGTTCAGGGGAACTGACAGGCCATCCATATTGGACCGAAAATTCACCGATGGAGAATTGATGGTCGAGAGAGTGATAACCGATACTCCTTTGGGCCTCAGTGATCATGCGACGCTAGTGTTTCACTACATGTGCTACGCGGATTATCCTAAAGAGCATGCCGAGGAATATCATGTTGTAACCAACTATGACGACCTGTCCGACCTCATTGATGTAACCAGCTGGTCGTTCTTAGCTGAATTAATCCCTGAGGTGACCTGTGGAGAATTCGCCAACATAATTACCAAGCTCGTGGCAAGCACATCTGAAACCAAACGTTACCGGCCTAAAAGGATGAAGTCTTTCGTAAGGAGCAGGGCACTTAAATGCATGGCATTAAGGGACTTGACATGGCACACCTACATAGCCTCCCCGAACGACCATACCTGGGATGTCTACACAATACAAAGAAACCACTGGGTCAAACTCGTCCGCGAGGATAAACTTAAGAACCAACAAGGTCTGGTGGAAAAGTTTTGCTCCAATCCCAAACTGCTATACAGACACGTAAACAATTTGCGCCGTGTTAAGCGCGGTATTCCTACTCTGCACACAGTATGCGGGTTAGCCCAAACCGCAAAAGAGGCAGTCAACGTCCTTGGACAACAATTTGGCCGTACCTTCCAAAGCGCGCAATCATCATACATCCTGCCTAAGCAGAAACCGCCGCTATCAGGGTTTAATCACATATCGTTCACCTCCGCAGCTGTACTGAAGAGGCTGATGTCTCTACGCGAGTTCAGCTCCCTGGGTGCGGGCGACATTCGTCCAAAGGCGCTGGAAGTTGCTGCCATGAGTTTGGCAGGACCACTAGCAAATTTCTTTCAACGATGTCTGAACGAAATGCACGTCTCAACGATGTGGAAGTGCGGAATCATCAAGCCTATCTACAAAAGTGGTAGTCGTGTTGAACCAACAAACTATCGCCCGATAACACTACTTCCTGTGATCTCCAAGGTTATGAAGTCCATCGTAGCTGAGGCTTTAATGGGGCACCTGGAGAACAAGAAAATTCTCGTTCCGGAGCAACACGGATTTCACCAAAATCGCTCCTGTACCACTAATCTGTTGATTGCTCGTGCAAACTGGACGGAATCTGTGGACGCTGGTGTAGGAGTCGACACGGCCTACTTGGATTTCTCAAAGGCATTCGACCGCATAGACCATCGCATTCTCCTCCACAAACTCCAGACATATGGAGTCGGAAGTCCTATTCTGGGCTGGATAGGAGACTTTCTCGTGCAACATCAAGTGAATGTGAGGGCCCGAATCGATTGATTTTCGCAATAATTTCCATCCCATGGGACTTGTTAAGCAATACTTTATTACCCGAAAAATATGTTTGTTCCATTTTCCGTTTTTCCACGTAGCAACCGTTGGGTGGGTGTGGGTTTACGCCCTTCTTCCTGCTAAGCTCCAGGACACCAATCCGCATAAGTCAGTTAACTGACCAGGTGCTAGACCCGCTGACTTTCGGATATACATTACATCGAATGCATGGCTAAAATCCCGAGTCATTTTCCTGTCAGGTGTGGGCGCATTGCAAGCATCCTCGTCAATCCTCTTAAGAATTTAGTAAGTGGTACATGGTCAACTTCCCGTAAAACCTCAACATGGGAAACAACAGGTCTACGGGTTTTAAGCTCACAGTTCGATTGGCGTAGAGCACGAACGCCACGCATTTTTTCTGAAGGTGGCAGAGCACCTCTGCGTGCTCATTTGTTTGCTAATGCCCGCATCAAGTCATGCTGCAACGGGTCAAATTGGTGCAAACCCGCCGAAACCCTACTGCGTCTGACGGTAGCAGCAGTTGCGTATCCTACCACGGTCGCGAAACATATATGAATCGTTATAGAACCTCAAAGGCGCCGAGCGACCGCAGTCCAGCGGATCCCAATCTGTCACTGCAATCAAATTTCCGAGTTGGATCTGTTCCCTACTGTCCAGTGTGTTAGGCTGTTAAGCAATTATACCCTCAGATATCCTCCGCATAACATTCTTTGCGGAGGAACCACCGACCATTTATGCTGGGTGATTTCAACGCGCGCGTTGGACTTGGTGCATCGGTGTGGACAGATGTCATCGGTCCACATGGCATTGATTCAGCGAATGCGAACGGTGACAGGTTGCTCTCGCTGTGTGCCACTTACGGCCTCACGATCAAAAACACTCGAACTGCACTAAGTGCGAGTGATATAGCAACTTGGACGCACCCACGGAGTGGTCACGCTCACCTGCTCGACTATGTCATCGTACTTCAGGGTGATATACGTGAAGTGCGCATGACACGTGCGCTGCGTGGAGCTGAGTGTGCCACTGATCACAAATTGGTGCGCACCAAACTGAACACATATTTTCGTAAATCTATGTATTGCACTCTCACCGTGAATCGGCGTAAATTTAACATTCTCTCCCTCGGTACTGTGGCGAAACGTACTGAGCTGGCGAAGGCGATGGCTGCACGCCAGTGTGGTATGGAATGCATAGCCACAGTGGGCGACCTGTGGCACCACATTCGCAACCAGGTGACAGCTGCTGCCGAGGAGACCATCGGGTGCAAAAACTGTAAGTGGCCTGATTGGTTTGATGAGAACAATGCGACGATTGGCGCGTTAGTTTCGGAGAAGAATGTAGCATTTGCTGTACATGGGGCAGACCCCAGTGACTGGGGGAAGAAGAGAAACTTTGGCAGAATTCGAAGGCGACTGGCCCGAGAGCTCCGTCGCATTAAAATCCATGGTAGACGGAGAAGGGGAAGCTGATAGAATGCTACGTCGAACGCCAGCAACACAAGGAATTCTTTGAATACTTGATGGCTCTCTATGGACAGAGGTTGGAAATTCTGAGGACGCTGCTCGATGGTAGTTCAGACGCCACCTGCACACAGACTGTAAACATAAGGCACATCTGACGAAATCACATTGAGCGTCTCTTGAAAAACCATTCGGGGATTGACTGACCTATGTTGAACGGCCTGAAGCAGCATGCAATGAAGGCGAGTCTGGTGGACACTCGTCACTGGATGAGATTACAAGAGCACTTGCTCATTTGCGAAACAGCAAGTGTGCCGGTGCCGACGGGATCCCGCCTGAAGTATTGAAACACGGCGTACCCGCGTTGGTGACTGCGCTGCACCACTTGGTGCAACCCGTGTTGATTTAGGAGGATTTGCCTCCTGAGCTGAAGCATGCCCTTGTGCTACCACTGTACAAAAGCAAAGGAAACAAATAATGTTCGGCGAAGTATCGTGGCATCAACTTGCTGAGTTGTGTGGGCAATGTGATTGCCCGAATCCTGCTCAACCGCCTCGTCAGTCAGGTTGGGGATCCTAACGTGGCGGAAGATCAATGTGGATTTCTTTCGGGTCGCAGCGCCATGGCTTTGGTGTCTGTTTCTCGTCCGTTGCATGAGAAATGCAGAGTACTAGATCAGTCGTTGTACTCGCGGTGAACCGCGAGGCATTGTGGCTGGTGTTGGATAAGCTTGGTTTAAATGAATGTTTGCACAGTGGTATGCGGGCGTGGGTGAAGCTGAGTGGAGAGACCGCGGATAACTTTGCAGTTGTCACTGGTGTGACCCAAGGCTGTGTTCTAGCTCCTGCCCTGTTTAATATTTTTCTTCATGCAATGATGTTTTGTGCTTTTGATGCAGCTTTTGCTTACGGTGTTCGTGTGGAGCACCGTATTGATAGTGGGTTAAGGAATATCCGTCGTTTCGGTGCGAGAACTCTAGTCTGTGAGACAACTATCCGTATGTTGCTGTTCGCTGACGACTGTGCGCTGTTTGCACACAGCGCGGATGAGTTGCAGCATAAGACTACTGCTCTGGATTCGACAGCGGCCAAATTCGGGCTCACCATCAATACAAGCAAAACTGTCGGTCTCTTTCAGCCTTCACCGATGGTGCAATCTTCAATATTGCCGTGAATCAGCATTGGTGCTGTAGTATTGGAAACTACCTCCCGCTTCTGCTACCTTGGGAGTGGGATGTCGACTGATCAGCAGCTGCGCAGTGAGCTGCGTATCCGCGTATCGAAGGTAGCGGTGGCATTCCGGAAGCTTGAGTACGGAATGTGGAACAGCCATCAGCTTGCCGTTGGCACGAAACTGATGGTGTACAAATCCATGGTGCTGTCCGCTCCTCTAAACCGCAGTGAATGGTGGACGTTGTACCGGCGGCATGTGAGATATTTTGATCGGTTTCATCTACAGTGTCTGCGACGGATTCTGCGCATCGGTTGGTGCGACAGAGTTGCGGACACGGAAGTGTTGCGCCGAAGTGGAATGTATGCAGTGGACTGCATACTTTAGCTAAGACACTTGAGGTAGCTCGGTCATATGTGGCATATGTATTCGACGCGGATACCGAAACAGCTGCGTTATGGCCAAATGTGCACAGGGAAACGGCACAGGACAATCGAAGTTACGTATCCAGGATATGATCGAGATGAGACTATCACATTCTAATGTTACATTCAGATGCTGATATTCGAAGGCGGTTGATCGACGTGCATGGCGCGATCTGATCACGAAGGCCGTTGCCGAGGTGCAGGAAAAAGCCATCGTGCACGCAGATAAGAAGTGGCAACTAAGGAAGCGGCAGGCGCCGATGGGTTGTACTCCATCGACATCGAGCGCATGGCACTGTAGCACTTGCGGTCGTGAGTCCTTGAGTCGAGCCAGCCTAGTGAGTCACGGGCGAGACCACCGGGGACCAACATCCAAAATAACATGGATCCTGTTGAGAACGTAAGCGGAACCGTAGCAACGTTGGTAAGTACGCTGCATTTGATTTATTAACCGCGTGCTTGCATGCTGTTTCTTTATTTCAGGTAGTGGGTTGGCTGTCATATTTTAATTCTTTCCTTTTTACTTCATTTAAATGTCTACCGGTATAATCTTCTGTTAACTTGCACACGTAGCTCAAACTAATTTTGCTTGTCTTTGTTAACATTGATATATATATATATATATATATATATATATATATATATGCCTGTCACTGCGGTCTCCATAGGACAGCCACAGGACGCAACCCACAACTCCATCCAAACACCCTTATGCGTTGTAAATCCCAAAGAATAAGACCCAGAGGCATGTGGATGGGAGCCATATTTCATCAACGGAGTCGACGCACACTCCTTCAACATGCAGAACAGAAACATTCGTGCCTAATTGGGAAATCATGCTATCCAGACGTGCATAAGGCGATGGCTGAACCGTAGCCCGTTCCCTACAGGATGGAACCACTCTTTCTGCCTAGCATCGTCAAGAGGACCACACACCCCTTCCCCCCTAACGACAGTTCACAGTCTCCTGGAGAGTGTATATTTTAGGCGAAAGGTAATAGAAAGGTAGGCACCTCTTCAACATTCACATCAAGCGCACTCAAGTGTTGCATATCACACAGGAGGTTTCTTGTGCCAAGTGCACGTCCTACTGACAGTTAGTCGAGTTTAGCCCGACAGAGGAGAAAACACATCATATGCCTCGTCAGACTGGAGCTAGACAAATGCCCAATGTCAATTTGAATCCAACACAACCATGTACACACTTGTGTATGAACTACCACGTACTGAATAGCGAAA
Organism: Dicrocoelium dendriticum; assembly: GCA_944474145.2. Taxonomy (NCBI): domain Eukaryota; kingdom Metazoa; phylum Platyhelminthes; class Trematoda; order Plagiorchiida; family Dicrocoeliidae; genus Dicrocoelium; species Dicrocoelium dendriticum. Next base: position 55,989,455 of record OX104064.1, on the reverse strand, counting down.
TAAGAACCCTCATGGACAATAGTACCACAAACATGCATGGATTTGAATTGGAGGCAAGAGTACCAGCCATATTCGTCAAGCTATTGGAAATCGCACGCACGCGAATAATTAACCAATACGGACTTTCGGTGATTAGTTAACGTTTAGTGGCGAATCTAACTGAGCGTTTTTAAATTAAGTCAGGAGCTTTGGTATCAATGTTTGATAGAAACTGATGTAGGAATGGGGAAACAAATGCCATCAATATGGTTATCAGGTGGAGGAATAAATAAATAAAAGGTACAACAGAATAGTGACTACTTACCGTTGATGTGTATTCTAGTCGTCGCTTGCCATATGTGAACTCGGGCTTGCGGATCTGATGCAGGTCGCACAGCTGGCGAATACGAAGTGTTGTTAACTGCAGTTTCGCCGTATCACCGCCACTTAAGATTTCACCGTTCCGGTCATCTTCTGATCGAAGTTCGTGCGGATTCTCAAAGAACGCCTTTTGCTCAACCTTAATCACTGGCAGGCGGTAATCTCACACATTCGCTCATGGCATCTTTGGTGCGACCACAGCAGTAATGCATCAACCAAGTCCCGCTGTCCACTGTCCAACATTCGACCTTCAAAACATTTTTCACGCTGTTTAGCAAATTTCCAGCAAGTAGCACGGCTATCATACCAGTACTCAACCGTTGGCAGATGTGACTGTGTACTCTATTGTAGCGACAGGCTATCTGATAACCATCTGTCAGTGTACGTCTCGAGTACAGCCATTCGGTGCTTCTAAACAATTGGCACCAACGTGCCATCACAACTAACACCTTCTTCTAAGTCTACTCGTGAGACTGGCCATTTCTACCTCAAATTCAAGTCGCCGCCTCTGCTTTTCCGCCCCTAACCCCGGTAATAACGGAATTTTTGTAACCACAACTAAGTTCCATCCATCGGACAAACAACAGGAAATGGAGCTGTTTTCAATCTCAGGATTAACATGTGAAACAGCATGAAACATCATCATCATGTTAATCGCTAGTCAGTTACTTGTCAGGATACTTCACCTTCCATAGACTTTACAAGGCGATTTTCCTCAGATGTGTGGTTCAACATGGCCACGCAAAGGATAATAGTCAAGCCTTGTGCTCCTAAATTCAAACTTTATGCCAAAGTGCCAACACGTTGTTTTCGGCTACTGTTAGCGTCTAGGTGCTTGAGGACTTTGATCCACTTGTGTACACCGGGCTCAAAACAACTAAGTCGGAATTGGAAACATACTCAATAATTCGCGATGGCAGCATAGATCCGTATCAACGACTCAATGCACTCGGGAAACTCCGCGAAATGGTTTCCACTGGCACACATGCCTAATGCGATTGAGATCATGAATGGACTGAACCTTTATCCTGCGATGCACAGACTCTCTAATTGTGCTGAAATAATGTGCAGCAAGTCGAGATAGGGCCATGTAACCTACAAAACAATTTTCTAACGCATAATCTACGTACTAGAATAGATAAAAGCAGCCCTGTCTAGTCTGGTGAAGCATGTCATGGAATTTACATAGTGGCGTAAATCACGAACGAATGTTGTAGATCACCGTCTGGATATGTCACCACACTAGAATGCACGGGTGAAGGCAGCAAAGTTGACAAAATGAGGAAACGTACAGCAAAACCTGAAGGAATCGTGAAATACGGACATACTAAATAAGTCCAATATGTGGTGAATTCGTTGTGATGCTTACTTACTAAATGGGCGCAGCACAGGTACGGCATGGCACTGAGTTAGTAATTAGTCCTATTAGATTGAACCTGTACCCAAGCAACTTGCATTAGCGATAAAATCACGATAACGCAAGATGTCACATTGCAGACTACAGCGCTGACAATGCCACCTCGGGAAACACATCAACAATTGAATGGAGTAAGAAACTTTTTTTGGTAAGCAAAGGAATTGGTATACTTAAACATATCTATGCAAACATGACCGCTGACTTTCATGAGCTCAGCCAAGTTCAATTTGTCGGACGAACCATGGGCAATCTAGCTATATTCACTCTAACGACTAACACGTAAAACAGAACATCATCATCAACATCACGCTAACCGCTAGTAAGTTGCTTGCCGGGGCTGCACACTTTCCACAAATTTCCGGAGTGATTTCGCTTTATCTAAAGCGACGAAACGTTATTGAGTATTTGGACTCGAAAGATGGTTTTTGATTACTGCCCCCATCCATTCACTTCAACATGAGAAAACGATGTTGAGTGTTGTAACTGGCCTGAACCACTCTCAGTGGGTGGATAGAATAGCAAAGCGTGGATCGAATCGGTGGTATTCATACAGCCAGGTCACAAGTCCAGCAGGTGTACGATCAGCGTTATTTCACTGGTTCACTGACAATGACTAACCAACGTTTGCTTGGCCGCTGACGGTAACTAGATCTGAGCAAACACTGGCATCGATGGATGGTTGTACTGTTCTGATTGGTCTTTCGTATACAATAACTCCTTTTCTTGGTAATGGTGTCGGTGGCCGCAAGTCTTTTGAGCCTTTTGAAACCATCCGGTGGTCGACGAGTCCATACTGGCTGTCTGCGAACCATATCCAGATATAGAATCATCTGTGCTCCCATGCGCGAACCGAAGAAAATCTGCATCCGTTTGTTTCCACAGTGACAAATGCACAAATAGCAACTGAAAACCTAGCTTAGCATTACAGTCCAGGAACACTGATTGCTGTTGAAACGACGTCATAGCTGGTTAATATTGTGGTCCCACTTTTCACCTTCGACATCAGTTAAGTAGGCGAATCTGCCTAGTTGTCTAGTAAATGCACCAGAATCCCATTTGCTTTGATGTGGGCGATATTCGCTGGCGCACACCACATCAACGGTTTTAGAATTCTGGAAGGTCCCTTGCTGCTGATGTTGAGAACAGCCGTACTTGTCAGGCCTGTCACTTGTCTTCGCTTAGGATTTATGGAACCCAGAAAGATATATATATATATATATATATATATATATATGTATGTATATATATATATACGGTTGGCGGCATCCGGTTTCGGATTTGCATGTCACTGTGGCCAGTCACAGAACGCCTGTGCCCATAGAGGGACCAAGGATGGCTTGTGCTGCATCACCCACAACTCCATCAACACACCCCATATCCAGTGTAAACCCGAAGCAATAAGACCGGGAGGCATGTGGATGGCAGTCACGTTTCATCAACGGAGCCGGCCCACACTCCTTCACAAGCAAACACAAGCATTCGAGCATTCGAGCACAGTTAGTAAATATCATTAAGTTTCAGCAACCGGGTGAGCCAAATCTTCCGCAGACTGAACGTATCGCATTAAATTCCTTGAAGGAAGATCGCAGCATTGTACTTACAAAGGCTGACAAGGGAAAAACACTGGTTGTAATGAATAAGTCAGAATACTTGGAAAAAATGGGACAACACTTGGAGACGGGTCCATATAGAGTAGTTGTTGATAAGACAGTGGCGTCGGTAATGAACAAGAGTAAAACGGAGGTTGGTAACTATTTAAGAACCGTGAAGGACGATTTGGGGGTAGGCAAGTGGTACAGTCTCTATCCAAAATCGACTTTACCTCCGAGGGTTTATGGCTTGCCAAAAGTTCACAAACCCGAAGTCCCCGTACGGCCCATAGTCGACGGTATTGGCTCCCCGACCCATGAACTTGCTAGATACTTTGCAAGACTATTGCAGCCTCTAACAGGGCGAACGAGTGCATTCGTGAAAAACTCTTATGACTTCGCTCAAAAGATAGCAAGTCTAAAAATTGAGTCAGATGATTTGATGGTCAGCTTCGATGTCACATCACTCTTCACAAATGTACCCAAAGAAGAGGCGCTAGGAATAGCAAGACGTTGTCTAAATGAAGACGTCACTCTGAATGATCGGACGAAACTAACTGTTAACCAGATAATCGAGGGAATGACAGTGTGTCTTAACATGTCTTACTTTGTTTTTCAGTCGAAGCTTTACAGTCAGGAACAAGGTCTCGCAATGGGATCGCCAATATCCCCTGTACTGGCGAACCTGTATATGGAAGACTTCGAGAACAGGGCGTTAACAAGCACCATTAACTCACCAAAAGTTTGGTGGCGTTATGTAGATGACACCTTTGTACTTGTTAAAAAGGATAAGAAGGACGAATTGCTTGATCACTTAAACTCCATTGATGAGAGAATACAATTTACTATTGAGTTGGAATCTTGTAGCGGTACAATACCATTTCTTGACTGCCTAGTTCACAGGAATGGGGGAAATTTAAAGACGACACTATATCGCAAGCCAACGGATACTGACGGCGTACTCCACTACACATCGGGTCATCCGAAACAGGTTTACGCTGGGATAGCCTCAACACTATTCTACAGGGCACAAACCTTGTGCACGATGGAGGAGGACCAAAAGGCTGCGCGGAAAGTGGCAATGAGCAAACTATTAGAAAGCGGTTACCCACGGCGACTAGTTAAACGTCAATTGCACAAGGTGCTACACCGGCAGTCAAGACCCACAGCCGAGTGGATAGGGACGGTCGGAATTCCGTACAAGGAAGGCACTTCCGAGGCAATTCGGAGGGTACTAAACAAGGAAAATATAAGGGTGATCTTTCACCGAGGTCGAACGTTACGTTCGGCGCTGGTACACCTGAAGGACCCCCTTCCCAAGGATAGGACGACTAACTGTGTTTATAAAATTAAATGTAAAGACTGTGCACATGTGTATATAGGCCAAACAGCGAGAGAATTACGCACACGAATTTCGGAGCATAGGAGGCGCATTGCAAGACTACCAAGAAACGAGTTCGAATACCAGGCGATAGTAAGAGACTCGGCCGTAGCTGTGCATGCATTAGACACGGGTCACCAGATAGACCTCGAAAACGTAGAGGTCATTAGGAGAGGCATACGATCAACATCCCAGCGGCTGATTGCTGAGGCGGTGGAAATTGCCAAATCTGATGACTGCGTGAATAGAATTGAGGGGGTAGAATTCCCTAATGCATGGCGGGCGGTTTTAGGCCGGCCAGCTTGACGAGCATCGATGCGTGGATCAGATTGAAAAGTGCAAATCGACTCCCATTGTCAACACTATGGGCCTATCCGTCAATGTCATGACGCACAAAGGAACACCTGGACTATTCCCACTGTGTTTAAACCACCTGAGGTGACATCCCGAACTGTTCCTGTAATGACTTATGGCTCAAGACTCGGGTACCGCGGTTATCGGCCCTGTTCGCTATAAAATCCCACACCAATTGCACACTGATTCACCTGGTCTGACGAAGCCATTATTTTATTGGCGAAACGTTACCAAAAATACTATACCAACCGATTGTTTTCAAACCTCTCTGAACTCATGACTACTCGATCGGTTCCAAGTATCTTTCAAGAATTTCAAACACAAGCATGCTCTATTTGGGGAATCAAGCGCACACTAGGCAGTGGATGGACCGTACTCCGCTCCACACTGGGTGCATGGAACCACTATTCGAGCCTAGCACGACCACAAGGACCATGCACCCCGTCCCCTCCAGCAACGACAAACTGTCTCCTGCAGCCAGTGTGGACGAGGTAGTGGGTAATGGACAGGTAGTCACCTTGTCAACTTGCACATCAAGCGCAGCCACACCTGTGATGTCAAACAACAGCCTATCATTCAAAATGCCGATATCGAATAAAGTAAACACATATGACGACATAAATACTCGCTAAATGAGCATATAGAGGAAAATGGTTAAAGGTGAATACGCGAGAAGTACAAAACGTTCGAAAGTTATTTAAAATACCACGCGATAAAATTACGCAAGTTTACCACAATTTGCATGAGCGACGTGTACAAGTTGGCAGAAGCTTAGCAAGTACGCAGAACAAACTCAATAAAATGTAATGAATTTTATATATAAATATATATAGCACATTTGGTTTGAGTTGCTTAGTTCTCTCTTTCTTAAGTCATTTTTCTATTTCAGGATGTGTTTTATCTAACCATAAGGGTGAATATTCAGCTTTTACACACGCACACTTTCAGCAAAGTAAAAGAAATAAAGCAATAACTGCACAAGCAGAGTGCTAAGTGGCATAAACAGCAGTATGGTAACGATGCAAAGTTGTTTTTACTCTCCAGGACAACTGATGTCTGGTTGCGCAAAAAACGTGCCAAATATGGAATAACGGATGAGTGGTAAACCATTGTGCATGCAAAAATCGATCTATACTTTTGTTTGGTTGAGAAAGTTGTTGCACACTCAGACAGTGCATCATGAAGTGAGTGACTTGGATCAGTAAGTATTCTCGAAGCAAACCTTTCGCATGTATTGGTATGTGTGGACATAAGATACTCAACAAAGGTTGACTTCAGAATTCCTATACAGGGAGACAATTGGGTCAATGCCGTATCTAGGATTTTGAAGTGCTTCCCTAGGAAACCAGGAAATATCACAGTAGCAATAGGCACAAAGTGGTAAGACACATACGGTGATAAATCTCAGAATTAAGTGAGGAGGAGGGCAGAAGAGGATCGCAAACGAAGGGCGTAGGACGAAAGCTTCATCACCTTTGTAAAAACACCATTAATATAGAGTGGCCAGGAAAGATCACGGCTGAGTGTTACACATAGGTACTTCACGGACACTGCAACTCAAATGTTCGCCGTCTATGTGAAGTTCGAAGTATTCCATGAGAATTTACTGATAACCGTGGCTTTGTCTTGGGAAATAATGAGGATATTGCATTTGGCTGTATTCAGCGACAAAAACTGAGCTCTGGACCATACTACAAGACTGTCCAGATAGGCTTGTAATCGAGTTAATGATGCTGCGTTCCCAAGCGGCATGCACAAGACTACATCGTCTGCATTTTCAGTAATACCGCACCGGCAGGGACAGGTAAAGAGGCGATGTAGGCGGAAAAGAAGTATGGCCCCTTGAGGAACTCCAGTATCAGTGGTGAGCGGCCAGGAAATTTTATCACCAAATCGGGTACACTGGGCACGTTCAGTGAAGTAGTCACTCAAAAGATGGACAGTAGAGAGTTGTATCCGGCATCGTGCAGGTCTACTAAAAGAAGCTCACGGTTTACACTGTCGAAAGCGTTACTGTAATCGATAAATTCATGCGTACGGATTTGACCTTGTTGTCTAGTGACGACAACACTGCGTGTACAAGATAGGCTAATGCGCCTTGAGTAGACTACAAATTACGATAAGCAAACTGTAGCGGATCATCTGAATGAGTCTGATTCAGCCACTTTTCAAGGATACTCTTCTCGTAGATCTTCAAGTTTATCGAGCTGCATGCAATTGATTAAAATCTAGCTGAGCCTTACTTTGGCACCGGTGTAATTCTGGCACTCCTCCACCAGTCAACAATAGCAGACACATACAGTGTCCATTTCGGACATATTCTGCTATGGTTCCGTTCTATTCCTGTAGTGGCTGAGCCCTCATAGTCCATCGCATGGATAGGCCTAAGCGGCATTCAGTGACTGACAATCATGCAAACATACAAGGGGTTTCCACTCAGTGACTTTCTCTCAGGCGGCACCGTCTTAATATTCAGCTGTGTGGAGTATTCACGTGTCGGTTCGTGTGTAACTGATTGTTATGAGACCATTCAACATTGTGTATCTTAGTGCGAATTAATTCTCTTCGTCTTTTATTTGCATTTGGTCACACTGTCGGTCATTTCGATCCGACTGACCACGTGTGACGGACTTCACCAATCGATGGCTTTGGCGAAGTGATGATGGCTGAGACCGTGAGTGAGAACAGAAAACTCCAGTATAAAGGACTGGTTCAAAGGTCGGCTTTGCTTTTGGTCACAACGTAAGGAATAGGTTTGGGATGAAACGCATACGGTGTCCCAGCAAAGCACTGATCGCTTATTCCTAACCATATATTCAGATTGGGTTTTCCACACTTCTTGCTTTCGCCGAACAGAGTCCATGTGCTGGGAGATACGGAGTTCAGTAGAGATCTAGAACATTAGAAGCATGTTCGTTAACATTCGAATATAATAACACTGCTCAGTAATTCATCTATACATGTATAATATCCATAGGATACGGTGCTTGCAGGACCTAGACATTACACTAGATACCCATTCTAACTACTAGATGCCCTCACCAGCGTTTCCCCATAAGCCGTATCTGTTAACCTAATGGTGTTTGGAAGGAAAAAAGCAGTAGCGAAATACGCGATGGCTTAAAGCACTTTTTCATTGGTTCATTGATTTGTAGAGGGCAGTTGTCAGTTCCAGAACTTCCCGCTCCCTGCAGGGATTGGGAGTTGTTGCGGTCACAGTGAACACATGCAGGATCAATGCTTTCCCACTAAATCGTTGTCTAACAATCTCTTGAAACATTCCATTGTTTGTGCACTGAGGACTATCTAAGGTAGATTGTTCCACTCATTCACCACGCGAGTTGATAAAGTAAGCTCGGAGCGAACTCGAAGCTTTCGCAATTTAAACAGCTTCCAATAATGGCCCCGTACCGGACTATCCGCACAAAGGTGAAAGAACGTTTGTAACCTATTCCCCACTTCAATTCGTAAGATACGTCTGGTGTAAATCAAGTCATCACGATGACTGTTACTCCACTGAGAACAGGTTCCTCCTTTGAAGTCGATAAGAGTAAGTCAGGTTCCGGACTGTCATGACGAATTCCGATCCTTGCCGCTAAACCTTCTTCATCAGAAGGCCTCCCTCCTTCGTGAGAAGATAGGATGCTAGTAATCCGTGCTCAAGAATTGGTCACTCATGAGAGCTGAAAAAATTCGCTGTGCAGCAGATGTCATTCACATTCACGTGCTTGCTACAACCATTCAGAAAGTCAGCGATCCGTGGCAGTATGTTCCCAGAAATGCCAATTCCCTGGACTTTGAGCAGGCGTTCAGGAGCAACTTTGTCAAATATCTTGCTGAAATTGACGAAAACAACATCCAGGCGATTGTCGGCATCCAGAGATCTCGTCCATTTTTCTCTGGCAGCCGGTAGGTTGAGGATACAGCAACGTGTGTTTCGATAACCATGCTATGCTCATGTGAGGATATGCAGGTTCTCCAAGTGTAGATTCATGGTTAGCTAAAGAATTCTTTTCATTGCTTTGCAAATTAATGATGTCAGACAGATCGGGTGAGAGTTTGCAGAGTCCTGACGATCTCCTCCCTTATAAACGGGACACACAGTACCAAACCTCCATGCGATCGGGAGATGTCCGGCATCTACTGAACGTCAACATACTTGGCATGGAGGGGAGCAATGTGTTGGGTTACCGTCTTGCGGTACAATGAACAGTGAACAATAAATTTATACGGGTTAAGAAGCGTTGCTTTACAAGCCCCGTTGGATAGTTGGTGAGGATATCGACATAACAATAATGATACTAATGATAGTAAAACAGTTAGTACGTCAAATATGAAAATAGGGACTTTTCGTTTGCTCCACTGTAGTCCTGCAATCCGCTTAGATTCACAGTATCCACAGTTAACATCAAATAATTCCATGGTAAACTCCAGGTGTAGGATTCAGTTGTAGCGCTAAGTGACAAAGTGTGTGGATGAGTGCGTCATCCAACCGTCTTTTAAATACTATTAGTGTCGGTGCAGAGATGATCTATTCTGGGACAGCATTCCCCGGCTGATAGACAAGAATAGAAAAGAAATTTCTGCGGCACTCCAGACGGCTATACTCTACAGCGTGTTTCAATGAGTGGTCCCTCAGGGTTGTATTGGTGCTGTGTTGCAGTAAGAAGCGACAAACATGATGTGGGTCTTGCAGAATCAAGTATGCCATAATCAGGTCACCTCGTATCCTGCGATAGCTTCCACTGAATAACTCCAATCGCTGCAGCCTCTCCTGGTATGAGTGATTGCGAATTCCGATTACGTTCCTAGATGCCCGGTGTTGTGGCTGCTCCAGTGCATTTAGGTCGTGTTGCAGCCAAGTATGCCAGACTTGAAGTGGGTATTCGACATGGGGGCGAACATACACACTGAGCATTTGTCGGAATATGGAGCTGTTTATTTGTCTAAACGCCCGTCGCAACAGCCCGACGTGTTGGTTCACAGACTTCCAGGCCATTTCGGCTTGACTGGAGTAACCCAAATCATCTTGAACCAGGACACCCAATTCACGTTAGTGAGTGGATCGCTGTAGTATATTCGTCCCGAGCCGGTATGAGTAGCTGCTCTGATGTCGGCTGGAAAACACTTTGCATTTACCGACGTTGAAATGCAGGAAGTTTTGGACTGACCATTGATACACCATATCTAGGTCACTCTAAAGCACATGTTGTTCGGCGTTCGCCTGGATCCTGCGCCAAACCTTGATATCCTCGGCAAAAGCTGGGAAGTTTGAAGCAATTCCCTGTGCACAGTCATTAATAAACACCAAAAACAAACCTCGACCTAGTTCTGAGCCTTGCGGTGCACCACACTTTACTAGTATGGAGTCCGATACAGAGCCACGAACTCTGAGCACTAATTGCCGTTGAGGTAGAAAGTTGTAAATTCAGCTTAAAAGAGGGTCGCCGATTCCGTAATGCTGGAGCTTGAAGAGTAGTATCCGATGGTCTAGACGATTGAAAGCCTTGGAAAAATCCAGCTAGATCACATCAGCACCTTCTTCAGCGTCAGCTGACTCGGTCCAACTATTGCGTGCGATTAGTACATTCATTGTGCATGACCGCTGTCGACGGAAACCATGCTGCTCAGGTGTGATGACGTTACAGTTTTCCAGACAACACACCAAAGCATCGGTCACTATGGATTCCATGAGCTTGGAGAGTATAGGAAGAAGGGATACTTGGCGGTAGTTGGAGGGATCAGTTCTGCTTCCACCTTTGTGAATCGGGGTTATTATTCCAAGCTTTTACATGGCAGGAACTTGATTCTGGTCTAAGAAGCGCTGGAAAAACTAAGCTAAACGTCCTGTCAGTTATCTTAATGCTTCTTCCAGTGCCTCTGGACGAATGGTGTCGACAACCGGTTAGCTGTGATTGCGTAGAGACGTCAGCTTTTGCAATACAGCCTCCGCGGTAAAGATGATGTGGGTTATTCCTGTCGAGGAGACGACAAAGGTTGGAAGATCGCTTGGTGGCAAGACCCTTTGAAACGTGGGGGCATAATGCATCCTCAGCGCGTTTGCTGCTTCCACAGCCGTACTTGTTGGGCCATCAGCTGTCCTGAGTAGAGGAAAACCTTGCCTCAACTTTCTTAAACTACTGACTTGGTTGTACAGTCGTTTGTGCTTATCATTGAAGGTTTTCATGATGTTGCGCTGATATGCGGCTTTGTCTTCTCTTAGCAGTTGTGTGCAGTGGGTCCTTTTGGCTACGTAGTTGTTCCAAGTTTCTGGTGCTGGAGCTTCTTTGTACACTCGCCATGATACGTTGCGTACTGTCATCCATCTTCGAGTTCTGCTCCTAACGAAAGGAACTGATGCACACTTATTGCAAACTCATCTCGGAAGCCTCTACAAGCAGCTAACTGAATTTTTGACCAACTCGAGCCAGGAGACTTCCGGGGGGTCTTCGTCAAGGAACGACCAAGTTGTGGCTAATCGGTCGTAGCTTGTGCTGGTTCGCACCATCTCATTATTCTCATTCCGATATTCCGCAAAGCAGAAGAAGTTGAAACTGATGACCGCGTGATCACTGCGACCCAACGGGCAGTCTACAACCAACACCAATCATATGCTCCTCGTTGGTAAGCACAAGATCCAGCACAGATGGCCTGTTACCTGTTCTGAACCGAGTGGGCAAAGTGATGTGATTATAAAGAGGAACAGTGGTTGCGAGATCTTGTAGATCGGCTTTGAATTGTTTACTCATCGTGGTAGGGGTTTCTATACAATGTACGTTGAAACCATCCATGATAAGTACCTGAGTGTACTTTCGTTTTAAACTGCATCTTAAAGCAGCCGCTAGGTGGTAGTCGTTTTCCAGTGTAGAGTTAGGGGGTTGTACACCAAGACAATAAGGCAAGCGTCCCTGCCTTTTAACCGCAGCCGGTACCAAATACATACGGGGAACTACGAGCCTTAATCCTCCAGGGCTTCGAACTGTAGGTCGTTTCGGTAATACAGGATTACCCCTCCTCCTTTTGTGAGCCTGTCGTTTCGGATCAGCCACATACTCGGTAGCGAACGTCAGCGTCAGTTATTCGCGTGTGCAACCACGTCTCGTTGATACTAATGACATCATATAACTCGGAAGCTTGGCGATCTTGTAGTTCGCCCAGGTTATTGAAAAGACTCTGAGCATTCGTATACAAGCAGACCATTTTCTCGGTCTCTAGGAGCCCACAGACGAGTGAAAGGGTTAAGTGTGGGAGAATGCTGACCGAGGTGAGGTCGGCAATGACTCGCTTTTTGATGGGATAATGATACCTCGTCTGAAACGTTATTCATAACAAGGTGCGTTCCAAGCTTCTTTTAAACCTAAGTCAGAGTCAAGTAAAACAGCAGTCAAGTTACGCTTCTGTAACTTCTCCTGTATGCTTGCTGCTTCAGGTGCTTTAATATTTGAGCTGTACTAAGCTTCTGCGACCTTTAACCGAAGTTCAGAATGAAGACGTTTCCGATTGCTCCGCCATCGATCCAAACATCCGTTGGTTTTTGCTCTGACTGAACTACAAGTTTCAGGATTCTAGGGCCGCATCATCTATAATTTGGTGAGAGAGGTATTCTGGCGAGCGACAGCGACACAATGTTATCCAAAGAAAGTCTTGCACCAATGAACCACCATTGTTCTAAATGGTGCTTTCAGGTCCCTTGAACTGCGTTAGAAGGAAGTTCTGGAGTGCTGCGCATAAAGATTGCGTTTAGACGGCGTTGTTTGTTCCTCCACTCAACAGTGGAACAAAACATAAAAATCATGGGGACGCGGCGACCAGTCGCGAGTTAATACAAGAAAATGTTTCATAATAAAATCCCAATGATCTGTATTTGTTTTAGAGTAGTGGTATCTGAGAGCCTATGTTGTGCTGAGGCTGGCGGTGGCTAGATCCTGACAGATTGTCTACCCACTGCTGCTACTGTTGTGCCCTGGACTCTTGTCCTGGACGCCTCCTCGTGGCGACCGCTGGGTGTGAATTGGGTTATGCCATTCTCCCTGCTAAAATCCAGGACACCAATCCGCATAAGTCAGTGAACTGACCATGTGCTAGACTCGCTGCATTTCGGGTGTACATTTAATCGAAGGCTTTGGCTGAGGACCCGAGTCGTTCTCGTGTCAGATGTGGGCGACCTGCCAGTATCCTAGTCCATCCTCTTCGGAGGTTAGGAAGTGGTCAATGGCCCACTTCCCGTAAAACCTAGCCATGAGAGACAACAGCTCTACGGGTTATAAGCTCACAGCTCGATTGGCGTAGAGCACGAGTGCCACGCATCTTTTCTGACGGTGGGAGGGCACCTCCGGGTGTTCAATGGTTTGCTACTGCCCTCCTCAAGCCAGGCAGCCCCTGTTCAAATTCATGCAAAACCGACAAAACCCACCTCCGTCTGGCCGTGGTCGCAGGTGCGTATCCTACTACGGTCGCAAAACATATATGAATCGTTCTAGAAACTCAAAGGCTGTGTGTGACGGTCGTCAAGCAGAATCCAATCTGTCTCTGCAATCACATTCCAGAAATGGATCTCCTCCCCACTGCCTTGTGGGTAAGGCTATTGAGCCAAAGGCTCCGGGTGGAGTCCCTCAAGCAAACCTCTGAAGCACAACGACCATCTCGCGTGCGAGTGCCCACCAATGCAATAGTATGCCTGTCTGCAAAGCACTCAACATCAGGTGATGTAACGTGTGCAAACTACTGAACCATAACTCGGGTGAAAGCCCCGAGCGACGCACCGCACTGGTCGCGATGGAACTGGCGCACTACCACATCGATATTGCGGCGCTCACTGAGACCCGGCAAGCTGAGCGATGTAAGTTACTTGAAGCAGGTGCTGGCTACACATTCTACTGGGAGAACAACACCGCTCCAGCAACATTGAACATGGGGTCGGATTTGCAATATCCAATCGCATCTGTGGCCAACTCTTGGGTGAACCAAAAGACATCAGCGCGCGACTGATGACTGCTCGCCTACGACTCGGATGAGGTACGTCGGCAATTACTATTAGCACGTACGGTCCGACCATGTGTTCTCCTGATGATACGCGTACTGAATTCTTCACCCAGCCATCATCCGTGATACGGTCTGTGCTGAGGAGCGACCGGCCGTTTCTGCTGGGTGATTGCAACGCGCGCGTTGGGCGTGATGCATCAGCCTGGACAGATGTTATCTGTCCACATGGCATTGGCTCAGCGAATGCGAACAGCGACAGGCTGCTCTCGCTGTGTGCCACTCAGAGCCTGACGAGCAAAGACACTCGAATTGCACTGAGTCCGAGTGATATAGCAACTTGGACGCACCCACGGAGTGGTCACGCTCACCTGCTCGACTATGTCATCATACGTCAGCGTGGTATGCATAAAGTGCGCATGAAACGGGTGCTGTATGGAGCTGAGTGTTGCACTGATCACAAATTGGTGCGGACCAAACTGTACATATATTTTGGTAAATCTATGTATTGCACTAGCACCGTGAATCGGCGTAAATTTAACATTCTCTCCCTCAGTACCGTGGAGAAATGTATTGAGCTGGAGAAGGCGATGGCTGCACGACTGTGTGATGTGGAATGCATAGCCACAGTGGGCGACCTGTGGCACCACATTCGCGACCAGGTGACAGCTGCTGCGGAGGAGACCATCGGGTGCAAAAACTGTAAGTGGCCTGATTGGTTTGATGTGAACAATGCGACAATTGGCGCATTAGTTTCGGAGAAGAATACTGGATTTGCTGCACATGTGACAGACCCCAGTGACATAGGGAGGAAGAGAAACTTCGGCAAAATTCGAAGGCAACTAACCCAAGAGCTCCGTCATATTACAAATCCATAGTGGACTGTGAATGCGAAGCAGATGGAATCGTAGGCCTAACGCCGCCAACACAAGGAATTTTTTGAATCATTGAAGGCGGTGTATGGACATAGGCTGGAACTTCTGATGATGCTTCTCGCTGGTAACTCAGTCACTACCTGAACACAGACCGCAGACATAATGCAGATCTTCGGAAATCACTTTGACCGTCTCTTGAACAACCGTTCGAAGATTGACTGACCTATGTTGAACGGCTTGAAACAGCACGCTGTGAAGGCGGGTCTGGAAGACACGCTGATATTGAATGAGACGCAGAGCACTTGCTCAGCTGCGAAACGGCAAGTGTGCCGGTGTCGACAGCCTCCCGCCTGAAGTATTGCAACACGGCGGACATGCGTTGGTGACTGCGCTGCACCGCTTGGTGCAACGCGTATGGATTGAGGACGATGTGCCTACTGAGCTGAAGGATGCCCTTGTGCTACCACTGTACAAGGGCAAGGGAAAAAAGTAATGTTGCACGAATTATCGTGGCATCAACTTGCTGAGTTGTGTGGGCAAGCTGTTTACACGACTCCTGCTCAACCGCCTCGTCAGTCAGGTTTTGCAGCCGAACGTGGCGGAATAGCAATGGGGATTTCGTTCGGGTTGCAGCACTATAGATATGATGTTTGCGGCTCGTCAGTTGCAGGAGAAGTGCAGAGAACGACACCAGCCATTGTACTCGCTTTTTGTTGATTTCATCAGGGCATTTGATACTGTGAACCGCGAGGCATTGTGTCTTGTGTTGGGTAAGTTTGGTTGCCTGCGTATATTTGTAAGTTTAATTGTATGTTTGCACAGTGATATACTGGCGTGGGTGCAGCTGATTGGAGAGACCGCGGATGACTTTGCAGCTGTCACTGTTGTGAACCAAGCCTCCCTTCTAGATCCTGCCCTGTTTAATATTTATCTTCATGCAACGGTGTGTTTAAATTCCACTTGTGCTTGTGTTTACGGTGTGCCTATGGAGCACCGTATTGATAGTGGGTTACGGAATATCCGTCGTTTCGGTGCGAGAACCCTAGTCTGTGAAACAACTATACGTATGTTGCTGTTAGCTGACGAATGTGCGTTTTTTGCACACGGCGTGGATGAGTTGCAGCACATGACTTTTGCTCTGGCTTCGACAGCTGCCAAATTTGTGTTCACCAACAACACAAGCAAAATTGTTTGTCTCTTTCAGCCTTCACCGATGGTGCAATCTTCAATATTGCCGCGAAGCAGCGTTGGTGCTGAAATATTGGAAACCACCTCCCGCTTCTGCTACCTTAGGAGTGTGATGTCGACTGATCAGCAGATACGCAGTAAGCTGCGTATCCGCGTGTCGAATGTAGCGGTAACATTCGGGAAGTTTGAGTGCCGAGTATGGAACAACCATCAGCTTACCGTTGGCACGAAGCTGATGGAGTGCAAATCCATGGTGCTGTCCGTCCTTCATGTGGTAGTGAAACGTGGACGTTATACGGGCGGTATTTGCGATATGTCGAGTGGTTCCATCAACGTTGTTTGCGGAGGATTCTACACATTAACTGAAGCGACAGAGTTGCAGACACGGAAGTGTTGCGTCTAAGTGGAATGTATGCAGTGGACCGCATACATTTGATGAGACACCTGAGTTGGCTCGGTCATGTGAGTCGTATGGATTCGATGCGGATACCGAGACAGCTCCCACCTATGGGGCCGTGTACCACCTGTCGGTAAATATACAAATTTGTTTATTTATTTATTTATTTAGCTATTATATGGCCAGCTGAGTATTGGGAATCGGCGTGTGAGGAAACCGTAGTTACGTTACCAGGACATGATTAAAGTGAGCCTCACACGTTCTAATCTTGATTGCAGATCATGGGAATCGAAGGCGGTTGATCGGCGTGCATGGCGTGATCCAATCACGAAGGCAGGTGCCAAAGTGCGGGAGAGAGATCTCATGCATGCAAAGAAGAAGCGGTACCTGCGGAAGTGGCAGGCACCCATGGGTTGTACTCCATCGACATCGAGTGCATGGTGCTGTAGCACAGGCGGTCGCGCGTGCCTGATTCAGGCAGGCTTAGTGAGTCATGAGCGACGCCACTCGGGACAACTACCGAAGCGATGACGGGTCCTGCAGAGAACGTAGGCAGAACGGGCGCAGCGTCTATAGGTACGTTGCATTCGATTTACTAACCGCGTGCTTGCATGCTAAGTCTCTTTATTTCAGGTGGTGGCTTTACAATTTTGTCCTAAGGCTTTTCTTTCTCAAATGAATGTCCACCTGTAGACTCTTCTATAAACTTGCACAACACGCTTAAGCCAATTGTAGTTAATGTCGATAACATTTTCGCGTTTGTGTCATTTCCGGAAAATATACTTTCTGACCCCCTGAACTTAACTCGGATCCTTTGTTAACAACTTATTTCATACGCCCATTACTTTAAGATTTATGTCACCGTTTCCTTATGCATTAATCGATTTAGTTTCTTGGATATCTTTCTCTCAAGTGATTGGCTGTTGGTTGATATCCCCGTGTGGCTGCGCTTGATGTGCGTGTTGACAAGGTGCCTACCTGTCTATTACCCACTACCTCGTCCATACTGGCTCCAGGAGACAGTTGCAGGTTGCTGGAGAGCATAGGGTGCTCCGTCCTTGTGGTCGAGCTAGGCTCGAAGAGTGGTTCCATGCAGTCAGCGTGAAGCGGACTACGGCCCAGCCACTGCCTTGTGTGCGCTTGAGTCCCCAAATACAGCGTGCTTGTGTTTGCCCGTGAGGGAGCGTGGGCCGGCTCCGTTGACGAAACGTGGCTGCCATCCACATGCCTCCCGGTCTTATTTCTTCGGGTTTACACAGGATACGGGGTGTGTGGTTGGAGCTGTGGGTGGTGCAGCGCAAGCCACCCATGGTCCCTCTGTAGGCGCAGGCGTCCTGTGGCTTGCCACATTGACAGGCAAATCCGAAACCGGATGCCACCAACCATATATATATGAATATTTAGGGAGTTGATGTAGTTGATATTGTGGTAAATGTTCGCAGCTAAATTCATTATTATCAACATTATAAAATATCGAACTAATTCCCTCACCTGCTTTAGCTTCATGTTAAAAACTATTGTAGATTTATTTGATCAACGCGACACCTAATGATCACTCGCTTCCAATCTATCCTACCTACATTGGTGGTGTGACTTGAAACCAAATTCTTTTTTGCACTTTGAAACTCCTGCTTTTATCCCGATTTAAGACATCTTATGACTTTTTCGTGTGTGATTCCTGATCAAGCATGAACGGATGTCATTGGCTTCTGATGTGTTCCATTCCTCCATTCCAAATCATTCCTGCACGACAGCTTCCCATCACCACTCTGTATCGAATCATCATGAACGCTAATCGTCCGTTTTGACCGTTCTAACTTGTAAACATTCGCTCGATACTTTACCTGTTGCGCTGACCTATACTACAACAGTTGTGTTCAGTCAACTCTGTAATTCGACCTGGTGAACAGTAGCCTGATTAAAAACACTGATAGAGGCGGAGGTCGATAGAGACCTAATCTAGTCGCAGTAACTAATGAAGAGTCACTGCTGGTTAATCAATTGTGTATAGGCAGTTAGCTACAGGTTTTGATACGCATTACTTTTTATGCATTTTGTTTTGCAAACGATTAATGACCCAATCCTCGTACTAATATTTACTCCCCTTAAAATGATATTTTACCCTTTCGAGGATAATTAACCCCAGGTTGGGAACCCCTTGATCTAGCAAGGCAACACGCACGTCAACCGATTTTACAGAAATTTATCTATGTTCTGTTAAGGTTAGGCATGTATTCCGCACTAGGCTTGTCCGGCTGAGTTCAAATGGTGTGCAGCATCTCGAAGAAGTAGCGCGAACTGGAAGAAATAACAACTTGCGGCTTGTTTTTTACGAGATTTACGAGACGGAGAGTAAAGGTTGTAAACATGGATGTTGTACTCTGCTTCCAAACAGGCTCTGTTTTGCTTCAGCTGTAGAATCTTTTCAACGGGATAGCCTAGTTTTTTGACTGAGGTGGGTTTCAGAAACTGGTGGAAGTTACATCCAGAACTATATGAACACGTAGTTACTAACTCGCATACACAGGTATTCCCCAAATGGAAGGAGCAAGGGATCCGGCTAGTTGAAAAAAACGTAATCAACAAAATGGCGCAAGCACTTATAAAAAAGAAAGGAACTGGTGACTGGAAACTCTAGCTAGATTACCGGATATCGCCAGATTTCTTACCAAGCAGAAATTGGTATTGTGTGTCCACCGAAAATGCATCCAAGATTATAAATAAAGCCAGGAAAATAAAGGACTTTTTGTACTTTTTTACATTTGTTGGCTAAGTAGGACCCAGTTCTTCGTGAACATTTGGTGGCAGCCTAGCTGGAAGGAAAATCACCACTTCTTAGTTATCTCCAGATGTACAAAATAACTTTGGGAACATATTTATAAAGTTTAAAGTTGTGTTACGTCACACTAATCCCCGTTTCCTTCGGTTTGCCGAGGCTGTCGCAATTAGCCGGATTAAGCCCGCCTTGTGTGTTCAGAAACAATTATTTGTTAGCCTAAAGCTGCCTTGGACGTAGGTGTGAACTTCCGTCATTCATTTTGCACCTTAAGCTTGTCTGGTTGCACCCACTGTTGGCTATATCTATGCTTACCGGTTATTGTTAATGGTAATGAGGAGACAATACGAAATGCATGCATCTACCAGCCTTCGTCTTCTTTCCGTGCTTTACATATTTATAAATCAGGTGAAAAAGAAATCCATCCATCAGGTCAAGGTAAGGATATAATTTTGCTTAATTTTCGAAGTACTTCCGATGTACCTCATAAGAATGAGATGAATGAGATGTTGCGCAACGTACAAGGTGGATTAAAATATAGTGAAGGTTAGAATCCTTCCTCTGCTTTATGGGGACCAACAGCAAAAGCGTAGGCTGACTGACTGACTTTGACAGAACTGGGGAAAGATGGAATTTAGATTGATTACTGTCATAGCCTGCTACAGTTATGGTGGGCTGCCGATTGGGTGTCCGGAAAAACATATGCGAAAGTAACCCAAAGACTGCAATCGCGCCATCCACAAACCTTTCCCTGAATCTGACTGGTGTACATGCAGCTTCTGCGACTGTTCACACTGCTGCATTTTTGGTACAATGGACCGGCTGTTCTCATCGTTTTCTACACCTACAAATAGTTGAAAGTTCGCGATTCAACTCACCGGTCTAACTACCGAGACACTGTGGAGACTAGATGGAGTAGTCCAGCAGACGCTGTAAACTTTGTGGTGAAGAAATACCCGGAGATCATCACTGTTCTGGAACAGCTCACAAAAGAAGCAGAAAGTGCAACCACAAGATTAGATGCACCTTTAATTCTCATCTCGGTACTGTCATTTCCGTTCATTTCGTTTCTGAGCATTTGTAGATCTGTTCTCCTAGAAATCAACGATGCACAGAAATAACTCCATGCAAAAGGGCTGGATCTACAGCAAATTTTAATCAACCCTACATCGTTGAGTTGGTCATCTTCAGAATAGAGATAACATGGTGGAGAGTGTAATAGATGAATCCAAAATCTCTGCTCTGAATTGTTGATAAGCATGGAGCGTCGAATCTGTCAAAAGCAATAAATGGATGATGAAGAATTGGTTGAGAGTTCGCTAGAATTTGATGCTGAGTTGCAACGGGAAGTGTTGACTGTTATACGCAGGTTCGGTGATGAAATTTGTTGTGGATTTCAGCAAACTTATGATCATACAAACAAACATGTCTATCTTACACCGTGAAATCTGCTTGACGATAACAATGTGTGTCCGAAAATAAGGAAGTTAACAATGATAGGAATTCTTGGCCGAAAGAAAAAAATTGCAGTTGTTTGTTAAAGCTTCGGGAAACGTCAAATTAATGGGCCTTTAAAGATGCATACAGAAATATAATCTTGTGGAATTTACACCGTATTTTTGTGAACTTTCCGCGCATCTTTCTTACCCGAACCATTGTTATTGCCGGTTGTGAGCGCCCTTTCTCAAAAAATTAGCTTATAAAGCACCTTCGATCCTAACTGAACTAGACAGTGCTCACAGATTTGACAATTCACTCTATAGAGAGGGAACTTGCCGATAGGCTGCATTTTGCCCCAAGTAAAACAAGAAAAGTGTTAGTAACTTTTGTACGACAGTATTGTACCACTAAAAATGCTTGCACTTACAGCCCAGCCCTGAAATTAGATCTTTGGTTATAGTTATATGAAATTAAATAATGAAGGACTGTTCGCAATTCAGAGAGTTTACGGATGTACAACTGCCAGGGGGAATATGACGACCGCCCTGGGCGACAAAAGTAGTTGTTACGCCACTGTTTCAACATTGTTGAAATTGAGGACTATCAAGGATGCTAGTTGGCAGTCTCTCCATAATCAGTTCAAAAAATCTCTGCAAACGTACTTGAAATAAGCACCTTCATTGTCCACTGCTTTGACAAATTGTTTCATCAACCTCAGCATTATATGAACTGTTCGAAGAAGGATGTTCTCCCTGTCAACCAAAGGATCCTTACTGATGTCCGCTTTGCGTACATTTATGTTCTCCTGGTAGGCCAAGTCACTTTCTTCTAATGATTTTGCTTAGCCCTGCTTTCCCGTAGGTCCATGAAGAAAGGATATTCGGTATATCCAATTTGGTGTCCTAACAAAAGCTCACGTTCTCTAAATGCACGCAAATAATCCAGTTGTAAGCGTCATAGCATAATTTCATCAAAAGCTTTTTCATCTCTCCATATTTTTCTTTAATTTCGATTGTGTAAGAAATTTGCACTGTTGCATGGTTTACATTATCCAAGAAGACACACAGTTTATGCTTCGGCTGCAGCTGTTTGTAAAAAAAACTTCCGGTCTCTCGGTTAATATATCGGTAGTCTCATTAGCAGAAAAAGTCCGGCAATATTATTGCAGTAGTCATCATCAGTTTCAGTAAAGAATGGCAGAATTCCTTTTTCTCTTGTGCACCAAGCTGTTATTTTAGTTTCCGTCTTCAATCAGTTCTTTTCTTTGAGCCTAGATGCCAACAAGTCAGATGCTTGTTTTGATAAACCGAAGTCTAGTATGAGATCATTTAGTTCTACTTGCGAAAAATACTGTGTTGAAGAACCTCCTCCACGATCGCTGCCACTACTATCACCTGCACTACAGCAAGGATCTTTGTCAGAAAATTTCTCAGTATCACAACAGGAAAAGTCAGACAATGAAGCAAACACTGGCATCGGAACTTCCGCGCTACTGTGCACAGGTCGTCCAGCTGATTCCAGAGCAGAATGCTTCCATTTGCGTTGGCTCGTCTAGAAAAGTCACTGATGAACAACCAAGAGGAAGTGGCAGTTACTCGTGACCCCGGTAAGTATGTTCTGAATATGTCGGATTTGAAGCTTAATGCCTTACAATTGGAAGCATTATCATTTGGCATAGACTACAAAGTTTCTCCTAGACGGTTAAATGAGCTTCTTATTGACTCGCAGTTTGAAACCTTCTTTGATCAGGTGAAAGATCTACAACCATCCAGTGCTGATAAGCTCATATGGTTTAGAAACAAGCTGACCGATATTGCTAATGAGGTTAAACATGTGCCAGTAAAAGAAAAGTGTGCGCTTACAAAATGGCATTTACAGGCGCTACGCGAACTACGTGCCGAGGATGTGATTATAACAAAGCCAGATAAAGGTTCTGGTGTAGTAATCATGAATAAGAATGAATACCTAAAGAAGATGACAGTCATACTCGAGGACACAAGTAAATTCAAACGACTTGAGAGGGCAGATGTGACTGTGCTAGAGTCCCGCATAACTGGTCACTTAGATGTGCTTCATCTGCATCGTGTAATCGACAGTGATACGTATGACAGCTTAAAGCTGACCGGCTCCACTACTCCTCAGCTATACGGGCTACCGAAAGTACATAAGAGTGGGGTGCCACTCAGACCCCTTCTATCGATGGTAAACGCGCCTCAACATAAACTGGCTCGCTGGCTGGTGAAATTGCCTTCTCCGCTGCGAGAGTGGGCCAATCTATACAGCCTCAAAGATTCTTTCGAGCTTATCGAGGACCTCGACATACTTAATATATCCGACAAGGTCATGTGCTCTTTAGATGTGGAATCGCTTTTTACCAATGTTCCCCTGCACCAAAAATTGTTGACTACATTTGTGAACTTGCAGAAAGTCCGCGGTGTCCCCTACCGATACCAGTTGAGCTACTAAAAGACTCTTTGTTGTTGTGTACGGAAAACGTCAATTTTCACTTCAGAAATACACCGTACTGCCAGATTGATGGAGTAGCGATGGGCAGTCCATTGGGCCCAGTACTTGCTGATTTCTTTATGTTAATGGTAGAGCGAGGTATGTCTGGAGAAATATCTCGACTTCCATACTACAAACGCTACGTGGATGGTATTTTAGCAATTTGCTTATCGGAGCATCAAATGCAGCAGTTGGTAACGCAATTACATTCTGCACATTATAACTTGCGGGTCACTTGTGAAGTAGAGAAGCAAACGTGCTTTCCGTAATTAGATATCCTTATCAGCCGCAGAGAAAACGGGCAGATTAAGAGGTCTGTCTACAGGAAACCAACATGGTCCGGGCAGTATCTGCATTTCACTAACTTCACACAAATGCGATACAAGCGGACGCTCGTGAGAACCCTGATTAGCCGTGCCAGACGAATCTGCTCTACTGATTGCCTGGCTGACGATCTACAGTTGATTACCAACACGCTCATCGAAAACGGCTACCTCCGAAGGTTCATCGAAAAACATAGTCAAGTACGACCAAGGGACCTAGTTCACACGGTACCTAAGAAGCCTGTAATCATTGAACTGCCATTCAAAGGTGACGTCTCCTCGTTGAGGACCACAAGGCGTCTGATCTTTGCCATGTAGACAACTTACTATGTCGTTGCCATTAACAAAACCCAAAAACTGCCACTTCCTTCTGTAATGGAGGCTCAGTCTATCAGGATCAAATCGCATTGTATTTACCAATTCATTTGTGTCTGCGGCGCCAGTTACCTAGGCAGGACCGATAGAACATTGAGTTCCCGAATGAAGGAGCATATACCTAAGTGGATTCAACATTTGTCTACGCAGGAAACTGGCCAGGGTCAAGCCGCTTGTCTGCGTTAGCCACCAGCCTCTTCGATAGGCCGACACCTATTGCCCACAAGTCACCGAGTCGAGGTCAATTCGGCGTTCACAATCCTATTACAACACACCAATTCTCGCCTCCTCCGTTTCGCAGAGGCAATTGCAATCAACCGGATTAAGCCGATGCTTTGTGTTCAGAAACAATTATCGGTCAACATTAGACTGCCCTGGGTATAGGGGTGATAACCCTGTCTCACTTATCATGTGTTGGTCTATTTGTCTGTTTGTATGTATGTTTGGTCGCACCCTTCACTGAATAAATGTTATCGCGAGTTATTGTTAAAGGCACTGATGAGAAAATACGAAATGCGTGCATTAGCCAGTCTTCGTCTTCTTACTGCGCTTTTCAAATTACTAAAGGGAACTAACTGTTTCAAACTTCCATTTATGTTCTTGTATCGATTGAAGCTTTGCACATCGACAGCATAGAAATGGCAATCATTGTGACGGCTTGTTGGTTCTCTCCACACCAAAGCTCAAACTCTTCTTTGCACAGTTGTCGATTTCCGAAAAGACTCTACACAGGTTTTGCAAGCTTTCTGTGGAGCCTAGGTTCTTTCCTGTGCGAGGAAGCTCAATATGTATGGTTCATAAAGAGAGTGATAGTGTTCTTTTGTCTTGCCACAATGTATTCGCCACAAAGGGAGCAGAATACACTGGGATTGTTCAAACAGCATCGTCAAGGTGAACTCATATAACTGTAAAAAAATAGTAGGAACTAAATAATGGCTCATTGCAATACTACCAATTATTGACCACTTACTTAGTACATCTCTAAAACTGGAGTCAATTTGTGAAAATTGCTTTCATATTTGAAATCAATACCACCGAAGTACAGCGAATTCGTTGAAATATCCTTGGCACTATAAAAATTTTGTGTTGACTTGCGTTACCTATAGCATCTCTTTAAGCTCTGGGTTATAGATACTGCATCAACCCCAGTCTTGTGTGGGGTCACAAAATTAAACCGTTGATTGTCCACAAGTTGTCTCCCCTTCATGTTAACGCATCTACAACATCATACTCATCCCAATTGTCACTTAAATCTGCTTCCTAGTATTCCCGCCACTTATTGAAACGGTGTTTCATTGACTTTGCATGGTACGAAAACTGTGGTAGCTGAAAGGCTAGCCGAGTCTCTATCGCTATTCTTCAAAGATGTTTGCATGAGCAATCGTGCTGACCGTCCAAACTATCGCCCATTGACTCTCCTTCCTGTGCTCTCAACGGCGATGGAAGTGGTTGTCGCCGAGGCCCCAGTCGGAGGTTACCTGAAATAATGCAACATCATGGCACCGGAGGAACAAGGCTTCCGTCAACAGCAGTTACGCACTGCCAACCTAGTGATAACACAAGGTAGTTGAACAGAAGCAGACGATGGGGGCGCCGGGATCTAGGTTACATACTTAGACTTCTCCGATGCTTTCGACCGCCTGTTTCACAGATATATGGGATCGGAAACTTTGACTTGGATAGATTGGTAACTTTCTTCGCAAACGGAGGCTGTAACAAGGTGCTCTTAACTCACTCCCAGACCCGATAGAGGTGGAATGCCGTGTTCCACGGGGTTCAGGGCTTTGACCGCGCTTATTCTTGGTGTTCAGGAACCAGCTTGTAGGCGTTATCTTCTAGGACTTCTGACCTTTCGCAGACAACGTTAAATGTGGATGCTGATTAATAACAATAAAGACCACTATGTTCCCAACCATGACCTAGATTGGGTTCATGAATGGTCAACGAGGAAGTTATCCTGACTTAACGCGGCTAAATGTAAGATGGTTCAACTACGACATCAGCCGCAAAAAGCATGGAAACTTGGAAACTACACATGCAGAAAGTCTCCGAGGAGCATGCTCACAGGTCAGTAGTTCAGGGCAATCTCGGCCGCTCGAACAAATCCGATAAAACCGTCAAAACCGACAACCAACACCACTGATTTTTGCGCAAAGTCTTTATTAGGTTTGTTGCCCCAATCGTTTTACAAATGTTCGACTTCTGTGTGCAATTCCAAGTTGTACGTGTCATCCACGCATGGTATCCCGGACAGAAGTACAAGCTCGTTGCACTCGAGACCACGGCGAACGGTATGTAAGAATGCTAAGGGTTTTTATACATTTGCCTACAAAATTACATTCAAATCCATCGGATTGTGTAGCGGGCGGCATCAGAGATTTCAGGATGACCCCATGATAGCTTGCCAAATCCTGAGGAGCCTCAACTATGTTTGATCTGAAACTTAATAAAAATACTAATTAGAGAATCCATTATCTAAACTTGATGACGCAGTAGAACTGGCTGGAAAGTCGTTGAAACTCCTCTCTTGTAGTGTGCCAGCCGTAGAACTCTACCCCCTCGTACTTTCTTGCCGCTCCCAAGCTAACGATGTTTAAAAATCCTTGAGTACTTTTACGCTATATACATTTCGTTATAAAACGCGTTTATGTGGAAGTCACTAAACGCAAAATAACCGTGTCCAGTCAGTCATTTAAATCAAGAATGTGCTTTTCTGCACCCAAGAAGGGGAAATAATCAGCCCCAACACACACGCCAAGGACATAAATAGATAGTACAAACGAATATACCTGAGGATAGATATGAAGCCACAAGTTTTGAAACAAAAGGTTACAGAGCTACTTTCACTGGAGCAATTTACTAACCAGCTATTAGATGACTGAATTTTTATCGTTCAAAAAGTTGACAGCCAAGGAACTACGGATGCACCACAGGAGTTTGTGTGAGCGTATATGGTATGTAGCTCTGTCTGGTCGAGGAGGTTGACACGCATTCGGACAACACCCTGTGGAGGGGGTTGATAATGTCACTGGGAATTTTCTTTGCAAACTTGTTACTGCGGCTAACGGCCCCCGGCCGGTTATTTTTGGCTGTGTTGACAAGAATATTTTGTGTTGGATTTCTTCTTTCCTTGAATTATTTAGTGGAAATTCAGATACCATTCAGTTTTAATTCTGATTCTGCGATTTCTTACCACAAATACTTACGTTTTCACCACTTGGTTTCGGGGATCTTGTTATCACCAATTTCTCCAGCAATCAGTCGCCATCTTGTTTTCGAATTATTCACAATGCGGAAGCAATCAACCAGTGGTACTTGTTCCAAGTTAGTCGGATTCGAGCAAATGCCCTCACGTGTGTTTTGTATGAAATTAAATACCACATTTCATGTACTGGCTTATCCGTTGAGCATTTTCGTCGTCTTCTTGGAACCCAAAACGATTTCGTTAAAACTTTATGTGAAAATTGCCGAAACAAGGTACAGTCAGAAAGAGTAAAGCCGAAGTATAAGGTTTATGATTCCGTTGCGAACAGCTCCGTGTGTTTGGCTCAATAACCTAACTCGAAGAGCTTTCAGGCCGCAGCTCAGTCGTCCTCTTCTACCCGTGAAAACTCACCAGCACGAAGTCCAACCGTTGTGAGGAGCTCATTTTCACCTGGCATATATTGTTTGCCTTTATTGTGTTCAAGGAGCAATGTTCCAGCAAATGAAAGCCTGAGTGCTAAAGACCAGTGGAAAGAACAAAGAACGAAATTACAAAAGGATATTGAACGTTTAATTTCTCTAAATCAACAGTTAGCCAAACCACGTGAAGCTGGTAATATACTTCGCCCTGTGAGGTTAATCACGTCCGACCACAGGAGTTATAATCTCATGATTTTTCACGCGTCGGAGTCCAGTGATCCATTACCCGAAGTGCGCTGCAACCACCATCTCAAGTTTTTACTGAGTCTAATTGACAGACTGCTCGACGCTGACGAGGATTCGGGAAAAGTGTGGCAAGTACTCATCTTGGAAAACAAGGTGATCAACAAACTCTGCCTATTTGATTTTTAAAAGTCTGCGAATCATGCGAAACAGGTTGCTCACACTTCAAGCACGCCCGACGGTCCTTGCTGCGGCTTTCCAGTAGCCTTTACCAACGTCGGCAATGTTATGAACGAGCGCGATGGGCTTTGTCGTTTCGTGGTGTCTGAACGGTCAGACGGGGTGGGACTCCCAGAGACATGGCTACATTCAGAGATATACACCCAGGAAATTGAACTCAGCTGTTACTCGTACTTCCAATGCGATCGACTAACGAATGTCCGCGGTGGTGTCTTGCATTACCCCTGGTCTCCCCTGCGTGGGGGACTTGTAAGCACCTACCGAAGTGACGATGGTTTGTGTGAGCTACCGTGGTGCTCCAACCAACTCAGGCACGGAGAACTACTTGTGAGCGCAGTCAATCGCCGCCCCTTGAGTAGTTGTTTCTATTGGCCGCCCCTTATTCGAACCCACGTGCATCGTCCATATTTTAAACTTAGGGGCGATTTTAACTGTCTTCGAATACGATGGCCTGATGTGCGTTCGATGCCTAGATGTGGTGAGGTTGAAGCAAAGTTTGTGGATTTGGTACTTGAAACTTGTGCATCGCAACACACGCCAGCCAGCACATATAACACCACGCTTAACTGCGTTCCTGTCTTGACCTAATGTTAACGAGCTACGAACAAACAGGGCGTGACGTTCGGATCCATGAGCTCCTGGCTGCAAAACGCCCAGTCACAGCTCATAGCTGATATGGACTTAATTTTGCCGTATTCAAGTCCGCTGGATCCAGCGTACCACTACTGGAAACTGGACTTCGACGGTCTACCTCGAGCCGCGAGCCAACTGGATTGGTCTCTGTCCCAAGCTGCATCTGTGATGGGTTGTTAGACGTGTATAAAAGAGTGATTGACCACATTGTGTTCTCAATTTGTGCACTTGAAATGTCGGAAGGTTGGCTCAATTAAACCTCATTGGCTTGAAGAGGAGTATAAAAATCTGGCTCGGAGGCTGTGCGGACTGTGGGACGGATTCTCCTCTCTGGCTCTGCGAATGACTACGAAGCCTATAAAAGTCAGCGGAACATCTGCAACAGTACAAAAAGGAATACGCGTCAACATTGCAAAAAGCAGCTCGCAATAGCCACGAAAAACGCCCAAAAGATAATATTTGCTTACCTAAATTGATACCTGTAGCTGACGTACCAGTGTTGGATAGCTCGGACGGACAGCCCCTAACCTCCAGCACTGAGGGTAGGTCCATGTTGACAGCGCACTTCGCTTTTGTATTTGTAAATGACCAGGTGTACCGCTTTTACCGAACCAGGCAGTCTAGATTGCAGAATTGAAGAAGTATGTCGACTAGTCGCCAGCCTTGACGACACCAAACGTGCCGGACCTGATTCTGCTTCTGATCCTCAAGTCACCTTCGGCCGTCATCTCTCCTGTCGTGACTGACCTCAACAGGTCATTGTCTGAAAGTTTGTTGCTGATTGACTAGAAATGTTCAGTGCTGAAGCCTATTCCGAAAGGTGACTACCCTAGCAAAGTAGACAATTACTGGCCAATTCCTCTGACATCTATTTTGGCAAAAGTTGCTGAGAAAATCCTGAAGAAGGGATTGCTGCGGTCGCTACAGTCAAAAGAGGTTCTGACGCTTGCACAGCAGGATTTTATGTAAGGCCGCTCTTGCATTACAAACATGTTTGTGACGAGGCATGAGTGGTTGCAGGCAATAAGCAAGGAAAAATCTGTCGACGTGATACTCATAGAGTTCAGTAAAGCGTTGGACAATGTCAGCCATGAGGTCCTCGCTCACAAACTCTGGAAATGCCGTGTCTATGACTCACTGCACCGGTGGATCGATGACTTTCTTCTTGGGCGAAAGTGGAGGGTATAGGTCGACGATAATCTAACTGACCTGTATCCCTCCACAAGTGGCGTACCTGAAGGCACGGCGCTGAGGCCCAAGCTGTTCCTGATTCACATCAACGATCTATCTCAGCTTCTCCGATCGCCCAGTGTCTTGTTTGCGGACGATATGAAGAAGTGAAAAGAAATGGATGCTCCCGACTACTATGGCGTGCTTCATCAAGACCTCAACCGCCTATCCACATGATCTGCAGAAGTACATCGCCCGGTCAACCTAGCCAAGTCTATATTTATTAGCCTGGAGAAGGGTACTGACGGTCGAACCTATACCATTGACAGCCAATCGCTATATCCCACACCCTCCGTGTAGGACCTAGGCGTACTTTCGAGCTACAATTTGAAGTCCATGGACAGAAGGAACAGGCTATATTGTAATGGATTGTGCATGCTTTGGGCGCTCAGACGTAGCTACGTCACATGGTCTGAAGAGGTTGATACTCGCCTCTTCTCTTCCACCATCAGACCAACGCTAGAGTACGGTTCGCCCGCCTGCTTTCCGATTATATGGAGGGAGGCACAAAAGATCGCACGGGTCCAATACGTTGCTACCAGGCTCATCCCGAGTTTACGTGGCTTTGGGTATGAAGACCGGTGCGAGAAACTAGGACTCTACACCTTGTACTACCATCGGGTGCAAGTCGAGCTCATTATGACCTACCGTATTCTACATCTCGGTGACCTCCCCATGTTGAGGCTAACGCTGCACTAACGAGGGCCATGCAACACACGCGGCCAAAGACACAAACTTGTGGTCCCGTAGATGAAGCGAGTTCCCCACGCAATGTGCTTCGAACGGAGACTGGTAAATATTTGGAACAGTTTGTCTGAGCATGTGATGGAGGCCACATCTGTGCAGCAAGTCAAAACCTTGTTTGATCTATATTTTACCACTGTTCGATTCAGAGAACGGTTGCACACTTACAAAGCTATCTCACCTTTGCGAGTCCTGCAATACCGTGGGTTAGATATCTTACGTGTTACATGAGAACGATAACGATATTCACGGCTGACAATTTTTATAACGTCTTCGCCATATTTCGCAGTTGTACATAATTCAGTTCTACTTGCTGCACAATCCAGCATTCAGTGTTCCGTATTCCGTATTCAGTTGCCATGGCTAGATTCAATGATAGTAACAAGTTTCGGCCTTGAACTACCACTACGCAGGGATCTACTTCAATAATCTGGCGATTAGGTTGAGGTCCTTACTCAGACCAAGAAATATCACGGGAGGATAATAGGTCCCGTAGAGTAAAACACACACAGGGACAAAACGCTGGACCAAGAAACGGGGTACGGAAGCAGACCTGAGACCTAGCATGACAATCTCCGTATTTTAGTGAATGTTTCATTCACGTGAATGGATCACGTGAGCCCACTGCTCTATGTTACTCCCAGGCGTTTTAATGAAGTGGATAAAGTCAAACATTCACCGTCGATGCAAAGTTGAGGGCATTGTATTAGGATTTGCTGGAACCGATTTCCGTTGAACAGCCAAAAGGAACATCCTTGCATTTTGAGATTTTCTACGGTAGGCAAGTGGAGTTGAAACAACTTGTGAGGTTGTGCAGGAGGGATTGTAGTTTGGCCGATGACTCTATGCTTAGATAATGGGCGCCAAGGATCACGTCGTCCGCATACTTCAACAAGAGGGATTCTTCATGGATTGGGATTGAGGTGACATAAGTGGAAAATAAGAATGAAAAGCGCCAGAGTTAGTGGTGAATGAAATAGCGTTTCTACTTATTAATCTGATAAATTGGGTACGCCTGGTGAGATACGCTTTCAGCAAAAGTAAAACAGTCTCAATACCTTGAAATATATTTGGAACCAATCGAAAAGTCATCATTTCAGAAGACATGGTAGACGACCGATTAATGTATATTTATGACGATACACAATGTTTCGCTTTTGACACAAAAGGACTTGACGAAGCTTTTGTGTCAAAGTGACACTTTGTGGATCATGATAACTATATTAACCCGTCTTCTACCAAGCATTCTGAAATGAAAAGAAGTAACACTGGTTTGAACTCCAGAACCTAATAGATCGTATAACAGTAGTTCACGGTTTACACAACCGAAAGCGTTGCTAAACTTCAGTTGTGACGCGAGCATAGTATCTGATGGACCATGAGCTTCGATATGCAGACTGATGAGTGTCATCCAAATAAGTCTGTGCTGTGATTCTTGAAAGAGTAAGCCTCTCAAATGTCTTTAAAGCACCCGAGGTGCATGCACTCGGTAATATTTGCAGGTTCCTATCTTTAGCACTAGTGGGATGTCCGCGCTTCGCCAACTGCCAGCTATCTTGTGCTGCTTAAAGTACAGAGTGTATAAGTCGGCGGGAGGCTGTGCCAGATAATCTACACACTCCTTGAGAACGACTGGAGACAACTCGTACGGATCAAATGCTTTGTTCACTTGCAACTCAATTACTTTCCTATATACTTCTAGACTTCTCAAAGAAGAAGGGTTATCTGAGGCTAGCTGCAACTCAGCAGTGGATATAGCAAAGCATGAAGTGTTATCCTGGTCCCAAAAGTAGAGATTTTAATTTTTCCACATCCGGGGTAGAATGAGTGACTTTGCGAGTGACTCCGCTTAACTGTTTCAACATTCTCCATATTTTACGATACGTATTATTTCCAAATATACTTTGAACGTAGATATGGTTTAGGCGACACATTCGCTTTTTATATTAATCGAAAGGGACTTTACTGATGTAAAGTTTTGGCGTTTAAACCTTCTCTTTAAGCCTACGCAGTCGTTTGAGGCGTTGGGACATGAATCTATCGGCACGGATAAAATTTGTTTCAATTTTACAACAGGCGTCGAAGCAGAACTTTAACTAACTATTTAACTGGTCACAACACTTCGATAGGTCTTCATCGAAGGCATTGTCTCCTAGTGAAATTTCGATCTTGGTAACTGGCATGACCTTTTCCATTCATCATTCTATAGATAACGGGAGGTAAATTTACGATGGCATGATCAGAGTACCCAAGCAGAGCCCGATTACAAACAGAACACTTTCAGGTTATTAAAAAGTACCATGTCAAGGGTTGCATCTAACCTGTTTGGAAATTGCACTATGTTCTGTGGCCCAAAGCTTGCAATGAAGCTGGTGTCAGATCTGTTAAAATCGCCGGCAACTAAGCACAAGGAGAGTTCCAGGTATTCGACTACCGCGGCTGTAAGCCCGTCGTAAAATGCTTCAACTTCATAGCCTGCACAGCTGCAAGAGATAGAAACATTAGCCAATAAACTCGAGCGATAACCGTTCCGCAATCTTGGTTTGTATTTCACGATTAAACAGCTGATCCGTTGCCAGCTGTATGGAAAAATGCTTTTAATGCAAATGAGAACCCTATCACCGCGGTTCCTCCGAGTACTTTGGTGGTCAACGCGAAAAATGCGAAATCCGTCGAGTTCCACAAGTCCACCTTCAACATCAAAGTGAAACCAAGTTTAGTGTAGCTTAATGATGCTCAAGCGGGAATATTCATGACATTTTGTTTCATTTTTGAGATTTAATTTCACAAGTAGCAGTGGCATATTGGCACTGGGAAATACTGGTAGGATCATACTTCCGAGATGCTTCATCTAAAGTGCAACCCGCCATGCTGTACTGTGCTTTTGTGTAGAATTCCTTCGCTTCTTCTTGATCCTATTTATTTTGTTTCGCATGGCTTGAACAGGAAGAAGTATTAAATTCAAATGCGTGAAAACACGCAAAAGTACCAAGCATCGCGAGTGTAAACGATCATGCACTAGTTGCAGAACGAAATATTGAAAAGTTAAAGCAGAAGGGTTCTGACGCAGTTCCGAAACGCTTGTGTATTAGTAAATCCTTTGGACATGAAGTATAGAGCACAGCCAACTTTGAAGGCCAAGCCTTCAACCTGGTGGACTTACGTTTGCTACCATGAAAATCACTCGGTGCGTGCAACAGCACACGCATTTGGTGACTCGAATTTTCATCACGACCACCCTACGTTACCGGTTAAGCAGTCGTGTTAATTTCCTTTCGGTTTCAATGAGGGGGAAATCCCTCTCGTACCAAAAGTCACCTACACTTATTGGGTACTCCAGTCTGTCCTTACACAACTGTTACTGTCCCTGCTTAGACTGACCCGCCAGCTTCAATCACATCGTTCTGACTGTTTTATGGTATCCTTAGCCGATCATTTCCACCAGTCGTTGCTCGTAATCGAAACTCTACACGCTGGTCTCTGACGTCACACTTGTATCACACCACGCATCCGTCGCGTTACGGTTATCCTATGAAGGTGTCGCAAAGCTTGCACTTTATTCCTAATTATCCAATCCACGTCTGTGATGAACTGGTGCACTACAAAATTACAGTAATCGTCATTATGTCGCCACAACCCAGTATTTGTTCACGATAGCTCTCAAAATTTAAATCCACGCGTGACTGATTTGTTTGAGTCAATTGGAACCACGCGGCTTTTTTCTGCCCTTGATCAAACAGTAGCAGCGATTCTGTGGATGTGGTCTTCTTCCTAACAAGTGGATGTGCCGTAACGATAGACCCATCGTGACTCATTCCCACTTGGTTGACTTCAGCTTAATTTACCGTTGGTTCATCGTTCACCGGAAAATTACAGTGTGGGTTGGGATTCCGTGTTAATGGGTGGCCTACTGTGAACGCGCACTGTGCAACTGAGTTACAAAGCAAAATTTTACATGATAAATTACCATGTGAAGTTTGTGTCGATTCAGAGTGATAAACAAATTACACAGTGTGTAGAACCAAAACGGCCGGCAGTCAAAAGTACTTAGCTAGCACCCGTCAGCAGTCAGTGGTACAGATCATATTACGAATGTTACCACCTGGTTAAGCTAAGTGCAGGGGAGCGCTGACGTGGTGCGTTCAGATGGAGTCCTCTTTAGCCTACCTACCAGAACCGTGGTTCATCATTACTGATAACAGTAGTGCACTAGTACTCTGTACTCACTGATTTATAATGATAGAGATTTTCGGACTGGGACACCACCAAATGTCCGGAGGCGCAGATCGTAGAATACTTTGAGTACTGATTTAAAACCTCTGGCTCGAAGTCCTCAAGGCAGCTGGAGTAGGGTAATCGTTCATAAGATAACCTTTTCAGCATAGACGTATGTGAGTTGAGCTCCAACTTCCAACGTGGGGAATTACGAAACTGTGTTTCCTTAGCTCTGGCCTATCCCCAACCAACGTTGTCAGAATACCTCTCAACTTACCTCATAGTGAGAGAGATGCTCAAACCGTCTCCCTAGTCCAGTATCAGAGCGAAGCGACTTTGTGAAAACAAATCGTTAGTCTTCTAGGGCGAAGAAATTTCCCCCATAAGGCTTATTTCTGAGCTGAGCACTTCGACTGTCAACGTTTCGTCACTAATCGAGAGGAATCTATCTGTGCTTGACTGGGTACCGAATCCCTTGCGCATGCTGAAGCCTTATCGGCTGCTCATAGAATCCAACTATTCAGTGCAACTCTGCAGTAGAGATTGATAGGCTCCCAGTTCCTGTTGCATTCTGAGGTGACTCAATACATTGTGATGCAGCAAGCATGTCACTACTACTGCGCTACGGTGGTTCAACTGGCTGAAATGCGGTTAACTTGCGTCGTCTCCAACTGCCGAGTTACCGACGTTTTCGTCATTTGCTTAATATGCACTCTGCGTGGATAAGGCGCATACTTTACGTGACTTTCTTAAGTGCTTTCAACTATAAAATGCTAGGCTCTATGTTTTCTGAATGAATTGAGAACTCCAGAGATGCAGTTGCTTGTGTCTGATGCGTTTCACGCAATGATCTCAATCGGCAAGGAGAGGTTAGTAACCGAAATACCAAGGTATCAAAACACTTGATGGTATGACCTTGATTTCTTACAGTTCTGATTATTTCGAGAAGTTATTCAATCACCAGCATCAACACACGTCAGCTGAGGACGCGAAACACACTTCAGCCAATGTGCCGCAACCTAAAATCGACAAGATAGCAAACAGTACAGAATACAAAAACTAAAAAGTAATATAACGCTAAATATGATATTAAGCACTCGGTATGAGATCGGTGTTGGGCGGAAAGGTTAAAGGGGTGGGGAAGGCACCAAAACGCTCACAATACAAACGCCACTGAAGCTGGCTGCTCGATATGTCAGCAAGTGTATCCAACCAGACGTGTTCATCGTCCTTCGGATCCCAGCCCACCGGTCGGGAGGCATCAATCGACGCCATGTTCGAAGTGAGGGCTTTCATTCCTCTTTGCCAAGTCATCGCTTGGCCTCCCCTCTTCTTCTTCCATCCAGACCCGGTCATGCGAACAATGCACGCCACGAAAGTCGGTGTGCTGGCGTTCGCAACACGGCGGCATTTTGTCTGACTTCGAGTTAAATGTACTGAAACAGAGCTCGACTTCCTGCGTGTAAACGGTCTACCGTTATGTGCAACTCATTCTGAACATACATGCAGTCACGCAGACGGACAGTGTTCAGCATAGTTTATGTGATGCCGCTGATCGACCGGAATCACTGAGCTACGAATGTTAGGCCATTGAATAAATTATGAAGCATGCGGCACGGTCAACAACAGCACGATTAGTGTGAGATGTAGATCGATACCAGAACTAACGACCGACAAGCTTAGCCTGACTGAACTGCGTATTAGATGTGTCCGGCGTACTTTTCAGAAGAGCATGTTAAAGCAATTCATCCGGTGTCGTTAGAGTAAAGAATGTCCTTCGATGCGGATAGGTCAACACGTTGGAATTTGGCCATGGGGGCTCTCAGCCTGTATGGATACTTCTGGTTAAAATAAACTACATCACCGAGTTGATCGCCACTGCCAGTATGTCACTACAAGATGATTTATAAAGACTGTCTGACATAATGTATTAGTTTGAACACAATTAACCAACGTTTAGAAGGGTAAAATGCCTATCACGCAATGTAGCTCGCTGATTGACTCAATTTCGACCGAAGTACAGAATCGAGTACGTTGCTCACGCAATGCTGTGGTTTTTAATGTACCTGACAAGCTACCTATGAAAACTGTTCAGAGAGTTCTATTGTCTGCGTGCGGCGTGCAAACTTGTTGGTCCAGCTGCACTAGGCTACGTAAAAAGTTTATACGCTATGACTGTCCCATACTATTCCAGTTTGAAAATGAACTAATTGCTAGACAATTCATTCGAAATTGCAATTTGATTCAGCATAATACGACTTTCAAACGTCTAAAAATAATAGAGGACAAAACCCCCTTACAGCGAGAGCTTAGAAGACGACAGCTAGAAGCAAACCTGACTGCTAAACCCCATTCTGAAAATGTTTCTGTTGGTGGCAGCGACAAGTTTGGCATTTGTTCTACGCCTGCTGCAGTTACGGATAACGTGGCGAATAACGAAATCAACTCTGGTACTCCAATTAGATCGCTTGATCACACGGATCAGTCTAGCCCGTTATCTGCTGTGTCTAGGAGTACGCCTAGTTTCGGCACTTCGGCTATGCCAGCCACAAAATTGATCACCGGCACACATCCACCAGAACGAAATTTCACGGTTAAGCGCGATAAGCCGACCAAACACAAAATGCCTGCAAACCCCAGCGCTGCGGTTGTGCACGGTGCTGCCTCTCAAAAAGCCAGTTCCGGTAATCCTAAAAACTTCTTCAATGCTGTTTCATGCCAGAAAAGAGGAAATAATGCGGTTCAGACAAAACCAACTGCAGTACCCGTTGAACCCCATATTCAATCACAGCCACAAACTTCTGCCTGTGTTATCCCGCCAAAAGTCTACTCTGGCCAGTATACAGGATCATCTAAGACATCTAAGGACTTAGGAAAATGGATCGATTGTATGATGACGGTTGACTTGGATTTATCGAGAATGTCACCGGATAAATCCATAGCATCGCCTTGCCTGAATAGCCATCCATCCATTGATCAAGGCCATGAAGGCACACAAGGTGCCCCAACATCTTTGCAGATTGAACGCGATTTATCTGTTTATCCCCAAAATCCGGACTCATGTTTAAAAAACACGATGTATTCTGTTCGAGCTGCATGGATTGACACTAGTGTGCCTCCACCGCTTATAGTTAAGCCTTACGACTCCAGCGCACCTAAGCAGGTTACATTCCACGATGAAAATGACGATTGCGTATTTACTCATTTCACCAATCTATACAATCAACAACCTATTAGTGCCACGACGCAGGCGACACAGCCTCGAAATTTAGCGTCTACTAGCGAGTTCCATGGAAGCCCGCTCTGTAATCCTCCTGCCCTCATGAGCTGCTATGCCAACCATGGACCCGCCCCCGTATCCCATTTTCTACAGGGCCATACTCAGTCACAACCCCCTCCCCTGTGGCTACCTCCCAATCCCTTTTCAACGAAGGTGTCAATCCACGCCTTGTTTCACCAATTTTTAGCATGGGTACAGACACAAAGCTATCAGACCCAATGTTCATAAAGCAGCATAAACAACGTTCTTCACATCTCGCATCTATGTTAATATTTTTGATTAATATTCGTTCGCTTCATTCCAAGATCCACATACTACGCTCATTTGTTTCTGTGACCGATCCTGACATAATATTTATAACTGAGTCGTGGTGCCATGACGACATGTCTAACACCCAGCTAACTATTTTCGGATATGATATGTTTATGAGAAATCGGCAGTCGTCGAGGAGGAGGATGCGTACTTTACACGAAACAATCGCTGGCAGCAACGACATTCGAGAATCCAGTGCTGAATAATGTGCATGAGTGACGTTGGCTTACGATAACGATCAGACACCAGCAACTGCTTGTTGGTTGTATATACAGCACGCCAAACTGTAGCCAAGAGGACTTAGCAGTTTTGACGTTTGCATTTGAATGTGCCGCAAGCCTTCCGTTTAAACACAAGATTATCGGTGGTGATTTCAATCTGCCATCGATTGCATGGTCTGCAGGAACTGCTCCTCTGAAATTTCATAATCTTATCTCTTGTATACATTTGAATGGTTGGCAACAACATGTCTCCAAACCTACCAGAGGAAACAGCATCCTTGATCTCATTTTCTCGCTGGGCATACCTGCTATTAATGTAACGGCCCTCAATGAATTCCCTGGGAGCGACCATCGGGTGGTCAAATGCTGTTTAAGATTACGCATGGCCAATGAACCACACCCAATGCACTATCGTTTATTCAACTCCGTCAACTGGAACACGTTTAAGGATATGGTTCGTTCGATGAACTGGGATGATTTCTTCCTCTCTCCATGCCCTCAAAAAGCAGCAGACGTGTTCTATGATATAATCGGTCTTTGCATTGATTCATTAGTGCCTATAAAGTGTGCCCGCCTAAGAAAACAAAAACCCGATCGCAAAGTGTTAGGTATCACACGCAAGCTACATAAGATCCGGCGGAAATTCAGATTAACAGCAGACTTTGCGCTAATACTGCAGCAGGCAAAGATCATCGAAGAACTCGGGCAACTAAATGTTCGCAAGCTCATATTAGAAGAATACAAAGCTTTGTATGGCCCGAATAAAACAACGGAACTGTCCAAACTGTTTCGTGCCAGAGGTTTGCGTCGCAGTGATTCCATCAATTTTATCATTATGTCGGATGGCACATACCTTGATGCTCCGGGTGAAATTTGTGAGGCTTTCAGCGCCTATTTCGCCGAATCAATGGTTGATGAACCGCTAGCCACACCAGCGCTTGTCACACCACACATTGCTGAAAGTTTATGCACAGTGGAATTCACTGTTGCAAAAATCTCCGATCAAGTCTCCCGCTTGTCTTTCTCGACTTACCCAGGACCTGATGGAATTCCCCCTTGTTTGTTAAAAAGCGGTGGGAGCGACTTGCCTCTTCTATTGCTAAACATTTTTACGCTCTCTTTTAACAGTGCAGTATATCCTAATCACTGGAAGCCTTCCGTTGTTATCCCGCGGCATAAGAATGGGAACGTTCAAGAAATTAAAAACTATCGCCCAATCAATCACACACCTGTAATAACTAGAATTCTGGAAAGGATAGTGAAAGATGAATTACTTATTTTCTTGAATAAGAAAAACGTCATCAACAATTCACAACACGGTTTTTTGCAGGGCAGATCTTGTGCGACATGCCAGACAGACTTCTTAAACCACACAACGGCTGCCATAGACAAAGGCAACAGTGTTATTGTCCTGTTCTTAGACATGCAAAAAGCATTCGGCAGAGTGCCGCATCGAAGACTACTCCTCAAACTGAAGGAAATAGGTATTGGAGAACCAATGTTTTCTTGGTTGTCGTCATACCTAGCTGACAAACATCAGGTGGTGCGTATTGGGACCGTGTCTCTAAACCGAAAGCAGTCACCAGTGGAGTAATTCAGGGAAGTGTACTTGGTCCACTTCTTTTTCTCCTCTACGTCAACGATGTATTTCATAGAATAAGACATGGTGCTACTTTTCTGTTTGCTGATGACATTAAAATCGTCTACTCACAAGAACGTGCAGATACCCGCACAGCCTTGTGCCACATTCAGGAAGATCTATCGGCACTTGAATCCTGGAGCAAACTGTGGCAGATGTCCTTTTCCGTGGACAAGTGCAATATTCTGTCGTACAAATGCGAAGTTCCACCAGGCAGTCTATTATTACAAGGCACGTTTATATCACAGTGCAAAGTGATTCGCGACTTGGGTGTGCGGTATTCCACTACCTTCAACTTTTCGGAACATTGTGACTTCCAAGTTTCGAAAGCCACGAAGACTATTGGCTATATCTGTCATAAATTTCAACTCACAGAATCTCGTATCTGGCTCTATAAAACATATGTGTTACCTGGTATGGAATACTGCTCACTACTACAGTCGAATCTGCGGAAATCTGACCAGCATGCTCTTGAGAGGGTACAGCGACGCTTTACAAAGAAGCTGTGCGGATATTCCTCCAAGATGACCTACAGAGAGCGCAGTGAAAAACTTGGACTTGACCCATTTTGGCTACGGATAATGAAGATGAACTTGTGTTTCCTGTACAGAATAATTCACCATCACATGCACAATTATGCTAACTGTGTCCATATGTCCGTTAACACTAGATACGAGCTACGAAATAAGGAGACAACGGTCATGATTCCAAAGTTCAATACGCGAATTAGGGAGCGTTTCTTCTTAATACACTGCTCAAAGCTTTGGAACAAACTTCCAAGGTCTATCAGAACTTGTTGCACATTGCGTTTGTTTAAGCTTTCGATAAAAGATCATCTAACCGTTCAAAATGTGATAATAATGTTTCGAACAGCACAGTCCTTAGATAACGCTTTTGAGAACGCAGTTAATGGTGCCTGAAAAATGCATGTGGTCAAGTGCACAAGTGGTTATATTTTGTTGGCCCGCAGCACTTTATTCTCTCTTTTTTTAATGTGCGATCAACTCACATGTGACTGCTAAAAACTTGTCAGACGATAGAACAAGAGGCATGTAAATATTTTGGACCGCTTCGCGCTACACAAATTTCATTTTGTGCTCACATTTTTTAAATTTATTATACCATGATATGAAACTGCTGTACCATTATTTGATCCATCCCTTCTGGGAACGGCTTCTCGCATCGTCGAGCCATATACAATTTATTTATTTATTTATTTAATATGGATATAGCACATAGTGAAGACGACCGACATCGGTTGAGTGTAAGTTGAAATTCCAAACAGTCATGTGCACTCCTCGCACCAAGAGAAGCCAGAGGCTGGTGCTTGATTTCTCATAATACAGGTCACTTCGGTGTGTGCAGCGGTCATATTAGCCCAGCTTTTTGGTGTTTCTCGCCCGAAAACATCCCACTCCGAGACCGGTCTCGCTTATTCGGTCGCCTCAAGTAGAGGCAGTAAACACTTGAACGCCGCGTCTTTGGGAGTTTAGCCAAACCTCTAGCCTTTTGGCTACCGGTTCACGACGGGCAACGCTTTGCATAACGGCTAAGGGCTGATTGCAGGGACCATTTTGAAACATTCGTTGTGTGATTGCATTGCCAGGAATAATCTCCGTTTGGACTTCGATTCACACTGAAGTTCGGTGTGGTCGTTTCGATCACTGGGACGGTAATGGCTCAAGCAGATGGATGTTGTGTGCTGCCTGACTGAAAACATTACACTCCAAGACCGGATTCGAACTTATTTGATCTCACCATTAGAGATAGTAGGGACTCACTAGTTACGGTCCGTGATCGAATTGAGCAAGGTTCACTTCAATGCAAAATCGCCGTTCACATTGAGATTGTGTGTCGCAATCCATTCACACAACGAATGCATCAGAATGATCCTCCAAGCTTTACTTTTTACTCGCTAAATGAGGCGCTTCAGCAAGGGAGTAAAGTAAGGAGTCTTTTGTAGTTTAGGTTTCGTTCATTGACTTCTGCGGGTAGGGTAATGATAACAACTAGAATAGGTTATATCACAACAACACACACTATGGCATGATTGTACGCTCTGTACGCGGTAAAAGTCGGTCCGGTCGCCCACACACATTACATTCGCATGACACAAGTCACCACGCTTGTGTGTCACCGTGGCATGGAACAACCAGTCATGTGCGTCGCCTGTCAGATAGTGACTCTTGGTAGCTAGTCATACAAGAAAGCGTTCTTTGTTGGGGAGCTGCACTCCTGATCTCAGAAATAATACAAATTGCAACACCCAAATATTTCCATTCAGGTTACGGACCTCGAGATCGGAATGACCGAGGTTTACCTCAAAGTGAACTGAGGTCTCAATAGAGGTTGAGAATCACAACCCAACCACACAGCGTGCTCCCTAAATTCAGTTTTGAATACAAATTGCCTTTTTTCTAAAGGTTTCTCCTTTGGCTGTGTTATAGCATGGACACCAGCTACGGTCCCTCATGTGAACCGTAAGCCGTACCCTTGCTAATGTGTTAGGTATGAATGTAACAACCGACGTAGTCACTCTAGATCCGGGATCAACTGCTTGGGTTGTAACGAGTAGAGTTGAAAGAGGAATAGGTTGTCCCCCTTGAACACAAAAATTAATAGCGAATGACATTACTTTGTCTACCGCAGGAGTCACCAAACTACAACCAGCGGTGTCAGTTCATCCGGCCCGCCGACTGCACCCCAGTTTGTTTGATAAAGCGTATGGAACACGGGGGGTTATGATACAATTTACATTGGGCACTCCGCGTCGTATTGTCGGTGACCATGGAGCAGTGGTTCTCAAGCTTTTTGAAAATGGTACCCACAAAGCGGGTTCACTATAAACCTTTCCCTTCAACATATTTTAGTTTAAAAGGCTAATTACTTATTAACTATCGCATCTTTCGCCTTCCATTACAGAAAATGAATACTATTTTTAATTAATTTCGATCATGCAACTAAAGAAAACAACTGCTTTTGAACAATTGTTCATTAAATCAAGAGGTGGTGTACCTTATTGAGACGTCGATATTACGTAGTTCCAACAATTTCTCGTATTGTTAAAGCAGTTGTTTCCCTTTAGCAATTTAAAAAGCTTGGTAAGAAAAGGAAAGATGACTATGTGTTCCTTGGATGCGGAATCGCTGTTCACCAAATTCCCGCTACAACAAAAACTTGGCTGCATATGTGAACTAACTGAGCAATCTAGTTGCAGCAGTTGAATTTCTAAGGGAATCCTTGCTTTTATGTACAGAAAATATTGGCTTCTACTTTCAGTACACACCAAATCATCAAATCGATGGGTGGCAATGGGTAGTCCACTACGCCCCGTGGTCGCTGATTTCTTCAAGGTGATGGTAGAAAGAGGCGTCGAGAAAAATAGCCGCTACCATACTATAAGCGTTATGTGGATGACATATTGCCCTTTTGTTCTTCGGAGCAGCTGAGTGTCCAGTTGGTGCAGCAAGTTAACAGTGCACATGCCAATTTTCGGGTCACCTGCAAAGTGGAACAAAAGAACTGTTTGCCATTTTTGTATATCCTCACCAGTCTCAAGGAGGACGGATTCATTATAAGGTCTGTCTACAGAAAAGCTACATGGTTCGGCCAATACCTGCAATTTACCAGCTTCACACGAGTGCGGTACCAGCGGACCCTTGTGAAAACTATAGTTAGTCGTGCTAGACGAATTTGCTCGGCTGATTGTCTAGCCTACGAGCTAGAGTT
Source organism: Dicrocoelium dendriticum (assembly GCA_944474145.2). Taxonomy (NCBI): domain Eukaryota; kingdom Metazoa; phylum Platyhelminthes; class Trematoda; order Plagiorchiida; family Dicrocoeliidae; genus Dicrocoelium; species Dicrocoelium dendriticum. Next base: position 55,945,386 of record OX104064.1, on the reverse strand, counting down.
GATTAGAACAGCACTCATCGCAAAAGGTTATCCTCGTAGATGTATAGAGAAACAGTGAACAGCGACGCCCGAAGGACTTGGTGCATATTGCAGCCAATAAAAAGATCTTTATCGGGTTGCCTTACTGTGTTGAAAACCCCGAAAAGTTTAATCTCTACTACGCAGTGAATTTACAGTGCTGCTCAAGTTGTGGTCATCAACAGAACTCGTAACTAACCGGTGCCTCCAATGGAGGAAGCTCCACTGCGTGGGTTCAACACACACTACATATACCAATTTGTGTGCAACTGCGAAGCCAGTAACAGGCAGAACTAATCGGTCTTTGACTTCCCGAATATAAGAACACGTGCCAAGGTGGATTCAACGTGAACTTGACCAGCATTCCTGTCCCAATGAAGTTCCGTGTTTGCGCAGGTCGCCCGCTTCCATAGTAGATAAACATCTACTAATCACGCGTCACCGGATAGATTTTGGATCAGCGCTCACACTTGTGTTACGTCACCTTAATCCCCAATTCCTCCGTTTCACCGAGGCCTTTGCGATATGTCGGATGACACCGGCCCTGTGGGTTCGGAAGCAATTATTTGTCAACTTAAGTCTGCCGTAGATATAGTGGTGGAACTTCCGTCATTCATTTTGCACCTCATGCTTATTTGGTCACACCCATAGTTAAGTATACAGTTACATACCGGTCATCGTCAATGGTACTGAGACAATACGCAACGCATGCATCTAACAGCTTTCGTCTTCTTACCGCTCTTTTCAAAGTTCTCGTATATTTGGTGCGGTTTTCGCTAATACGCATCGTGCTACAATTTCATTCGGTTCCTTGCTTCATTTTGTGATCCTTGATCAAACGCGAACGGATGTCAGTGTCTTCTCAGTTGTTCCAACCATGCTTTCCAAGTCTGTTTTGGATAACGGCTTCCCACCACCACCACCACCACAACTCGGTATTGATCCGTCTTGAACACCTATTGCCTGTTTTGTTCCTCCTACATTTCAAACATGTGCTCGCTGCTTTACCTAGTCGGCTGACCTATGCTCCCACTTTAGTGTTCATCCAACTCTGTAATTCGATCCGGCAAACGACTGCCCGATCGACGAGCGAGCTGACAGAGGCACTTCCTAGCTGCACTCCTTGGCAAACTTGTATTCACGTTGTAGTTGATAAAATTTATTACCAAAATTCGTCTGATTCCCTGACCACTTAATAATGATTAGTCACTGATGGCTAATCAATTGTGCTTAGGTGGTTCCATGTTTTTGGTATGGCTGATTTTCTTATTAATTTTGTTTGGCGACAGATCGGTGACCTAATCCTCATACTTATATTTAGCCCCCGTAGAATTCCATTTTATCCCCTTGGGTGTAATTACCGCCAGATTGAAAACTACTGCCTCAAAGTGTTTGAGCGTTAGTGTGAGCCACTCCATGGTTGTTATATGTGACACCGTACTACCGTACTATCCGTGACCTCACAACTTTGGGACAGTGAAGTGATCCATCACGCAATTCACTAATCCGTTTACCTCACACTAACGCGTTGCAGATTTTGGTTGACCAACCCCCTTAATGCACCTAGCATGTAAAACGCTGAGTATTAAGACGAGGTTGGATTCTACGCGTCATTTTGTAGATATATTTGTCCGCTATTTGGAACGAATTGCAAGCTGTTGGTATGGAATTGTGCTGGAAGCGCAAATCATAGAGGTACTTAGAGAATTGTATAGCTTAATGCATTTAAGTAGTACAGTTATCCAGTCCCAGCCCTGTTTGTTGATTTCACTGCGGAAGAAATGCTTTGCACAAGCCATCCAAGCGCGATACCATCCGTATATGTATATGTATATATATATATATATATACATTTATATATATAAATATATATATATATCACTGCCTTGTGGGTCAGGCTATTGAGCCAAAGGCTTCGGGCGGAGTCCCTCAAGCACACTTCCAAAGCACCCACTGCCTTGCGGCTCAGGTATTGAGCCAAACGCTCCGGGTGGAGTCCTTCAAGCAAACATCCGAAGCACAACCGCCACTTCGCGTGCGATTTCCCACCAATGCAATCGTGTGTCTGCGCGCAAAGCACTCAGCATCGGGTGCTGGAACGTGCGCACACTACTGGACCGGAACTCCAGAGAGCGCCCGGAGCGACGCACTGCACTGGTCGCGATGGAGCTGGCGCGCTACCACATCGATATTGCGACGCTCAGTGAAACTCGGCTCGCTGAGCAAGGTAAGTTGCATGAAGCAGGTGCTGGCTACACATTCTACTGGTTGGGCAACGCCGCCTCAGCACCACGTGAACATGGGGTCGGCTTTGCAATATCCGATCGCCTCCATGGCCAGCTGGTGGGTGAACCAACAGGCATCAGCGCGCGACTGATGACTGTTCGCCAACGACTCGGAAGGGGTAAGTATATCACAATTATTAACACCTACGGTCCCACTATGTGTTATCCTGATGATACGCGTGATCAATTCTACACTCAGCTATCCTTCGTATTACAGTCTGTGCATAGGTACCACCGACTATTTCTACTGGGTGGTTGCAACGGGCACGTTGAGCGTGAGTGGTCACGCTCACCTGCTCGGCCATGTCATCGTACATCCGCGTGGTATGCGTGAAGTGCGCATGACACGTGTACTGCGTGGAGCTGAATGTGCCACTGATAACAAATTGGCGAGGACGAAACTGTACATCTATTTTGGTAAATCTATGTATTGCTCTCCCGCCGTGAATCGGCGTAAACTTAACATTCTCTCCCTAGGTACCGTGGAGAAACGCACTGAGTTGGAGAAGGTGATGGCTGCACGCCAGTGTGATGTGGAAGGCATAGCTACAGTGGGCGACCTGTGTCATCACATTTGCGATCAGGTGACAGCTGCTGCCGAGGAGACCAACGGGCGCGCAAACTGTAAGCGGCCTGATTGTTTTGATGAGAACAACGCGACGATTGGCGATTGATGCCGGGAAGAATGTAGCATTTGCTGTATATGTGGCAGACCCCAGTGACTAGGGGAAGAAGAGTCAGTTTCGCAAACATCGACGGCGACTGACGCGCGAAATCCGTCGCATTAAAAATGCATGGTGGACGGAGAAGGCGAAGCAGATGGAATGGTAGGCCGAACGCCGCCAACACAGGAAATTCTTTGAATCCTTGAAGGTGCTATTTGGACAGAGATTGGAACTACTGAGGACGCTGCTCGATGGTAGTTCAGGCGCTACCTGCACCCAGACTGCAGACATAATGCAAATCTCGCGAAATCACTTTGACCATCTCTTGAACCACCGTTCGGAGATTGACTGACCTATGTTGAACGGCCTTAAGCAGCACGCTATGAAGGCGAGTCTGGCGGACACACGTCACTGGATGAGACACAGAGAGCATTTGCTCAGCTGCGAAACGGTAAGTGTGCCGGTTCAGACGGAATCCCATCTGAAGTCTTGAAACGCGATGGGCCCGTCTTGGTGACTGCGCTGCACCACTTGATGCGACCCGTGTTGATTTAGGAGGATATGCCTCCTGAGCTGAAGCATGCCCTTGTGCTACCACTGTACAAAGGCAAAGGAAGCAGGCAATATTACGCTAATTATCGTGGCACCAACTTGCTGAGTTGTGTGGTCAAGGTGATTACCCGAATTCCGCTCAACCGCCTCGTCAGTCAGGTTGGGGATCCTAACGTGGCGGAAGATCAATGTGGATTCCGTTCGGGTCGCAGCTCTGTAGATTTGGTGTTTGCTGCTCGTCAGTTGCAGGAGAAGTGCAGAGAACGACACCAGCCATTATACTCGCTTTTTGTTGATTTCACCATGGCATTTGATACGGTGAACCGCGAGGCATTGTGTCTTGTGTTGGGTAAGTTTGGTTGCCCGCGTAAGTACGTATGTTTAATTGAATGTGTGCACAGTGATATGCGGGCGTGGGTGAAGCTGAGTGGTGAGACGTCGGATGACTTTGCAGTTGTCTCTGGTGTGAAGGAAGGCTGTGTTCTAGCTCCTGACCTGTTTAATATTTATCTTCATGCCAAGATGTCTTGTGCTTTAGAATCGGCTTTTGCTTAAGGTGTTCATGTGGAGCACCGTATTGATGGTGGGTTGCTGAACATCCCTCTTTTCGGTGCGAGAACCACAGTCTGTGAGACAACTATCCGTACGTTGCTGTTTGCTGACGACTGTGCGTTGTTTTCACACAGCGCGGATGAGCCGCAGCACATGACTTGTGCTCTGGCTTCGACAACGGCCAAATTCGGACTTACCATCAACACAAGCAAAACTGTCTGTCTCTTTCAGCCTTCACCGGAGGTGCAATCTTCAATATTGCCGCGAATCAGCATTGGTGCTGAAGTATTGGAAACCACATACGTGCTTCTGCTACCTTGGGAGTGGGATGTCGACTGATCAACAGATGCACAGTGAGCTGCGTATCCACGTATCGAATGTAGCGGTGGCATTTGGGAAGCTTGCGTACCGAGTGTGGAACAACCATCAGCTTACCGTTGAGACGAAGCTGATGGTGTACAAATCCATGGTGCTGTCCGTTTTTCTATACGGAAGGGAAACATGGACGATGTATCGGCGGGATGTGCGATATCTCGAGCGGTTCCATCAACAGTGATTGCGGCGGGTTATGCGCATCGGCTGAAGCGACAGAGTTGCGGACACGGAAGTTTTGCGCCGAAGTGGGATGTATGCAGTGGACGGCATACTTTTACTGCGACACCTGAGATGGCTCGGTCATGTGAGCCGTATTAATTCGACACGGATACCGAGACAACTGTTCTATAGTCAGCTGAGTATTGGGAAGCGGCATGTGGGGAAACCAAAGTTACGTTACCAGGACATGATCAAAGTGAGCCTCTCATGTTCTAATCTTGATTGCAGGTCATGGGAATCGAAGGCGGTTGATCGGCGTGCATGGCGCGATCTAATCACGAAGGCAGTTGCCGAAGTGCGGGAGAAATCCCTCATGCATGCAGAGAAGAAGCGGCAGATGCGGAAGCGGCAAGCACCGGTGGGTGGTACTCCATCGACATCGAACGCATGGTGCTGTAGCACATGCGGTCGCAAGTGGCTGAGTCAGGCAGGCCGAGTGAATCATGAGCGAGGCCATGCGGGACCACCATCGAAGCGACGACGGGTCCTGCAGAGTACGTAAGCAGAACCGGCGTAGCGTTTGTAGGTACACTGCATTCGATTTACTAACTACGAGCTTGCATGCTAAGTTAGTTTATTTCAGTTGGTGGGTTTTCAGTTTTGTCCTAGTGCTTTGCTTTCCCATGTTAATCTCTATCTGTACTATCTTTACTGACATAGCACAGATCGCTGAAGCTAATTGCAGTTAATTTCGATAACCTTTTCGCGTTTGCCGCATTTACTTTTAATATATCTTCTGACGTCTTGAACTTATCGCGGATTCCTTCGTAATCAATTATTTCATATGCTTATTTATTAAAGAGTTATGCCGCTGTATCTGTATGTCTTATACGATTTATTTTCTTTCATCTTGTCGTTTCAAATGACTGACTGTTGCTTGATATCCCCGATGTGGGTGCGTTTGATGTGCGTGTTGACAAGGTACCTACCTGTCTATTACCCACTACGTCGTCCATACTGGCTCTAGGAGACAGCTGGCCGTTGCTAGAGGGGACGGGATGCACGGTCCTTGTGGCCGTGTACTAGGCTTGATGAGTGGTTCCATGCACTCAGTGTGGAACGGAGTACGGTGCAGTCACTGCCGGCTTCGTTGATGAAACCTGGCTTCCATCCACATGCCTCTCGGTCTTATTCCTTCGGGTTTACACTGGATATGGGGTGTGTGGATGGAGCTGTGGGTGGTGCAGCGCATGTCCCCCATGGTCCCTCTGTAGGCACAGGTTTCCTGTGGCTGGCCACAGTGACAGGCAAAGCCGAAACCGGATGTCACCAACCAAATATATATATATATATATATATATATATATATATATATAACTTATTGCTACCTTATTATGTGATATATTCTACTGTAGAAGGTACTCACGAAAAGTAAGTGTGTTTTGGGTCAGCTGTAGTTCCACCAATAAACCCTGGTCCTTTGTTCTTATGGCATTTAAACAGGGGTTTTAGTATTTTAATATGCTTACAATTCAACATCACTTTCTTCTTCAGACCATTATTTCACTCCTCATTTAAGCTTCTAAGATGAGAAAAGAGCAGGCCAAGTGTCGCGTTCCCTTCGCTCTTTTCCCAGTGTTTCCGTTTTAGCTTGCAAGTATTGCGCAGAATGATTATGCGGCCTACACCACTCATTTTGTTCGTTATCCTGTTCGCTGTGGTAAAAACTTGGTGCCCGCTGGTGAACAGCTTGATCTAATGACAAACACAACATCCAACTTAGTATGACTAACTACGGGAGAGCATCAGAGCCCGGATAGCCGCGCTCAGTCGGATGACCCAACCGAACTGTAAAGACCAAGGTGGAGGTTAGCATAGGGGGTTGTACGGGGGCGGTCCGCCCCGGGCGGCATGTGACAGGGGGCGACCACTTTAGTACAGCTGATTCTTCAATACCAAGTGTAAATTCATCTCCGTTACCTCCACGACTGATGATGAACGATGATAATCGTGCTGAGACCGAAGATGAAATTGGTACTACAAACCTAGATCTCAGGGAAAAAATAAGTGATGCTGAAAGCATGGGTGCGGTAAGAAGTGTTTGTAATGCTGATGAAGCAGATGTGCGCGAAGTTGAAGACTTGGAAGTACAACCACACTTTGGCATGATAATACACACGCTACCCACCAACACCTTTCAACTAATTTGATGAACTCATGAGTAGGGGATTTTGATGTAATTATGTGAGGCCGTCGCAGCCAGTTTCCAAATCAGATAGTCGTCCACGTGCCCAGAAAAGCACTACACCGCAGGTTCAGCGTGTTGGGCATCGTCAGTAGTGCGCATCCATCGGATCCGTCAGGATTCGAACCCATGACCATCAGCGGCTTGAACCACCAGTCAGCAGCTTATGTCACTGGGCCACGTGGGACAGCTTCGGACCGCCTTGATTTACAAGCTAACTGCGACTTTCGTAACTTTCATGGCAGTGGAGGATAAGACGCGCTATATCGCAGTTAGCTTGTAAATCATGACGGTCCGAAGCTGTTCCCCGTGGCCCAGTGGCATATGCTGCTGACTGGCGGTTCAAGCCGCTGATGGTCATGGGTTCGAATCCTGACGGATCCGATGGATGCGCACTACTGACGATGCCCAACACGCTGAACCTGCGGTGTAGTGCTTTTCTGGGCACGTGGACGACTATCTGATTTGGAAACTGGCTGCGATGGTCCTCACATAATTTGATGGATGTCTATCAGTGACCTGTTAAGATTGATCGTGGAATTCTCACTATGCTTCTCTGACTCCGATTTATTATCGTGAATCAAGTCAATCATTAATTCCTTAAGTGGTGCTACCTAGAACAAATAAAAAGCTGAGGCTGCGAAGGTAACAGCAACCACTTTTTTTTCTAGAGTTGCGAGAAAACGAGCAAAGCTTGTGAACACAGATGCTATGTGCTCTTTTAAAATAATCCCTGTTTTGCTTCACCCGCAGTATAGGTCCAACTGGATAGTATAGTTTTTCGACTGATGTGTGTTTCAGAAACTGGTGGAAACTAAATCCAAGAGCACATGAACACGAATCTGGTAAATAGTGTGTTCAGTCAATCCTCAACAGCAAGGAGCTAGCAGTTAGGCTAGTTGAACGAGGGCAATTGTAGAAAAGACAGCGTGGAATGTTGGCTAGTGAACGTGCCATCGTCATGCAGTGGCGTAGCAAATATGTTTGCCGCCCGGGATGGACGTAAAATTGCTACTCCCTGACATTTGTGAATCCGCCAACCCGTCACAATTGCGGGCAGGCCTTTAATACTTCGTTTCACATAGCAACGGTCAAAGCTCTAACTTTAGAGTGTTGTCGCATATGCAGGTCTTTGTATTGATACAATATCAGTTAACGAAATTTTCAGACACAATTTCCATGCACTGTGTGCGGCAAAAGTGAAGATAACTTCATAAATATTCAGTACATTCGCCCCTTCCCACTATAAGGGAAGAACTGCCAATCCGTAAGCCTTGTCTGCTCCAATGAAGATAGAAGATAGTCCTTTATAAATTTCCCTTTTCTGAATGCGCTCTCACAGCTTGCACTACTAATAGTTCGATTATGAAAGATGCGCAGCAAATTCTGCAAGGTGATGTTTCCGTATGAAGCTCAAAAGTTCGGAAGGTCCATAAATTTGTCGTTTCTTGAAACTTTCATAAGATACAGCGATATTCTCCTTCAGGTCAAGAATTATTCTTCTATATATTTCTCAACTTAGCAAAGCGAACAGTCATAGTTATCATCAAGCTGATTTGTGACTGTATGAAAAGCGTAGTCGTTCGAATTATCATGAACTTGTTGAAATCTACGACATTTTTCCTCAGTCAACCTGTTAATAATAGACAGAATTTCCCGTTTCCACACGGCATCAAATCTCATCGATGTGTCAAACGATTCTTCTCCATCCGTTCGTATTTTTGACGAATTCTACACTCCATGCTTATCCTCAATTCAGAGCAGCATTTTCCAGATGCATTCATTACATCGTCCACCATCTTCTCTGCTTTTAAGATTGTACCGTCTTAACGCTGCGGACTTGACAGAAGTTGGCTGCAGATCCAGCCCTTTTGTTTGCACATATTTATGTGCATCGTTGATTCCTGAGAGAACAGATGACCAAAAGCTTAGAAACGAAATAATTGGAAGCAACAATACCGAGATGAATGAAAGATACAGTTGATCTTGTGGCTAAATATTTTTCTCTTAGAGCAGTGAGGATTTCCTAGCATTTCGTCACCAGAATAATTACAGTGACTACTCAACTACGCCATTTATTTTCTACAGAGCGTTTGATACTTATGTTAGATCTTCACTTTTTCTCGTTATTCCGAATTAAACACCCAAAAATTTCTCCGCAAAATTCTAGCCCAACCGAAAAAGCATCAAAATTCCAACGACCTTGACCACGAAAAACATGTTAACACAAAAGTTGCCAACGTAGCCAAAAAGGCCGCCGAAACGCTGTACTCTCAACTCTGAGGCAAAGTACAAGTAGCTGGGTGATTTAAAAATTGTTCGTCTGCTCGATCGGTCGCTTGATCGACCGCTCGGGGTAGGCCATTCCTTTCACCCAGCTTTCAGTCACCATTACATACCTTCCTTTCTCTTTCCTTTTGTAGTTCGTGTGTTGCAAGTTCCATAGCCCCTTCCTTTATGTTTTTACCTTTGTCCCGGATACCTCCCCTCCTGAACAGCTGGTGTATGATGCTAGCCTGGGATTGATCTGAAGCCTCCTGGAAGGGTTTGTTCGCCTACTGGTCCATCGCCTTGGATGTAGTGTTCTGGATTCAAATTCCGTGCTCTTCGATCTGGTACCATTCGTCTGATGACAGGATTCTTCTGCTGGCTCTTTAGACAAGTTGAAGCTGTCTGTCAACAGGTCAAATGGAAGCTCGGCGGATTCTGTTGCTTGTGGCTGACACATTGTTGGTCGCAGTTAGTTTGCATGACGTACCCATACCTGCGTTCCAACCAGCACGTCGTAAATGACGCTTCCTCGCTTGCGCTGGATCGTGCCTGACGTCCATTTCGCGTGTCCACCCCGGTAATCACGCACAAGTACTGGCTGACCAGGCTTAAACGAACGTCGCTTGCAACCATACTGCCGATTAGAGTCACTTTCCATCTTAAGGTTCCTTTCTCCAGCTGTGGACTCTGAGGACGGCCGAACTGCATCAAATGGCATGCGAAGTTTTCTCTTCATCGTTGCCTCTGCTGGTGATATTCCACCCGGCTTTTGTGGATTGTGTGTAGATCGGTACAGAAAGAGGAAGCGGTCGATCACCACCTCTATGTCTCCCTCCCTCCTTGATTTGAGGACAGCGCGTTTGAAGGTATCCACAAACCTCTCCGTTTGGCCATTCGATTGTGGGTGGAATGGTGGAGACCGTAAGTGTTTGATGGCGCAGCTTTGTCAGAATTCCGTGAATGTGGCCAAATAAACTGTGCTCCATTGTCCGTCACCAAGGTTTCTGGGCAGCCGAACCTGCTGAAGATTTGTCGCAACCTCGAGACTGTTGCGCTGGTTTTCGTGCTTCTCATGAGGGACACCTCGGGCCACTTGCTATAAGCGTCGACCACTATGAGAAAGTTCTGGCCATTGATTGGGCTTGCAAAGTCGACATGAACACGGCTCCAAGGTTAAGTTGGTTTAGGCCACGAGTGGAGTTCCGTCTTCGGCGGTGCCCTTGACGCGGTAGGGCAGTTGTCACAAATTCTAACTAGCTACATCAGCTGTCTGTCCATAAACGGCCAATACACATAACTTCGGGCAAGCACTTTCATTCGGTTGAGCGTTGGATGTCTTGCATGTAACTGCCGCAGCACTCTTTCTTGAAATTCTCTCTGAGAACATGACGCAATTGTTCACAATAGAGATCGAATGTCTTCGTTGATAGAACTGCTGCATTTAGGCAGATGAACATGAACGTGGCCAGCTGGTTCCGTGGAAGTGTGTCACCTTCTTCAGGATTGGGTATCGAAGCGTTTCGGACAGCAAAGCATCGGCCGTAACTGGCAGACCATGTAGTGCCTCGCTAACCAGGAATTTGATATCAGGTTCGATCTCAACTGAGGCACTGATGGTGTCCTCGTGTTCTTGCTGCTGGGAATCAATGAGGCATGACAACGCATCTGCCTGGCCCATTGAATCCGTTAACCGATGCCGGATTTCAAAATCATAGCCCAGCAAGTTGAGTGCACATGGTTAGAGTCGATTGGCTGTATAGGCAGGAATTCCCTTCTTCGAGCCGAAAATGGCCGGCAGTGGTTTATGATCCATCAAGAGGTTGAAGCGGTGACCATACAGCTTCTTGTGAAACTTTTTAACAGCAAACACTATGGCCAATGCCTCTTTCTGGATCTGACTGTAGTTTCTTTCGGCTTTCGTCAGCATCCTGGCGGCATGTGCGATCGCCTTCTGAGATCCATCTGGGAACGTATGGAAAACTACGGCACCGATCCATAGACTTGATACATCTGTGGCAAGGACAATTTCCCGGGAGGGATCAAAGTGAGTTAGGAGTATGTCTGAAGCCAGCAATGACTTGATCCGCTCGAACACAGTCTGGCTTTCTGGCGTCCAACTCCAGGTTTGGCCCTTGCTCAGCAACTTATTCAACGGGGCACGCAGGCGACGCAGTTCGGGCAGAAAAGGGCTGTAATGACTGATTAGACCACAGAATGAACGCAGCGATTGCAAGTTCGTAGGTAGGGGCATCTTTTGAATAGCTCGGATATTTTCTGGATCAAGGCGACGGCCGTCTTTTGAGAAAATGAAGCCGAGAAACTGGATGGTTGGTGTAAAAAAGGTACACTTATCTTCACCAGAATATTTACAGTGACTGCTCAACTACTCCATCAATTTTCTAAAGCGCGCTTGATACCTAGATGGGTCATTTGTGTTAAGACATTTCAGCGATATGTAGCCGCAGAAAAGAACGCAAATAACTGGTCCTCTTTGGCAAGCAACGTAACAAACTGTACCGTCGCAGAAGCTGCATGTACAAACCAGGTTCGGGGAATGGTGGTGCGTTGCACCAACGGGGCTTTTGGGTTGATTTCGCAGATGCATCTCTGGAAACGTGATGCGTATATCGTCATAACAGCAGCACTGTCAAATCTTCGGCGGTGGTGGTCATCAATCTGAATTCCATTCTTCTCCAGTTTCTCCAGAATCAATCCAGAAATTTCTTCAGGATTTTTCCTGTTGATCTCAATGAAGGGAAGAAACGACTCCTCAACCCTCACTTCATATTCATCCATTCTCACGTAAGACAACTACTCAAGCATCTACTTTTTGTAAAAAAACATCGGGAGTAATATCAAGGATTAAACGAAAATACTAGATTATCTTGAATTGATTTATGCTTTTCTTTCCCACCTGCTTTGTTAAAGGTTCACAAATTCATTTTGTACTTTTGGAGACAAATGAGAATTGTTGGTTTTCTGTCCTAGCTGTATTGTTACCCAATTTCAACAAGAACACCGTCAGAGTTGACCAACCTATTTACCTAAGCTCAAAAATCCCCTCTATTATCTAGCTTTCCTTTAGCATACTGAATGTTCGTTCGGTGACCACGTAATACCATGTGCTGTTTTGCGAGAAACCTGACGGTATCCAATAATCTAGCTAGAATTTCCCGCCGCCACGTTGTTTCCGTGTCTACAAGTGAGTACTTCATTTTGTCAATTACATTTCCTTCAACTAGCCGGATCACTAACTCTGCATTTTAGGAATGATTGAGCACGCGGTTTGCTAAATCCGTGTTCATATGCTTTTGGATTTACTTCCCAACCCTCATCAGACGAAAAACTAGACTATCCAGTTGAAATCATCCTGTAACCAAAATAACACAGGGTCTCGTTCGAAGGAGACGACACCCTCCGTGTTCGCGACCTTCGTTCACCATTTCACAAATTCGAAAAACCAATTCGTTTTCAGATTCCTGGCCTCCTCATTTGCATTAATCCCAGGTAGCACCACCTATTAAATGCATGAGCAACAGTAGAGCCGAGCCGCACAATCATAGCGCGAATTTCATGGCCCATTTTAACAGACCATTGACAGACATTCATAAAATCGGTTGATATGCGTGTTATCGTGCCAAAGTCGGTTGAATTTCCAATTCTTCAACTTTGCACTCCTCTTCTGTATCAGCATCACAAACAATTCCCGCTGCATCCATGATGCCACTGTGACTTTCTGTTGCCCTGATATCAAACCTTGCAGTACTTATTTCATCTTCAGTCTCAGTTTGACTATCACCGTACATTTTATCACTTCAGCGATGTAAGTAATTTCGTTGAATTTACTCTTGGTATTGAACAAGCATATGTACAAAAACGCCGCCCCTACCGGCCAATCCAGGTAGCATTGCTGGCGGTCCTCATGATCCGATCAAAGTGAAGAAAAATAGGGTGCGGAAATACCAAAAGCCCTCTGCTAAACCCAGAGAAATAGTTGCCACGGCATCGGAAAAGA
>OX104064.1:55914765-55931796 GCA_944474145.2 Dicrocoelium dendriticum | reverse complement strand
TCCATCAATGAACCAGAAAAGGCTCCCGGATTGGTAGTTCTCTCAATATAGAGAGAATTCGCGATGGGCGGAATTTGGTTAATGTTGCTAATACTATTGCCTCAAGTAATGTACGAATAATGTATCTGTAAATTTTGTTCGCGAGTATTGTAACAAAACATACTTCATTTACGACGGTACTTTAAATGTTATCTTTGTTATATGAATCCAGATATATAAAGCCTGTTCACCAGTGTGTGGGTTTACGGATTTACAACTGCCAGGGGGCGGCAGTTCTACATCCGTCCCGGGTGGCAAAACTATTTGCTGCGCCACTGGGCCAAGGACACCACAGAAAATCGCTTAATGGCAGACCCCTCTACTGAGAACTGAAACACATTCCTGCACGTTAACCAACCCCAGTGCATTCACAGTGAAATTGCTGAGCTTCCGTTGCGCCAAGCAACAAACGCTAAGGTTCTCCTCTTCATAACTAATACTAGGTTGCACTCAGAGGTTAGGGATGACGAAATCGCGATCCAGGTAATGTCACTTTTCGAAAAGATAGTTTCAGTAGAGGAGGTGGTGTAATCCTATACTATCGAAACGACTTACAATGCGAACCACTGGATAATCCGGAGCCGCGGGTCACTGACTCGTTACGATGTCCTTTGTGTCTCAGATACGATGACAGTTGCCTCTTGGCAGTCGTTTATTGCCTCCATCGTCCACTCCAGAGATGGATTCGCACCAAATATCATCACTGAGGAGATGTTTACTCCCAACTTACAGCCACGTTCTTATCTCCGGCGATTTCAATCAGCACCACCTAGACGCCTTGCCGTCTCCGGCAAAATATGCTCCGCCGAAATGCAAAACCTTGTTGCAAGTATTTCACTGTGGAACCACATTACCTTACCTACCAGGTACAGAACTGATAACAAACCATCGGTACTAGACCACCTATTTGCAAACGGGGAAACTCGTGATTGACAGGCCATTATTAGACAGCCCAATGGGGCCAAGTGATTATGTCACCGTACTTTATAACAATGTGTATTACGCTGAATATCCGGAGGAACACACTGCACTAAGACGAACCAGCACACGCTACAACATCCTGAAGGAGCTTGTTGCAATGACTGATTGTGAATTCTTGAAATGCATCTTTCATAACAGTGCCTGGTTTCAGTTCAAGTAACATATATATAAAAAATTCCCATCTAAGTCTCAAGAATGAAAGACCATATGGTGAGCAATTGCTTTCAAGGATACATCAGACCATTACAATCGTATGGGAGCTAAAAATACAAATCGACCCAGTTAGTTAAAAACCAATATATCACGTAAGGGTCAATGTCAGAGACGAGCAATCGAGCTAAGTCTTGATGCTTTAGTTATTTGTTTGACCAGAGAAGCTGGAGAGGCTGGACCAGCTTCGCTTGCGAGCATAAGAACGGCTGGAACAATCGAATGGTAATTGCCTCAGCTGTCGTAAGTGTGCAATCTGGACCATACTGGCGCTATTAATGGTGCCGGCGCTTCCTGAACGCAGCCAACGAGGGCAGTGTTCGTCCACGTGTTTGGATAAATACCACGCCGTTCGACTAATATGGGTTGCGCTACAGGCTCAGTCGAATTGTTAAATCACCATTGAGGTGATCAGCATCGATACCTTGAACTTGTTTTGCGAACGAAGGGGCGGTTCCGTTGAAAACACGCAATTTACCGAGGCTGATGGGAAGGTAGACTTTATCGCGGCCGAAAGGCTTCTAGTTAGACCTTCGGTAGCTGTGTCTCCTTTGAAAGGGAACCGAATAAATAGTTATTTCGTTCGTGATGTTAGCGCTGACACTGGTTTGGGTTCCTCTTGAAAGTTCCTTAAAATAAATCAATCGGGATATCCGTATTCTGTACGAACATCAACTTCTCTTCTAGAGTGTCTTCCGTACAGATTCGATGGGCTCTCGAGGTAAGACAGTATCCAAGTTGCGCTTGTATCTCACAGGAACGAAGCTACGAAAGTTTGTATACTGACCTATCCACGTTGTCTTTCTGTAGACCTGACGCTGGATGGATCCGTCTGGTCTTCTTGTTAACAAGACATCGAGATACGGTAGCGGATCTTCGATTTCCTTCTCGTAAGTAAACTGCACTGCGTCATGCACTCGGTTACAGTGGTCGAGAATTTCATCCGGGTTAACATGTTTATCCACAGTAATAAATATATTATCCATGTATCGATGCTAGCGGGTAGAAAGGTTTATTGCAGCCCGCATTCCGGTTCTCCCCAGTTTTGCCATGAAGATACCCGCCAATAACGGTCCAAGGGATGATCACACGGCCACGCCGTCCGTCTGTCGGTACTAGCTGCCGTTGAATAAAAGTGCACTTACCAGCTGCAGCGCAACAGTAGGCTTTTGAGCTCACGAGCAGGTGTACACATTTTTATTCTTAACCCAGCTACATTGTCTCAAATGTAACCGATCGTCTCAACCAGTGGTGCTGTAACGGACAAATCACAATCTATCAGATTCCACCAAAGCATGCCATAAGTCCCGTCCCTAATCCTTGTTTTGCTGCCACAGACACTCATCCGCTGACAATTTTACGTCTTGCTAAATTGGACTGCCGATCGTTTTGTTTTAAATCGCGTATAATTGAATTGCCTAGTCGGTTGTGTAACTGAACGGACTTCAGATAACTGTTGCTGGCAGTTGGTCTCGTTTGACGTCCAGATTTAATTTATGAACAGAGCTATTGTACATTTTGCAGTGGATATAGTCAATGTCAGTATATACTCTGTTGCCCTAACGTTTTGTAAAAGTATCACCGTAACACACTGCTGGCCTTGAATTCTGATTTGATCCGGGAGTCTTACGTGTTGCTTGAATCCACCGTCGATTTATCGGTAACAGTGCTCGAGATTCCATCATTACTTGTGCTATATTCGGAGCTTGGACCATGTCGTCAAGAAAGAGGTCAGCATGGAAGAACTCTGGAAACTTTGATGAAAATCGGCAAGTTCAAACCTTTGCTTTTACCGCAGGCGATCATAATTCCCATGCTAGTTTGCTGTTTATTAGTGGGACTAGGAACACTAATAGAGTTATTATGCACTCCGATGCCTCGATTGCATTGAAACCAGCAGACTGGAAGAAAAAGCTGTTGATGGCTGAGGTGGAAGGGGAGCGTTATAGTCGCTTACTGCTGGGAAGGGCAGGATCTGTCAACCGGTATCCGGAATGTTGCGAACGACATAGTAATACTATAGAAGGATATTGAGCTTCCGCAAATGAGTACAAACCCTTGTCTGTTGTCGCTGATCGGCCCTTTGGGGTCGGTTGTCAACTGGACCACCCCAAATGTGGAATTTGAATAATTTGCTGGTAATCTTGCCATGTATTGGAAGTTCATGAAGCAATTTGAGTAGTGCGTTGAGAAGCGGGTTCAGGATAATGGGCAACGATTCCTATATTTGTTGTACTACTGTCGAAATCGGACGAAGGAAGCCATCAGCGACTGTGTTATGTTGCTTCCGAACCAGGCTTACATTCGAGCCAGAACGATCTTTTATGAGTTATTTGGTCAGAATGCTGTGGTCGCCAGATCACTTTTGATGGATTACTAACGGATCCACGGTCATCTATCCCTAAGCATGAAGAATCGTCGCATAGCGCTGAACCAAAGGGGGTTTCTCACTGACCTAGCTTCGATTGCAACTGTCGAAAGAATTGTACGGATCTTGCCTACGAGTATGAAAACAAGATGGGCAAGCACAGTCGATACCATCCTGTAAGAGGGGAGAGAAATCACATTCAAGACACTGTCTGAGTTCACCTCTTCTGAAGCCCGCATTATGCGCTGTATATTCGGACAGATAGCATCAATACCTGAGTTAGGCCCGTCAGGTTCCCGATGTCCACCTATCCCGGTAAGCAGAACGAATGAGGCTAGTATCAATCAGTGTGCTAAATTCAGACTGGAACCGAATTCACCTTGCCTTGTTTGTGGTGGCCAACATGATACTGCGATGGGTCGAGAATTTCTAGCTTTCGAGCTGCATGATAGATGGAAATTAATAAAAAAGCAGAAGAAAGGATGTTATAAATGTCTTCGCAGTGATCATTTGCCTACTTCTTGCACCTCTGCTGACAGATGTAACCACTCGGGTTTCAGGGGTCGTCATCACCCACTACTACACCAGGAGCGCAATAAGGACCCCATGCTAAAAACGAGCAGCTACTGTACTTTTTCTTGTTCACGAAAGAAAATACGGCTGGGCATATTACCTTTACGTCTACAGGGTGCTCTGAGATCCATTGAAACTTATGCGTTGCTGGATAGTGGGTCAGATGTAATCTTGGTACAGGAGGATTTGTTACGTGAAGTTGGAGTAGAGTTTTCCTCCTGAATTGTTAGAAATTATGACGCTGACTGGTACGTCGCTGATTCACGCAAACTGTCAGTTTCCAGTTGACCTCATTGACCGGGGATGATGTGATTCATGTTCCTTGTGCATATTGCATAAACAATTTGAATTTACAACCAGTCAAACTTCTCACTAAAACTGTTGTTTGTCGCTGGCCACACCTGAAGGATATACAATTTAGTGAGCTCCGAAATAACGGTGTGCGAATTTTAATTAAAGCTGATGTACCTGCGGCCCATTGGTACCCAGAAAAACGACTCGGTGGGAGGAAGCAGCCATTTGCCGTAACAGACTCACCTGGATGGTTATTGACTGGACCAATAGAATTTGGAAGAGATTCATTTGTCTCGGTCAGTCCTACTCTGTATGATCCGCAATCCGTGGAGGATCAACTTAGATCGCTATATGACAGCGAGTTTAGCAGCGCTGGTTTTGAAGATTGCGCGCTATCCGTCGAAGAGACTTCACCAGCAGCGCCGGATAGATTAGAAGAAGTTGTCCTGCAGGATAAGTACAAGGTGCCAGTGCCCATGAGGAACAAGTACGATGAAGAGAAAGTTGTGTCCATCGCTGACGGCCTCCCACTTCTCATCTCACAAACAGCCACTACATAGGGACGAAATATCCTCGACGACAGACACAAGTAAAACGATTGTTTCACGGAAAAGCCTGACCATCTCAAATATCCGCCGAAGGAAGAACCGCAGTATTTCACTATGTCAGCGCTCTAGGTGATGTGTATATATCCAAGGAAAAAACATTTTACAATACCAATTCGCCCGTACGGATTCCACAAAATGCTATGTCGATTCATAGCTGCCGTAATCGGGAAGTCCTGACGCCGGAAGGCCAATCGCTGTCATCTGCATGGCAGGTGCCTGCATGGCAGTGGAGGATGCGTCGGGCTATATCGCATTTAGCTAACAATTCACGATACTCAGATACCGTCCTCCATGGCGCGGTTGCATAAGCCGCGGGCTAGTTGGCAAGAGCCACTAGTAGTCATGGGTTCGATCCTCCGCAGAGGACCGAAGGATGCGCACCACTGATGAGCCCCAATGGGCGCAACGGCCGTCTGGTGCTTTTCCGGATAGCTGGTCGACATATCTGAATTGTCGGCTGATTGCGACAAACAAAAATACTCACCAAAATCCTTCCATTCATAAGTAATACAGAAGAGTTGCTCGCTCGAGGGTAGTAAAGTAGGTAAGGAGGCAATTAAGAGCACAGCTAAGACGGGTATGGCAAGGCGACTATAGCGGGCGAAGGACAGTCAAGCAGTGAGAAATTCCTGAAACGAATTTGATGTGGAGTGTAAGGAGAAAAGCACAAGCTGTCGGATTCCACTAAAACATGCCACAAGTCCATTCCCGAGTTCCCTTATTTTGCTGCCCCAGACTCATCCGCTGACAATGTTAAGGTTTGATTGATTGGACTGTCGACCGTTTTGCTTTAAATCGCATCTGATTGATTTGCTTAGTCGGTTATGTAATTGCATGGACTTCGGTTAACTGTTGCTGGCATTTGTTCTCGTTTGACGTCTGGATTTAATTTGAGAACAGAGCTATTGTACATTTTGCCGTGGATATGGTTGAGGTTAGTGTGACGGTGGCTGGAAGCAAGGGCGAAGGGAATCGTCTGCCACAGTTTGCTCGATCAGGCAATCGATCGAGTGGACGAGTGAGTTTTTAAATACCCAGCTAATTGTACATTACCTCAGACTTGTGAATAGAGCGTTTGTGTGCAGTACCGGTGTGAGTTCTTTCTCTTGACGCGGCTGGGAGAGCCAGGCACGTAACAGTTAGTATATAATTTGTTACACCGTAGCGCACTTCTGGCCTTGAATTCTGATTCGATCCGGGAGCCTTACACTTTGCTTGAATTCGCTGCCGATTTATCGGTAACAGCAACGTTGGCACTTTCTCATTGCTTTTATCATCTTTGGTCCTTTCGTCAAACTGGAATCTGTCACGAAGGCTGTAAGTAGCGAGCTGTTGTCACACAGGTTTAAGAAGTTCTGCAAGCCACTGAGCTACCGCATGGTACGGTGAGTTGACCATCGACAAAATAGGATGAAGTGGAATGTTGGCTTTGTAGAATTTTGGTAAACGGTAAAGTCTTGCGATGTTTGTGCCATTCGGTTTAAGGCTATCATACAAAGTATCTGAAATGTACCCATTGGCTCGGAGTTCTTACAAGCTCTTAGTCATCTGTGTCTCAGTTTGTTCAGTTCGGTTCGTTTCTCCTTTAATACACGAAAACTTTGTCTCCTCGTTCAGTATGGCTGTTAGTTTATCTGCGTAATCTTTTCTATCGAGTAACACGATTCCAGCACCTTTGTCTGGTCTGCACAGGATGATTTCCACATTGCGCTTTAGTTCATTCAGCGCATCTAGGTGCGTACTGGTTAGGGGCTCATGTTTACGGGCGTGGTGTTTGCGATGCTGATAGCAGTAAGTTACCATAAACCACTTGAAACGTTCAGGATCCTTATTCGACTTAGGGACTAACCCTTTCGTCTGCCCATCTAAGCTTTCAAAATGTAACTCATAATGTAGCTGGTTAACCCTGCTTTTAGGAGCGCAAAACTTTAAGCCAAGCGGAAGAACTTCAATCAGGTTGCTTCCATGTTCAAACTAGAAATATTGTGCACGTACCTGTCTGGCCTGTTTGGAAACGTGGATGTTCGTTTGAGCTGGCTTGGCGAGTTTTCTATAGAAGATCGCCTCCGCTGTACACGGTTGCTGGTGATAGACTGAACATAACCTGAAAACCATTTTCATTTCTTCGTTGCCATTTGATGCTGAGTTAAATTTCCTTCGTATTCAGCAATCTTGGACTGCACTGTGTTAGCTTGGTCTAGTGCATGTCGTCTAAGTGTCTTGGTCTTGGGATAGATCCAAACACAGCGTAACTGCTTTTAAAATCTAGTTGGGTCCTCATTACATTCTACGTAATCATTGCAGAATTGAACAAAGCATTTGGTTGCAGCAAGCGTAGGGGAGAATCTAAGGAACTGATTGGGGTCCTTCATCACTGATGGGGGCTTGTATCATTTAAGTAACTTGAAAATCCCCATTTAGGTCTCGAGAATGAAAGACCATCTGGGGAGCAATTGCTTTCAATACTTTATCATCAGACCACTACAAGCATATGGGAGCTAAAAATACAAATCGACCTAGTTAGTTCAAAACGCATATATCACGTAAGGGTCAGTGTAAGAGACGAGAAAACGAGCTAGGTCTTAGTGTATTAGCTTCCCTGACCAACAAAGAAGGAAGACGCCCAGGTCGACTACGGTCTGTCAGACGCCGTAGCAAATAACCAATGCACTAAGATATACCTAGTTTTCTCCTCTCTGAAAATGACCCTCTCGTGATTCATTCGTTTTAAACTAACTGGGTCGATTTTTATTTTTAACCCCAAAAAGCTAACCAACACCTTGGCATTTTGCGGAAGACATTCGGGGCTTCGATCATTCCATCTTTTCGCAGATGCTCAACGCCTACATTCGGCCTCATTCTGAGTACGCCATCCACGCCTGGCATCCATGGCAAAAGCAAGATCTTACCGCTCTTGAACTGCCACAACGAAGGGCGACCAAGAACGTAAAGGGCCTGTTTATCTCCCTTACCGATTGAGGCTGAAAACCCTCGGCGTCTACAGTGGACAATATCGGCGCCTACGTGGCGACTTGATGATGACTTATGTGATCCTGAAGAACCCAAACCATTCTTGTCGTCATCTACTAAAGCTGAATAGCAATACAACACTCAGAGGACACCAGCTAAAGCTGGCCACACAATAGAGCCGGTTGGAATGCCGCCGGAATTTCTTTTCCCTTCGTGTATGCGAACACTGGAACGCCCTTTCCTCATACGTTATTTCTTCCCCCACGCTATCGGTATTCAAAAGACGTCTGGATGATTCGCTTATCCACCTACATTACGCTATATAATCAGAGATGTCCAAGTCAAACAAACGCGAAGAAAACGGTGCTCATTCTCAGCTTTTGTGCTTCACTATTTACACACTGCTGTTGTGGAATATAGTTTCGGATATATTACAACTGCATTCATCAATTTACCCCAGTCCAAGAAAGCGGCGCACGAGTAAGCGTTGGTCGTTTCTTTTGTTCTTAAGACATGCCTCCCCCATATTACTTCCCATATTATTCTACAGTAACAATTCAGTACACATTCTACAGCGTTTCTATGAATAAGGGGCACTTGAATTCACTAGACGCTTAAATTGAGGATTTACACTTATGTTTACTTTCACTTCCACCATCCTACGGGACTTGTAAAGCAATCGCTTTTTTACCTGTAATATATCATTGTTCATTGTTCATTGCAATTGCTCACTAGATGGTTTCATTTTGTTGGTCGCTTCAGAAACCTGATAGTAACTGCTGCAGAAACTAAGCAGGTTCGTTACGCCAATCTATCGTTGTTCATCAGAAGTAGAACCCGAAAGCGCATGTCACTAAGGAATGCAGCTTCATCATCATCGTTATACACGTTAGCTGCAGATGGGAAACACCTCAGCTATTGTGCCGCAATACTAAAGAAAAGAAGAAGAAAAATACAACAGTGGGAGTCGGTGTGTTGGCATGCGCAACACGTGGCCCAGCCATCGGAGCCTGGTGCGTGATATAACGGTGCTAAGCGGTTCACTCGCTCTTCCTGCACCAAGTACGCGACGTCGAACACGCTCATTGCTCACGCGGTGTTCCCACCAGACATGAGCTAAGCTGCGAAGGCAACGATGATCGAATGTGACGAACCTCTTTATGTCTGTCGAGCTGATGGGCCAGGTTTCACAGCCATATAGGAGAGCTGAACGGACGGCTGCGTTGTAAACTCTGCCCTTCAGGGCGAGAGTAATGTCGCGTCTGCGCCACAGGTGGCGGAGATTGGCAAAAGCACCTCGAGCTTTGCTATATGGTTAGTAACCTCATCTTCAATCCCACGGGTGCTAATATAGCTGCCCAGGTATTTGAATTCCTGAAGGACTTCTAGCAGATCACCACCAAGCGTTAGCGCAGGGTTGGGTCCCTGCCAATCTTGGAGAAGTACTTTGCGTTTCGATGGAGCAAAGCATAGCCCAAAACGATTGACAGCCAGTGCTAGTCGGTCCAGTGCTGTTTGGCATGTTTGGGAGCTATCACAGATTAGGACAATATCGTCCGCGTACTCCAAGTCAAAAAGTCACACACCAGGAAGTAGCTCCACACCTTCTAGGTCGAGTCCAGCGAACGTTGTTTCCATGGCTTCTTCAATAGAGAAGTTGAAGAGGAAAATTGACAGCCGGCAAACTTGTCTCACACCGCTGGTGTTACCGAAGGGTGGCGACAGTCTGCCATAAACCCTAACTCTGCCCGAACTATGGGAGTGCAGCGCTTTGATAATGTTTACGTATTTATCAGGTACATCTTTCCTCAACAGACAGTCCCAAAGGGCACATCGATCAACTGAGTCGAAGATACATTTTATGTCAAGAAACACGACAACGGTGGGTCACCAATAAACATGGCGGTGTTCCAACAATTGACGCAAGGTGAAGATGTGATCGATGCAGCCCCGACCTCGAGGAGACCCGGTTTGCTCTTCATGAAGCTGGCTTTCACGAGTATCAGTCAGTCTGTGAAGAATGACAGACGCAAGCAATTTAGAGGCACTTGTGATCAGTCTGATCCCTCTCTGATCGCCGCATGCCGAACGGGCGCCTCTCTTGAAAATTGGGACAATGACGGAGCGGCCCCAGTCTGTCGGGACAGTCTCCTGCACCCAAAATTTCATTAGCAACTCGTGTAAATCAGCTACTAGAGCAGGTCCTCCGAATTTGAAGAGGGTTAGGGGAATTCTATCTGACTCTGTACCCTGATGCAATTTCAACAGCCTGATCTCACGTTCGCCTTCTGCGCGTAAGGAAGGATCCAGTGAGACGGCCCAGGTAGAAGGGCGCTCAATGCCCGAAGAAGAAAGCCATAACTCAGGTTGGTTAAATTGCCTTGCAAAGTGTTCAGTCCAACGCTCCAAGCGTCTTGACAAGCTGTGGATCGGACGTCAATTCACACCGCGTATTGTCTCGTTAACTCCAGGTCTCCTGCTACCTGTTTCCAGTATCAGACATAATAACTTACGATGATTACCAAAAGTAGCGGTTGTTTTCATTTCCGAGGCACAATAAGACCACCAGGATTCGCGGTCTTTCTTTAGGCTAGTACGTAGTTTTGCCCTGGGATTTTTGCGAGTCTCCGTGTATTTGCTTCCAGCCGGAATACGTCGGCGAGCATCCATAAGTTCCAGAGACCTTTTAGAGACACAATGTCCAGGTTGGCAATTTGAGTTGCCACATGAAGACACGCCTGCTGATAGTAACGTTTGACGAATATGCAATCAGTGATCTTCGACGGCGTTCAGTGGGCGCTTACTCAGCTCGGATGTCAACACACTTTCATACACATTCAGAACACCTGGCTTCACCAGCTGGCTCGTGTCAATCCGTTCACATGGACATTGCGGACGTCCACCGAAACGCACCAGGAGGTCGACGCAGACAAGTGCGTGGTCAGAGTCCACGCTCGTGCTCCAAATCAAGCGACAGATTTGGACACAGCCTCTCCAGCGGTAACTGATCGCGATATGATCGACTTGCGTCCATGGCTGGTGCGAAGCTGGTGGGCGCCAAGTCACGCTTCTGCGGGTGATGTGTTGAAAGTTTGTTCTCGCATGCATCTGCCCACAGCTGTAGCAATCGCTCACCGTTATCATCACGGGAGCCTACATCATGTTGGTCGCCCAGATAAGCTCATCAAAGGACAATTTGCCGACTTGGGCGTTTAGATCCCCAGCCAACGCCACAGTATCCGTGCTTTTTCTGTAACGAAGGGAATCATGAATTTGCTGATAGAAATCATCTTTCACCGAATCAGTGTTGTAGTTTGTGGGGATGTAGGCCGCAACGACAAACAGGTACCGTTTGTTCCCCAGCGATTTCCTAGCATGGAACGAACCAGCTAATCTAACGGCACGCATCCGACTGTTGACTGGGATCCAATCGATCAGGGCAGCTTCAGCCCGGGGACTCAAAACAATGCCGACGCCAGCTTGACCGGCATTTGAAGCTGCATCATCGCCAGACAGGCGCAATGAGAAAATGGTGCCAGTGTCGCATGTGGGGGATCACAGAGTAAGCACGGAGCTCGAATCTTGCAGGCGGGTTTCTGATAAACAACAAATATCGATCGAAGGGTTTCTAGTGTGCGGGGAAGTGCTGCCTGTTGACCAATCTGTAGCAAACTGAGGGACGTTAAGGCGTGTCAGTCTTAACGAGACGCAAAGCCTCCAAGGGGAAACGGATGAACAGACGTTGTCCACTTGGTGGAACATGGACTTGTCGACTGGACTGTAGTGATGCCCTGCTACTGTGTGTGGCTTAAAATTAGAAGACAAGCGACTATTGAAGCAAGTTGGAGGATGGACAAGAATTGGGGGATTGAAAATGGGGGATAAAAGTAAAGTTGGAGCGGGACGATAAGGGTGAAAAAGGGCGAGGGGGATTAAGAAGACGGGAAGGTCTGAGCACTAGCATCCAAACCCCTATCCACCCTGCTCGATGCAACTGACAGGGTGCCGTTGATTATCCTCTGCGACGACCAGAGCATCGAGAGATTGTTAGGAGATAGGTTCACTGGCACTCTTACACAGCCCGTCCTGGTCCCGGAACCTGGAGCGACTACGTGACCCAGCGCAACCACTGTAGTACAGTTGTTCGTGAAGACAAAGTGGCTTATCAGCAAAACGGCTTGTAAGCAAAAACAAAGAGCTCCCAAATAAGAATATTACCATCATCCGCAAAGTGAAGCACGGTATCCCCCTACTCCACATGACAGTCGCAGTGGCACAGAGGGCTAAAGAAGTAGTCACTACTCTGAGGATGCAGTACGCCCTGACCTTCCAACAAAAATTCCGCCAGTGTTAGATACTCACATCCATTGTCCTCTAATTACAACACTTACTGAAATCAAGTTAACTGCCACATCTGTGCTGAAGAAACCGCTCACACTGTGCGCCTGAAATCCACTGGGAATCGATGCCATTCACCAGAGGACGCTGAGCGTAGCAACAACCACGATGGCATAGTCACTACAGCTTTTCTCCCAAGCATGGCTGCCATGTTTTCACATGGCTTAATCACGCCCATTTTTGAAGGTGACAGTCGCTCGGAACCTGCAAACTATCACCCGGTGGTCCACTCTCTGTACTCACGAAGGTGATGGGGCCAATCATTGCTGAAGACTTAGTCGACCATATGGAACACTACAAAATCATAGCACCGCCAACATCGCTCATGCACAACCAAACGACTGAGTACAAGCAGCAACAGTTGGGTGGATGCGGTGGACAAAGGAATAGGGACCGACGTTATTTACCTCAACTTCTCCAAAGCCTTCGACCGCCTGGACCTTCGACTTCTGTTGCACAAGCCCGAAAGCTATGGAGTTGGAGATTCTGTCCCTTGGTGGATCAGATTTTCTTACAAAATCGGCAACTACAGGTTAGAGTTCGAAGTGCGCTGTCCGATCCGATTCATGTCAAATGTGGGTTCCACATTGATCAATTCTGGGACCGCATCTGAAAGCCTGTGATTACTTGTTGTTCGCTGATGATGTTAACATGTGGCTGGCAATCGCCGATCAAGGGGATCACGATGCATCTCAGTGAGACGTGAACAGTGCGTATGAATGATGATTGCACAAGCTGCTTCAGTTTAATTCATCCCAATGTAAGGTGGTTCACTTTCGTCATCAGCCGAATATCACACGCAAGTTTGAAGCCCATAACCTGCAAGCAGTCACGCAGAAGCGCGACCTTGAGGTATTAATCCAGACTGATTTGGGCTGCTCAGAATAACCTGAGAAGGCATCAAAAGCTGGAAACCAACACGGTGACATGCTGCGGAGGGCATTCTGACAGTTTGATCCATCTGTCTGTTCGTAGTTGCTTAACTCATACCCTCGGCCTCATGTCGTATACGCAATCAAGGCCTAGCCTGGAACACTGGCACAAGCAAAACCTCGCAGTGCTTGAGACTCCACAGCAAAGAGCCACTAGGCACATCAAAGGGTTGTTTCGCCTTCAATATAAAATTGGGCTGATGACTGTAAAACGCTATATCGACTGGCATCTGGGCCTACGTGGCTACCTCATAACTGCCTACCAGATTCTGCGGAACCCCGACCACGTCCGCCGCTACCTATTGGAACTCATCGCAACACGAATTTGAGGGGCCACGCAATACAATCGGCTAGAATGTCGGTGAAACCTTTGCTGTCTTCGTGTGTATCAGCCATGAAAGGCCCACC
Organism: Dicrocoelium dendriticum; assembly: GCA_944474145.2. Taxonomy (NCBI): domain Eukaryota; kingdom Metazoa; phylum Platyhelminthes; class Trematoda; order Plagiorchiida; family Dicrocoeliidae; genus Dicrocoelium; species Dicrocoelium dendriticum. Next base: position 55,918,015 of record OX104064.1, on the reverse strand, counting down.
CAAATTACGTTGTTTCCAACCCCCTTGAGGTTACCTTAACCCAACTACATTACGTGATATAGCCTGTGTAGATCGAGACAATATAGTGTGACGATCATTACACATCCAGTATTAACCTACACAATGGAGTATGGATCTTTGCTGCACGCCTCTGTGAGAAAACTGTGGTGAGTCCACCAAAAGGATAAGTATTGTATCATTCTGCTTTCTATGCACCACGTTTTGGTTCCCATTCTGGCCATCTTATTGGAGTTGTTAAGCAACTGCTTTTGTTACCCATAATGTACCATTGTTCCATTGGAATTATCTAGGGTGTTGGGGCAGCGTGGAAGTGGAAGTATCACCCCAAGCTCAATCTCACCGCACTTGGTTACCAGAACCTAAGCTTTTCAGAGATCAACTAACGTTGGATTTCTTCAACGCGCCTAGTCTGCAAACCCCACATAAGAGCTGCAGGTTCAACGCAACCCATCTTTCGTCAGCACAGATGACAGGCTGACACACAACGTCCGAATCAAGTCCTTCTCATGACGCAACGAACCACCAGTGAGTGTCCTGATGGTTTGAAATTCTCCAATGTAATTTGGGAATCCTTTAAAGCGTTGCTGAGTATTGACTTCATGTGGGCAATGTCAACGGAAAGATTGTTTACCACAAGGTAAAGAAAGTCTAATGATTAGTAAACCTCGCAGGTTGGTCAGCATGAAAACCGTAAAATAAAAACTGTGCTTGTATATAATATAAGGCGCCTCGTTTGACCTGTGGTGTTCACTTGAGCAGCCGCACTTGAACTCGGCTCTCGCTGTGCCCTCTGTGGCCACTCTAATTCTCCCACATAATATGGTGCGTGCACTCGTTCGAACCAGTTCGATGAGCTCTACTCAGTGCTTCCCAACTCTGGGATCTAACCTGTGTGAATTATACTCTTGCTCCAGTTTCCAGTTTTCGGCATATTCTTTGCCGAGTTCCACGTGTTTAATGACATCAGACCGGAGTTTTGCCGGAAAGATTTTGGTCGCATTCGGAAGAAGATGATGAGGGCCCCCAAAAAACGCGGCAAGCATCCCTGTAAGTTGCAGCGTAACAAAGTTGCAGTCAATTTGCTCTGCTCGTCAGCTGAAAAGCTCTGTGGACGCTTATCAGCGCTCCACCTGCATTGTCGCGTAAGGCAGACCGATTAACACGCGCTGCCGCTTTGTGTGGGTGTGTGTGTTCCACTGCGAGTCGATTGCTCGCTGAACCCGACAGTCTGCGCATTACGACCACCATCTGCCTCTACAGCCTGACATTGGTGAGTTTGAACAACCCTCAATTCGTATGCGTGTTTTGCCGTGTTTGTGCATCACGCCTGGCGAAAAGAACACTCATCAAGGTGAGCGCTCAGATAGGCCTTGCTGCAAACGATAAGAGGATGACTAGCATTCCAATGGTTCAGCGTTGCCTATGTCGCGCAGACAATTGTAGTAAAATCCCTAAGCTCGGAGTAACCTGTTCTAGCTGCATTAGGTCGTACTGTCCGCAACGTGTAGGCAAATCCGTCCAAGAAGTGAAACAGACAAATAAAGTTGCTGACACAATTTGGTTTTGCCCAACATGTCCAGTTATTCCAGTTGTCAACAGTTTATCTTTGCTCATGAAAAACTGCGATGGGATGATTGAGATAATCGCGCGTTTTTTAAATACTAAGATCGATTCCACGGAGGTAAATATGGCCACAATACTAGCTCAACCAGCCAAAGTGAACTCTGAATCTAGGCCGAAGAAAATAGCTAGACGCTCCAACCGCACTGCAGCATCTGTGATTCTAAATCCACTGGGTCACCAAATTCCCATAAGTGGACAAACCTCAAACATGCCTGCTTCCGCTTCTCCAACCATAGACGCTTCAGCTGGAGATTAAGCCATGACACCCACAGCTCAGAGCCGAGGGTAATCCGGTGCAGATAACAAGCAGGTAACCTACGCATCGCTTGCCTCGACGAACACACCGGAAGCGACACACATAGGTCCATCTTCTGTGCCAAGCACACGTGGAGCAACGCAGCTTTCCCAGTCAACTCCAGTGCTGCCTTCTAAACAGCCCAAATTGCCGGCAAAAGTATAAAGCCGACACTCGCTATACAAAACCATACCGCGTTAACTCTCGTGTGCACCAATGTTCCCGAGTCCAAATCTGGTTCAAGAAAAGGTAAGTTGCAAGACGATCGCAAACAGTGGAGTTCCATCTGTGATGCGCTTGGTATTCGGGTTGCACCTGCAATGCTGCAACGTGAAGCGCGTCACCCGACCTCAGTGCACTAGACTCAGCAGATGAGACAGAGGCTGTCCTGCTCTCAACAGTTCCTCTTCGCAACTCACCGAGCGGAGTGCGCATATTACCCGATCTACCTTGTAAAGATCACCCAAAACAAGCAGTTGACCAACGCGACCTTCCTAATAGGGATAGTAAGCAAAAAGACTTGTTCACGGTATTCCCTAGCCTCTGCACTCATCTGATCACGATGCGCAAGCACATGACCGAGAGTAGTGGTGCTACATCCGCGAAGCACTCTTTGTGGACAATGTTATTGCCAAATCCTTGAGAAGAATTCCATCATCTCCTAACTACAAGGGCTGCGGTCCAAGACTAATGAAAGTAATATCGCACTCCGAGGGAATGACGTAAGTTCTGTTGGATAGCTGCTAAAAGTTTCCAGCCAGATTGTCAATACAGATCCGGCTAAAGGCAGCAGGAGAACGGCCAAGAGTTATAAGCAAGTAGGTGGAACTTGCAAATGCTGCAAATACTTTATCTACACAGTCGTGCGGAGAGACCAACAGAAAGCACCCACGGCACACAACAGGACAGAACACAGCACGAGTGAAACCGGCTGTTCAGGAACACTCAATGCTGCCATGCAACTTAACTGAAATGCATAAACCAAAAGACGATTAATGGCCGGCCACCTAGCGACCAGCTTAAAATTTAACACAAAGTTGACATCCATCAACGCATTCCTAACAACAAATCCCTATCTTGCATGTACACAATCCCCAAGGCCTTCTAAGTAAGTCGGCTGAACCTAGAGAATTCCATGCCTCACAACCGCGGGACCTCGTCATGATTACAGAGACCTGGTTAAACCTTGAGATCAATTTACCCGGAATGTCACTGCTTCGGAAAGATAGAACAGGAAGAAGTGATGTGAAGTTATCCATCACCCAAAAATCCGAGCTCCTAATTCGCTTTGGTGCCGCCTATGATTACGAA
>OX104064.1:55894853-55914694 GCA_944474145.2 Dicrocoelium dendriticum | reverse complement strand
CCACTCAGTCCTCATCCCTCCACCCCCCCCCTTCCTGCTCATCCCCCCCAACACCTTCTCCCACTCACTAACTACCAGTTACGAAAAGGGCCGATTCAATTATACTTGATTGATCCAACGTTTAATCTCACCCCACCGGAAAGCTTCTTATGGCGGAGAAAGTTTTTTGGCAAATCAACACCACAGCAGCTTGTTTACACGCTGGTCTATCTCATCCATCGAATTTTGGGCTTGCACACCGGTTCGCAACTTCGGCATGATATCGATGGTCAGCTGAAGTTCGTATTTCTGGCTGACTCATCCACCGATCACACAAACACGAAAGAGGGTTGTTATACTGGGCCAATCAAGTTTGTGAACTCAAGCGTATTTCAGTCCGATTACCGTGCCATATTAATGCAACCTCAGTTACGGCTACTCTATTGGCCGAAGAACGAACCGACTGAACCTGATCGATCCGAACCCTCTGAAGTAACGATACTGCCCTCCCAAGCTGCTTCCACCGGCGTTCCCCTTGGCATATCTGTATCCACTAAACGAGATGATCCGTTGATTCCGGGATCCACTCAGCAAACGCACAAACCACCATTGAAATTCGGTTGTTTGTTTGGACATTTCTCAGCAAACAACCATGAATGTTGTCTTACTTGCCTGCACGCATTTTACCTCTCCAAACGACCGAAGTAAGTCGGCCACTTTCTGCGCTTCCAGTATACGAGCTATTCTAGTGTATTGGGTGGAACTTATCGTTACTTCATTCCGGCGCTCCTCTCCTTTCTTCGCGCTGACAGAACTCTCTATGGTTCACGTGGTCCAAAAGAAGATGCTTACTTCTTGGCCTGGCATCCAAATCCATCGGGCCATATGTGGTTTCGTCAACGTCCACTCGGAAGTGCCTGTCTCTCAGAGATATTACGCGCAATTTCGGCCGCTTTGTATTGGGCAGCGGTATCCCCGAGTGACTTGTCACTCTTTCCCTTGAATAGGAACTCACCTTGTGGCCTCTTTGATGCTGTCAACCGAAGAGCGCGCTCCTCGTTCTTTGATGTTCCCAACGTTTATCCGGAGGATAGGTCAACTGAAACAGAATTCGCATGCGCGGCTCCGTTAAATCTGGTAATTGGAGAGTGCTCAAATGCCCCTTCCAATTCCTTCGATAAGGATGTCGGTAAAGGCATGTTCTCACTTTGTTGTAACTCTCTTCACATATTCGTTGCGTTAGGGCTTGGTTTCATTGTTAATCGCCTCCATGGATTCAGCCTCATCTCTCTCTTCTCCATTTCCCTCCGCAGCTCATCCGACTTGCTTGGACTATTGGCCGGAGTTGACCGAACGAGCGCGTCAGTCACCGTGGCAGTGTACAGATTGCAAAGTTTGTAGCGTCTGCTTGAACAAACAGCTCACGGTAGGTGAACGACTGAATTGTCCCCAAACCCCTAGGGTTTTACTACAATTCTATTCAATTTTCAATGGGATATTGCCGTGTGACGATTGTTGATTTCTGTTCCAATGCTGCCGACTATTCGGTTCTATAATTCACTCCTTTTTACATTTCAATCACCGTCATTCCTCATCTTTGAATGCAAAACCACTGTACGGCAGCACGGGTTCTGTGCGCTTGGTCGGCTGCACGTGTCAACAGCGATCGATTCACCGAAGCACACAACGTGCACACCAGATAAGGGTGCTTACCGACGAAAAATGTTTGTCATCATCGGACTACATAACTACGAGCACCGGAATTCAGTTTTGCGGGCTTCGTATCTCAAAGTGACTTACATTTTCAACTCAACTCAGGGAATAGCTCATCGCTCTTGTATGAGCTTTTACTAATTATCGCCTTCCATAGGGTTAACGATGTGTTCGGCTAAAGCGCCTTCTGTCGTGTTGATTATACTACTGTGTTTAAAAGGAAACTGAACTCTTGTAATAACGTCGAAAGTTCGTTTTTTTTAACACAGTGGTATTCTGCTTCCCACGTGAATGATGCGCTGTTTGGCCAACAATTTGTTACACACCTATTGTTCACCAGCGAAGCTGCACATTACTTTTGGGGAAGGATACAGTGCTTTCTCACGTGAAACGAACTCAAGTACACTACTGGAAAAACCCACACCATTATGGATCATATTCCGCTGTTTGGATGGATTGTATTACCTTTGGTGTTAAACCCACCAGACTCCTAGGGGCCTTTCAAGCATCTGATTTCCCCTTCGAGATGGCGAGCTCTCAGTCTATTTATTGTGCGCAGTGTGAAGCGCACTGTTGTACGCTGACACCCTATGGACTAGATTTGTGTGCACTTCACACAGGTCTCTACAGAATAGTATTACTCTCTGTTTTGGGCATTAAGTGAGTGACGCCCACGTCTAGCAGTCGTTGTATGGTAACGATCTTTCTAGCGTGCATCGCAAACACCCATTCACTCTTTCTATTTGATATGGTCAATTCTGCGAAGGTTCCCATGATCACAGACGAGTAGTTGCCCAGTGAGTGCTGCATATTTTTGACACTTAACAACCATTTCCCTGATCCACATACTAACGATCAGTTTGCAACATTGCGCATTACCTTTGGTCGGCGAACTATCATCCCTCCGTTTTCATTGTTAATCGTCGTTTTGCAAGTCACACAAACTTTTCTGATAGTCCCTTAGGAGTTGCCATGCTATTGGAGAGGCAATCAATTAATTTGATCGCTTGTGCTGTGATTATGTGCACAATTGAGAAATCAGCAAAATCCCATAATTTCCATGAGTTTTAGGCATACACACAATTTCGTCAAAAGGCAAAACTACCTACCTACCAGTGTCATTCAAACATGATTTTCACCAACAACTATTCTCTGTCCACTCTTTCAATTCGGTGCTGGGTTGGGACAACGCAGTGTGTATGAGACCATGTTTTGGGTTTCTAGTTCATAGTGATTGTGGTCGCTTCGGCCAACAATGGGACCTGTCCAGCACACAATCGAGTTTCACGTGTGGTCCTCACCTCCACCACTCGAATAAACTGACGTCCATACGTTTGACCTGAACTCTATCGCATGCGCTCTAACCGATTGAGGATAGTTTATATGAATTTTCCTTCTGCAATGCATTTTCGCACCTGTCACTACACTGACCTTCCATCTCCCCTCCTCGAGTGCCATGTACGGGATATTTCGGCCTCTTCACTAGTATACGTCTCGCCATGGTCACTTTCCTTTTTTATCTTCAGACCGAACTGTTGATTTGTGACGCATGTGACAAAGGATTCCACTCTGAATGTCATGTGCCCAAGCTGGAAGAGCCGGTCGACCGTAGTCTTCCATGGGTTTGTGCTGAGTGTCAGAAAGAGGGCTACTCTGTGGCGATTGGCACGATGCCCGAGGGTGCCTCACAGCAGTACACGATTCCTATTAGTAAAAGCGCCAACAATCAGGAGGAGTCCCCCGTTAAAGATGTCGGCACGCTAAGCGAAGGTAGTTCACCAGATGAAAGCCCACACGCGAACTCTCAATCGATAGCAGAGAGTAAAGCGCGCATGCCGACCCCTCAGATGTCCGATGTCGAATCTACAACTCCGTCGAACCAATATCATATGGGGATCATGAAACCAGAGACTGGTAATTCACCTGCGGCAAACTCCTTATCCAGTCCTCAAGCGAGAACCATGGAGAAGGGGTCCCCGTGTAAACCCTCAATGAATGTTGTTAGCCCCATTGACCAAAGCATTCAGAGCACCATCCCAGCATCATATGAGTTATCAGGTGGCAGGTGAGTCTATCTACTACTACCCACATTTTACATTTTTGTCCAACTTTACATCATTAGCATCACACCCGTTGCCTTTGTTACATAACTTTTGACCGATCGCGAGTCCAAGTGTCACGTCATACAATTGACGATTAAAGCATAAATCTAACGAGCGATTCACTGATGAGCCGAATTTCCCAGAATGAACCCTTGTCCCATCTGAGACCACGTGGGGTTACTCGGCGCAGGGCGGTACCGTATACATGCAGAGCACACCCCACAGTTAGCTTACTCCCATCGAGTGCCCTCGTGTAAACGTCCTACCAGATACGTCGGTAATCCCACCAACCGTCCTCTGCAGCTTCATCAGTAAACTGGACGTCACCGAGTACCTGTTACGAAGTCCGATTAATACGAGCAGTTGTAGCGCTCTCAGTATTTACTCTGACTCATCTCTATGTGTGTCTTGTTATCATCCACATGTAGCTCCAAACCACTGGTCTATGAATTCTTCGTCCTCGTCACTACCACCGTCTTTTGTGTGGTCTCCCCGCTCGTGCGCGTTAATTCGTCTGTGCGGCTCTATTATATAGAGTGATTGCTAACGTTACAGTGCTTGTCTTCGTTCCTCGTTAGAGGCGTGCATTGGCTACAACGTATGTGGAATCACTCGTTACTCGCGAATGCCTTCTCAAGCTAATAGAATCGATTGCCGATGAGACACTTCTCACTTCTCTGCCACTACTGCTGGTGATTATAATAATGCTGGAGAATGATGAGTGTCGTGGCAGCGACGACGACTACCTGTCAACGATGGTCGTTGAGTGCTCTTCTGAGACGTATCAGCCTGTCTTCCAAATATCCCTTGACCTTGCTTACACCTGAACTAGTGTAGCTATTTTTGACAACAATAACCAGTCGAACGCTCCAGACCCTAATCCTAAGAATTACCCGAAATGGGCATTGTGATCTACCACTTCCAATTCATATTGTTGGGGCATCCTAGTCAAGCTCATTAGCACCAAAGTTTATCCATAGATGGCTGAACAACCTCGTGGTGCCAGCTGGGTGGTTCGGGATTATCCCGTCCTAGCAAATGGTTCGGCGGCAGTGTTTCAGGACGCGATGGCTTTTCGCCTTGGCAAGCGTTCTCCTTATAAAAAATCACATACGTCCATTTAACAACACTGCAGCTTAACGGATGTAACTCGCCATTAAATAAAGTCATTGCCCCTTGCCTCTCTCTGAGTGGCATTGCAATTCAAGGGTGTGTTGGACCCTTGGTACTTTGCGGTCCTAAAGGCGTATGAACCACTTGCTTGGTCCCAACGTGTTGCGACGCCTTCATATCGCTCTGCTGCCTTGTAGGTTAGATCCTTGATCAAAGGCTCGGGGTAGGGTCTCTTAAGGCAAACCTCTACTTCGGTCTGGGCAACCGGGTGGGGTCATACCCATTAACGAATCATGAATGGACTATACTACTGCTTTCACTTGCTATGTATACCTACTCTACTGTCCTCATTGTTCGATCTTCACTCCCAGGTCGTCCGACGTCCCTTTATTACACTGCACTTATATGCACCTCGGTCACCGCCAACAACAGCTCACTCGTCGCACCTGACGGAAGTCAGAGTCACACTTCTGGTGTTCGATACCCTGCGATCACAGCCTTCTCCTACTCTACCGAAGCCCCAACTTTTCTTCGACCCCGTTCTCCATTAGGCCTCGCAGCGTTCAATGTTCGCACTCTGGTACGGATCGGACGGCAAGCAGCCTTGACCGGCACTCTTGAGACGCTTTCGGTAAACATCTGTTGCCTCTCAGAAACTAGATTGCAAGACTCCAGTACCATCATCAGAATGATTTTTCCGTCAAACCCTGACGTCAAATACCATTTGCGCCTTTCCGGGAAATCTGAGGCTGCCGCTTCTGGCCAGGCTGATGTTGGGGTTGCTCTGAGTGACAAGGCTGAGTCCGCTCTTCTTGACTGAATCCCAGTCAACAGTCGGCTATGTGCAGTCAGACTACGAGGTTCATGTAAGTTAACTAAGCGTCGAGATGTTACACGCGCCTCATTTGTCGTCTCCGCCTACGTTCCTACAAACTGCGGTCCGGATGCAATCAATGATTGCTTTTACCAACAACTACATGATCTGCGTTCCGCTAAAAGATCTGATATCCTCATCCTTGCCAGGGATTTAAACGCACAAGTGAGCCGCCTGCCACCAAGCGAACATCATCTTGGGGGTAGTTTTGGCCTCGGTAGCAGTTGATCCGACAATAGAGACATACTGTTGACTCATTCTGATCATCACTTGTTTCTTTCGAGCACCAGTTTTCGACAGTTGAAGAGACTGACTGCTACCTGGCCCATGCTTTCTCAAACGCAAGAGTAGTCCCAGTTTAACCAAATAGCAATAACCTACAGCTGGCGCGGAAGTGTATCCGACTACCGTTCGTACTGGACTCCGATAAGGCATTGGTTCGCGCTAAGTTATGCACACATTTCGGAGGATCGTTTAGACGTACGCACTACCGACCGAGCATAGAAAATCTATAAGACCCTACGAGGTTAGCTAAGTACCAGGCTTCCTTATCAACATCGTTTATCCAAGTTTCTGACGACGGTCTGAATTCACAGTGGATGCGCATCAAAGATGCGTTAGTTTCTGCCATCATAGATAGTTGCGGTTGCCCATCACCCGCCGAAAAGCTGGATCATCGCTGTCTCCTTGTCGCTGATGCACAGACACCTCTCGGCCCCGGAGTGTGCCAGTTATAGTGAAAACGCCGATCTCTAGATTGAGAATTGCGCAGGAGTTCACAAAAGAATCGTGAAACTTAGTGGTGTGAACTCCCTAGTCCATCTGCTAATACCAGAAAACTTTTCCATCTTATCCGAGCCACCGAAGTTTTCGCGTCTGCTGTAAGCGAAACAATCTGTGAAGAGGATGGTCCACTGATCACTAATCTTCAACGACGGTTGGAGCGATGGGCTGAACATTTTGGCTCACAGTTTTGCTGACCTCCAGCCCCATATACTTCCCCTACTTCCCACAGATCCTCACTCTCACTAGGAAATCTGTCACAAACTCTTCCTCTTGCGGCGCTATAAAGCATCCGGCCGTGATGGCTTACGTTCCGCCCTACTTAAGAATTGTGGCTGTTCGCTGATCTGAGAACTCACTGCTTTGTTCTCAAAAGCCTGGTTGAAAGAGGAGATTCCACCATCTTGGGATCAGTCGATAGCCGTCCCCATCTTCAAAAAGGGCTTGCTCACAAGGTGCTCCAACTACAGGGGAATCAGCTTGGTTCCCGTCGTTTGCAAGGTTCTGGTGTCCATCATACTCCGAAGGCTATCCCTAACTCGCGAATCACTACAGTGGGAAGCACATGCTGATTTCCGTCCTTGTCGCGGCTGCATCGATAAATTTTCACACCGCCAGATCCTCGAGCTCCGCCATGTGTACCAAAAGCCATTGATTGTTACGTTCCTGGGTATCTGTGCTGCCTTCGATTTTGTCGACCGTGGCACTGTCTGTTGAGGAATGGCGTCCCCGGGAAGTTGGTTCACGTGCTGCATGCTATGTACAGTCTGACCTCGGGTAGATTTAGGACGTATGACAAGCTTTCGCCTTCCTTTACTGTCACCAGTGGAGTTCGACAACGATGCCCTATCTCCTCATTCCTTTTCATTTTTGCCACTGAAGATGTCCTCAAGATGCTCTGGAAAGTTCGTTGAGCGCCGGCGTTGAGCTCCTCCCAGATAGCCAAGTTGTTGTGTTGGACTACACTGGTGATATCATCTTGCTGGGTGACGGTTCAGTCCATCCAACTTGCACTTAACCGTTTAGCCATTGAAGGGTCAAAGTATAGGATGGCTTTTTCCCCATTCAAATGCAATGCCCTTTTCAAGACTCAGATGTCAGTATCTGCACTTACTCTTGGTGGTGAGACACTGGAGGTTGTGGTGTTTTTTTCTATCTGGGAAGCTGCATCACTGCCGGTGGAGCTGCTGGGGATGAGATTTCGATGCGTATCTTAAGAGCTCCTCTCGCTTTCTGCATACTGAGGCACTTGTGGGGTCGTTTGTCCACCCATTTCCTAACAGCCGTGTCAAGGACTGCTCGCAGAACTCAATGGCCTAGTGATCATTGCGATAGCCGCCAAGCACTATGCGCCGAGTACTACTCCCAGCTCGGCTATCTCTACCTGATGAGTCCAAATCAAGACGAAACCATCGGTCATGGAGTGCAGGCATGGGAGAGAGCCACACCGAAACCTTCCACAGAGGGCGGGTTAATTGTACCACTGTCCGCGCCGTACTGTTGTACAGCTGTAAGACTTGGCCTGTTCGTACTGTTGGGCTGCGCCAATTGTTTGTCTTCGATCACCGTTGCTTGTGGTCTGTTGATGATGATGATGATGGTGGCTGTACCACGTAACCAATGTGGAAGTTAGACAGGGTATCTTGGGTGGAGGCAGCCACTCACTCGAGGAACTCGTCCAGCTGCGGTGGCTTGGACACGTACTGTGCGTGCCCACTCATCGTTTTCTGCGTCGGGCATTGTTTAAGGTTGCTGGACAGGGCTGAAGGAGACGGCGCGGTGGACAACGTACAACTTGTAAAAGCCGCATGAAAATGCTGACGAAACCGCTGGCCTCGGTCGGTTGTTCTCGACTCTATGGTTGGGATTTCAGAGACATTATCACTGATTGGAGACGCTAGAAGTCATTGCTCAAGACCGATGTCAATAGTGGACATGTATCTCTGCGTGTTGCGGTGATTTCCATTCCCTTCCTTAGTAAAATAAGCAATTAAAAAACTCAAAAATTGCGTGAATTACTCGACAAAAACGGAGCATCTTTTTTTCTTACTCCTATTCTGTTTTTTATTCCGCAAGCACTTCAATGCACAATATCATTACCACAGATTGATATATATATATATATATATATATATATATATATATATATATATCACGGCACACATGAATTCACCCTCAGGGTGTTATCGATCGAGCGCAACTCCGTCTTCATCCCCCTGTCGATGTGCTAAGCGTTTTTGTATTGATTGTGAAGCCGTGACAATCCATTTCGCACGCTCTAGCACTAGCTCACGTACGTCCCGGAATTGTGCCACGCCGACAAGGCCTCAAGTCTGACTATTGGGTTAGGTGAACTTGTTTAAAACATCCAGTGCAACCCACAGTTTGACGATCATTCGCTTGTGTGGTTCAGTTGACTTCTTCTTTCAATGTGTGGTCTATTCGACGACTTTAAATTGGGCGATCGTCAGTAGTCTTTGTGGTTGGCTGGCATCGTCCGGTTTGGGTGGGATGTGCACTTGTGTCCGCGGTACTTCTGTTTATGCACCTAAGATCAGTGCGATTATGAATCCCCTTTTCCACTCAACGCGATCTTCTGTGCGAAATTTGTTGGAACATCACTGTGACACGGGTAGTTTGTTGGGTCGCAGAGTATCGATGTTGTTGCTCTGTCATCTCTCTAGCCGTGGAATTTATCATTTTGACTGAAGAATAAACTGCACTCAGTCTCATGGAGTGCAGTTCGTCGTGCAAAAATGGTCCCAATTTACAGTGCTTATCGTACTCGACATTTGGTACTAACTCAGGCCTCCTATCCGTATGAAAGGTATTGCTAGCTCGCGAATTTTGGGCTGCCCATTGTACCGTTTATCATATGAGAACCATTCTCTTGGCGATTAAGGATGGAATCATCCACTGGGTTCCGCGTTGCTCCGAGTTCCTTGGGCCGTGTAGCGTGGACCAGGTTGGTCCAACTCCATACTGCTGAATGCTTTCAGCCATCTTTGATGATAATTGCTCTGATATCCGTGGTATGTGGCAGAGCATGGTTTTAGTTCAGTGGATTTCATTAAGCCGATCACACCCAACCAATGATCACCTCATGCTTTAACTGGCTGGTAGCTGAGTGCACAAGGCGTCTGATTTTTAATCCATAGATCGCAGGTTCTCTTCTGCTTATGTGCGGGCGACCCTGCAGTGTTTACAGTTTGTTCTCGGTCGGTGATTGTTGTGTGAGAACGAAACCGGCACGAATTTCCGACGCATTGCCGATGCTTTTTTCTTTTTATGCAATCAGCATGTAGTTGTGCAGTCCTTCACTAAGTGACACACATTGGAACGGTCGTTTTCATGCAAATACCATTGGAGCAGTGCCTTTTACTCGGGATTAGTCAACCGTACTTGTAACCACTGCGGCTCGGCTTAACCTCCACCTAGTCGCCAGTTGGTTGGAGCAGTTGACTTACGTGATAGCTGTAATTTATTGGGTCGACCGAAGAGAGTCATCCACATTTGTATGCATTCTAGCCTTCTCTATCGGCTGTATCTCAACAGATCGTATTATTCGGTGACGTAATTTTTTACTGAACCAACAATTACTTTTCGGTAGATTTAACCAACCTTTTTCAAACTAGATACAAGACTCCAGTTCAATTCGCTCGAACAACTGAAGTGCTTTCCGCGCGCTTGCCTAGACCCACGCTACAATAGCGACGCATTTCAAAAGCGAAAAAGAAAGGAGAACGGAGATCGACGATCACTAAAGGTTGTATGTTCATTCGCCCCGAAAGGCACACTACTTGTCCACGTCCTGGAAACAACGGTCTCCACATATCTCCTAATTCTCTTAGTTCCGAGCCCTTCACCTCACACCGCGACTGACAACGCCTCGCTAGTCTCATATTGCTATTACTATCTCGCGAATTGTGCGTTCAGCTCCGAGTAGGCAATTTTGCAGTGTCGATTAAAAATCGAGGTAGTTTCTCCCGATCGATCGGTACTCTTGCAATGCCATGCATCTTGTTGACGACGCATTGCGACGTAGGACAAATACTGACCCCTAGATCGTTACTTGGCCTGCTCACTGCTTCGTCTAACCAGGAGCGACCCTTTCAGACGACATACGTGGGTGAAATGAAAGTTTTGAGCCTCAAAAAAACCAAACGAGATACAGAGTCTTCGATGCTTTTATTTTTCAACATAATCACTCTCAAGCGCAACACACTTGCTCCAACGGTGCTGAAGCGCCTTTATCCCAGTGAAAAAGAACTCTTCAGCTTGCGACTCTAAAACGCTTCTGCGGCTTCAATAACGTCACTGTGGTTAAGAAAACATTTGCCAGCTAAAGCTTTTTTCAGATTTAGAAATAGGTGGAAGTCAGAGAGAGCCAGAGCTGGGGAATGGGGGGGGGTGCGGAAGAAGCTGAAAGCCGCAATCATGGATTATTTTCTGTGCATTAGAATGAGTGTGGGCTGGAGCATTGTAGTTGTGGAAAATCACTCCTCTCGTCATCATTTTTTGCCTTTTCTCGAATTTGTTCTTTTCACAAGCTCACAGTAATACTTCCCGGTGATGGTATAGCCTCTTACAAGGAAATCAATCATCACTACACCACGGTAATCCCAAAAACGGATACCATCACCTTGTCAGCCGACGATGTGACCCTGGCGTTCTTTGACGTACGAGATGATACACGCTTCCACTGCTTTGATTGTTCTTTTCTTTCTGCCTGAATGTGGTGAACTCAACACTCATCTGTAGTGATAAATCGTGCAAAATAGTCATCGGTATCTGCCTCAGACAGTGCCAAATTGTTCTTTGATATCACGTATCGAATGTGCTTCTGCTCCGGAGTCAGGACGTGGCACCCATCGAGCAGAAACTTTTGAATAGCCTAACTCCTTCGTCAGAATATTATCTGCTCGCTCCTGGGAGATGCCCAACCTCTGCTACCTGACGAGTTGTTAATCGGCGATCTTGCATGATCATATCCATTACTAACCCAACATTTTCTCTGATGGCGGTTTATCGTCTCCCTGATCTGGGCTTATTTTCAATACTACCTCTGCCGCGCTTAAACTCTTGCACCCAACGTTTAACTGTGGCATATGAAGGGGCATTGTCATGCAATGTATTGAGCATATCTTGGTGGATTTCAGATGGTGACATTCCTTTGAGATGGAAATATTTGATCACTGCACGATGCTCCAATTTCTCCGTTTTCACCAAATTGCAGACCTTGTTTACTTCAAGAATCTGCTGAAATGTAAGTAAAAGAGATAGACATATGAATTTGCATAAATTTAATAAGGAAAAGTGGTAGGTTATAAAAATATTATTTGGCTTGCCTGGCTATCTGATTTCTGGGCCAGGCTCAAAACGTTTCATTCAACCCGCGTAAGCTGAGGCACTTTGCCGGCGGGCATGCGAAGTGTATGGTCCGAACGGCGTATTTGCTTCAGCGGACACTCAAGCAAGACACCACTGGATCTGTTCCTGAATCCCAGGTGATAGATATTACGCGCTTATATCTCATCACCTGGCGCAAACCCACATTCTTCGCGCTGCATCTCCAAGGACATACCTGTATCTCAAATCCGGTCTCCACGAAATACCTTGAGTTCCGAAACGTCATCCTTTCGGTTATCACACTGCTGTTGGTCATACTTTTCCATTTCACCCCGGATCGAAGAAAAAGTTGGACACTGATGGATCATAGGCTATCGAAGCGGTTGATTGGTGCTCCACCGGGTCTGTGGAAGCCACCTGACCTGGTCTAACTACTAGGAATGATGTTAAATATGCTTGGCTACTGCTCTGTTGTAAGTTAGCCTCCGATCACTTAGTCTATGCATATGTGAGACATCTCAACATGGCCACTGCTATTCCTTTGTGGGCGATAGAATCCATCAGATTCAGTCTTCTTCCTATTTAGCCCCATGCTGAATGGTGTTTTGCGAAATTATTGACGTGGAACCATTTCTATCACCGTTTGTATACCGCCTGCCTAGTTGTAACCGGCTTACATTTACTTGCCGCCTATTTCTCTGCTTGTCCTACTAATGTCTAGCTTTTGCTCCCGCCAGTTTGCAAATTGCCGTCTTACTGTCTACACGAAACCTCAACAGATATATTCGTTCGAAACATCATAATGAAAATAATCGACACGTTCTTCGGCACCGGCGCTCTCTCTTACACTAAGTAGTCTCTAGCAGTCCATATCGCCAACGACACCAGTTTAATCACCTTCCGTTGCACGCGAGTTCCGTTCTATTTGTTGTATCAGCCGCCCAGTGGGCGTTGACCGTACACCTTGGTAGCGCCGTGACTGCTAACATATCATCTGAGCGAGTTTCAAGTCCGAAGGTGCTTGCCCACCTCATTTTGTTGGATCCGACGCTCTTCAAAGCGTGTAAGGCTACCAACACATGGTTAGCGGCATCCGGTTTCGGATTTGTCTGTCACTATGACCAACCACAGGACGCCTGCACCTACAGAGAAACCATGGGTGGCTTTCGCTGTATCACCCACAGCTCCAACCACACACCCCATATCCAGTGTAAACCCGAAGGAATAAGACCGGGAGGCATGTGGATAGGAGTCACGTTTCATCAACGGAGCCGGCCCACACTCCTACACAGGCAAAAACAAGCATGCTGTATTTGGGAATCAAGCGCACACAAAGCGGTGGCTGGACCGTAGTCCGCTCCACACTGAGTGCATGGAACCACTCTTCGAGTCTAGCACGTCCACAAGAACCGTGAACCCTCCAGCAACGACCAACTGTCTCCTACAGCAAGTATGGACGAGGTAGTGGGTGGTAGACAGGTAGGCACTTTGTCAACATGCACATCAAGCGCAGCCACACCGGGGATAACAAGCAACAGCCAATCACTTGAGAGAAAGATAACAAAGAAAATAACTCGAATAATGCATACAGATACGATGACATAATTCTTTAATAAATGAGCATATGAGATAAATTGGTTACGAACAAATCTGCGAGAAGTTCAAGACATCAGAAAATATATGTTAAAAAAATGCCACAAACGAGAAAATGTTATAGGAATTAACTACAGTTAGCTTCAGCGACATGTGCAAGATTATAGAAGATAGTTCAGGTAGACATTAATGAGATAAAAAGGCATTAGGACAATATAGCAAACCCACCATCTGAAATATAGCGATTTAGCATGCAATCACGCGGTTAGTAAATCGAATGCAGCGTCCCCACAAACGCTGCGCCGGTTCTGCCTACGTTCTCTGCAGGACCCGTCGTCGCTTTCGTGGTGGACCCGGGCGGCCTCGCTCATGGCTCACACGGCCTGCCTGACTCAGGCACTTGCGACCACATGTGCTACAGCACCATGCGCTCGGTATCGATGGAGTACATCACATCGGCGCCTGTCGCCTTCGCAATTGCCGCTTTTCTGCGTGTGCGAGGGCTTTCTCTTGCATCTCGGCAACGGCCTTGATGATCAGATCACGCCGAGCACGCCGATCAACCGCTTTCGATTCCCGTGACCTGCAATCAAGATTGGAACGCGATAGGTAACGGAACTTCGGTTTCCTCACATGCCGCTTTCTACACAGCTGACGATATAATAGCTGCTTCGGTATCCACGTCGAATCCATACGGCTCACCTGACCGAACCACCTCAAGTGTCAGCAAAAGTATGCAGTCCACTGCATACATTCCACTGGTGCAACACGTATTCGCAACTGTGTTCTCCCACCTTTCCTCTTCAATTTCGCCATCGAAGATGTTCTCCAAAGAGCACTGGAAGGTGTCCAGGACTGCGGTGTTGAGCTTCTCCCTGGAGACAGACTCACGGACTTGGACTACGCCGATGATATCGCCTTGCTGGGGGACGACCCACAATCCATCCAGAACGCTTTGGACCGCTTGGCGATGGAGGCGTCTAAGTACGGCCTGTGCTTCACTCCGGGAAAATGTAAAACGCTGCTCCAGGATTGGCAGGTGCCTGAACCCGCGCTCACCATTGCTGGACATGTTCTGGAGCAAGTCCCTTGCTTCACTTACCTAGGGAGTTGCATCACGGCTGGTGGCGGTGTTGGAGATGAAGTCTCACAACGGATTGCAAAGGCCCGCCTTGCATTCATCAAACTGAGACATCTATGGCGTCGTCGTGATGTCAGTCTCAAGCTCAAGGGCAGGGTGTACAATGCTTCCGTCCGTGCAGTACTCTTGTACGGCTGTGAGACTTGGCCTATTCGCTCGGAAAATATGAAGCGGCTATCAGTCTTTGATAATCGCTGTCTACGAAGGATTGCTAGGGTGTGGTGGCAACACCACGTAAGCAACGCAGAGGTGAGAGACCGCGTGCTTGGGGCGAATAGTGCCAGTCTTCAAGACGTTATTCTCCGACATCGCATGCGCTGGCTCGGGCATGTTCTGCGCATGCCAGCCCATCGCCTTCCACGTCGAGCGCTATTTGCACTCCCAGGGAGCGACTGGAAAAAGTGCCGCGGTGGACAGCCGATGACGTGGAGAAGGAGTATGAAGAAGGCGACCTCAAGTTTGGCAGCAGTCGGACCAGTCCGCCTTCCAGGTTGGGGACCACGAGATGCTGAATTGCAGTGGTTGGAAACATTGGACGTCATGGCCCGCAACAGACATCAGTGGCGGCAATGTTGTTCCGCAATTTCATCATCCCTTTGATACACACAAAAACTCACAAAACAAAACAAAAAATACAAAATGGCGTGTGTAAAACCAAAAAAAATTCGTTTCCCATATTTTTTAATCGCATTAGTGTCCCCATCTTCTTCACCTTTTTCTTCTGCCATGGTTCTGATGGCACAATGTCTGTTAACAGACTGTGAATAAATAAATAAATATATATATATATATCTCCCACCTGATGCTCAGAATCCATCGCACTATTGATGGAACCGCTCGAGATATTGCACATCTTGCCGATACATCGTCCACGTTTCGTTGCAGGATAGAAGAACGGACAGCACCATGGATTTGTACACCATCAGCTTCGTGTCAACGGTAAGCTGATGGCTGTTCCACACTCGGTACTCTAGCGTCCCGAATGACACCACTACCTTCGAGACGCGGATACGCAGCTCATTGTGTAGCTACTAGTCAGTCGACACCACACTCCCAAGGTAGCAGAAGCTGGAGTTAGTTTCCAATACGTCATCACCAATGCTGATTCGCAGCAATATTGAAGATTGCACCTCCGGTGAAGGCTCAAACAGACCGACAGTTTTGCTTGTGTTGATGGTGAGCCCGAATTTGGCCGTTGTCGAAGCCAGAGCACAAGTCATGTGCTGTAACTCATCCGCGCTGTGTGCAAACAACGCACAGTCGTCAGCAAACAGCAACATACGGATAGTTGTCTCACAGACTAGGGTTCTCGCACCGAAACGACGGATGTTCAGCAACCCACCATCAATACGGTGCTCCACACGAACACCGTAAGCACAAGCTGCATCAAAGTCACAAGACATCATAGCATGAAGACATATATTAAACAGGACAGGAGCTAAGACACAGCCTTGCTTCATACCAGAGACAACTGCAAAGTCATCCGAGGTCTCTCCACTCAGCTGCACTCTTGCCCGCATACCACTGTGCAGACATTCAATTAAACTTACAAACTTACTCGGACAACCAAGCTTACCAACACCTAATGCTCTGTTTATAGGCACTGATGCGGGTTGTAAACAATTTCGATGAATAGGTGGGAATAGTTATATCAGTCCCGTACTTGTGAGCCTCAATACCTCCCTTCCTCACCGGTCAGCGTTCTGGTGATTACTTACATAGCTGGCTTGAAGATCGACGAACCACTTGCAACGATGAACCTGTCACTCATTTTTTGTTTATTAGTCTTCTGCTTTTTGATGTGTCCTTTGCATTCTTAGCTTCCATTTCAGTGATACGATGCCCAAATAAAATGATTGACTGATAAATCCTTGAATAGTTGTCTCCGATCTACTTGTTTGCATCCGCACTTTCCTCCACTGTGCATGTGCAGTGGTACTGGTGCAGTTTTTGGACCCGGTTAGAATAGGTTTTCGAATGAACACTGGGTTGAAATTCTCAAAACGTCCTTGGGCGCAGCCGGAACCACTCACTTGTCATTTTCACTGATCAGGTTAGTGAGGGGCAAATGATCCAAAGGTTTTTTATGCCTTACTGCTCCATACCTACCGATTCACGCCCCCTTTCCTGCTTCGCCGTCGAAGATTTATCCATTCCATAGTCATCATCCGTTGTCTTCTGTCCTTGCACATTAATTATTTTTTTCCGTTTTGACATTATTTAGGTCTTGGGATGCCGCTAAACTGGCTCCCGACGTCGTATCCGCCCCCGACTCACCGTCCTCCATCACACGTGCGGTTGAGGATAAATCCAACGGTCCTGAAAGTTTCAACAGTGTCGGTACTTTGGATGTTCCGGCGTCACGGGAAAGCATACAATGTCTGATTCGGCCGCTGGATATTCGAGCCTGGACGGTTGAACACGTGCGAGAGTGGCTTTTAGAGGAAGGATTTCCACGGGAGGCGGAGGCCTTTTTTCAACAAGAGATCGATGGTGCTTGTTTACTACTGATGAAACGCATGGATGTTCTGACCGAGTTGGGTATCAAACTTGGGCCCGGAGTGAAGATATACGAGCGTATAAAGCGTTTGCAATCCCGCTGCACGTCACCCACCATGTTGAACGCTTAGGTGGACACAGTACTGCGGCATATAATGTACATATTATCATTCCAGCACCACACTTGAGAGAGCCACGGTTGATCCGCTTTATCCACCTGATCTTGCCATCTTTCTAGACGAAGATTTGTAGTTCACTTACACTACGCACGTCACTGCCTTTTTTGTCCCGTTTGGGTTTTTAAACGGTTAGGATTCGTTTCGTGGACCTACCACTGCGACGGTGTGTGTGAAGTGATTCTCTTTTGCCCGTTTTCGTGGAATGCTAGCAGTATCCCCAATTTTTACGGCGTTATCCAATGACCAACAGTACAAATTTTCTACCAAGCTTTTGAATTTTTAACTTCTCGTTGGTGGTGTGCATAGATGAGCTACTCTAACCGGACGTTTGTCCTTCTGCGGTCGACTGTCGTGCAAATGAAGATCATTTAGTTAGTATACGCATCGGCTTTATAGTTCGAGTTGGTTCTCTACACCCATTCATCATGAATCGTTCGACCCGATAGGTTTTGTTACCTCTCCATAAGTGGCCATCGGTTCAAACGGTCTGCCGCACATCGTCTGTTGTGTTACATCCTTTCCACTGTACTAGTCTGAGACACTGTCGAATTTTTCACAATCAGCGCAACCACGACCACAACCAGGATCTGCAATTACATCGAACTGCAAACAGACGTACCTGAGCATTGTTGAATGCTGTGTTGCCGGTTCATACTGTATTCCAGTGCACTTATTTTTCCCCTGCAACTTTAATCATCATAACTTGTTTTGCTTTGCTTGCTTAAGACATTTGCCAATTAACTCGGTAACTTCGGCAAAACAGCGTGTTCGCGGCGCTTGTCTCGACCCACAACAGACATCAGCTAACCGCATGACACGTAGATCACAGGAGCGATGCAAGAGACAAACGTCATCATTGATCAGACGGAGATTAGAGCCAAAATACACCTCGCTGATATGCACTCACCAAAGGTACAACGAAATGTCACGGAATGATCAACTGAGTCTCACTGCGAAGCTGGACCGACGAGTCGGGTCAAGGGTCAAGGACGAGAGCATGACGCACGTAAGCTTGCAGTCGCGGACAGGTGTATGCCAATGACGATGAGTCGAGTGGCACCGGTGCGTGGCTGGTTTCAAGGCAGGTTAACTGTTTAAGTTCCTCGAGGCTATTATGCGACCCCAAGCCAAGCGATGCTAGTTCAAACAACGGTCAGGTATGTGGATGCGTCTAAAAATAAGGTGGGTCGAACGGAGCTTGTCACTCAGACTAGTGGACGCGTCGAGCCGCGGGTCGAGCTAATAGGCGAGACCGTGACACTTCCATCACGCTAAGATATCTGCTACAAAATTGATGTTTGACGATATTAATTTATCTGATAAGACTCCCGCTATTAACAGCATAGTCATTTGGAGGTTGCCTGTCCGAATTCTATACGGTAAATGACCGACTAGCATCGGTTTTAAAGGCACAGTTTGGGCACTCGGATCAGACTTAGCATCGAGTATGCTAAGGCTGCTCAAGCATATGCCGCAGTCTATTCAGCTACAATCATTTTCCAAGATCAACTAACAACTACTTCCGCTACTCAGCCGAATGGAAGGTCGCCCACCTTCGTTTGGACTCCGTGGCTTGAGCTGCATGATCTCTGAGATCAGTGCTCGGGTGATCCACCGCACGGGCGCGTAACATAAGGTGTCCGAACTCCGCAAATTCATAGCACTTCTTCATCTTCCTTGTTTGTGTTCTAGTTTGCTCCTTCGGCGAAGTGGAATGCACCAACATTTTCATTCCATCGTCCATCGAAGGTGAATGGGTTTCTGCAGTTTCAGTTGGCCGACAGTTTAACCATATGATCCGCCCGACTAACAAGCTTGAAACAACATCATCGTGTCCATCCACTAGGAGAATCACTAGGCAAACTGGGTGGTCATCGACAAATGGTTAGCGACCGTGGCTTCAGGAGAATTCAGGTGGCTGCTTTGGCGAGAAGAGCCAATTTCGCACTCGCACGGAATGGGACTTAGAGGTGAGAAATCCAACCTGTTGGCCCCTGGGGTCATCCAGTCACCCATATCTGTGCCATCAGTGCCTGTTGCTGCGTGCACATGTGCCCGAGAGTGAATAGTGTTCTATTCAGAAGAGCTGCCCGGGAGATCGCATTCCCTATGATTTGTGGGTTGCTGCAGAGTCTATGTGTGGATGGATTGGCACAGGCGAGACTGTACACCAGTAGAACAGGCCCCGCCGGACTTCATGGGAGCATACTATCAGGTCCTTCGGCATTCTCGCCAATGCTGCTTTCCTCAACTTCATCAATAAGCTTGCAGTCACAGAGCTCCTAGTCCATATGGCTTGGTGCAATTAGCTGCACCGCCATGTGCGTCCGTTAAGTATCCTCAAGTAGTCTTATGCTACTGGTCAATTGGATCTACCAGTTCTTCGTTCTCATCACTACCACCGTCTTTACTTCCGTATGGTCTCGATCGTCTGCATTAATGCGTTTTTTGCTGCTATCTTATGTGGATTTGTCTGAAGTCAGTACAGGGTTCGTTGCCACTCACAGTCTGTGTGT
>OX104064.1:55872547-55894356 GCA_944474145.2 Dicrocoelium dendriticum | reverse complement strand
GTTTTGCATCCGCCTTAGATGACACCCGCTGCTTGATCGCAGAAGACACTAATGTACGTGCCCGAAAAGCTGTCTACGTGTTCACACGTCCTTCTTCGCGCAGACGGTGTTCGACAGCCTCTTCAATCGCCGTACCTAGGACCTTTCAAGGTGCTACAATCGTGCGAGTAAGGCCTACACTATTGACCGCGGTGGTCGACGCGAAGTTGTCAACATCGACCGTCTAAAACCCGCCTACTTCGTCTAGTAGTGCTTCGTGCGACGTCACAACTCACCGCACCGGCTTTCAGCATCGTAGTGCAGTTCAACCAGACGGCGATCTCGGTCTACAGGCTTCAGCCTTCCTGAAAACTCCCGAATCTAGTCCGCCGCCTCCCACGACCAATCGCCCGTTCGTTTCTCCGACTATGTACAGTGTAAATACTTTTAACTTTGTAGATATTGTATATATTTGCCTCATTTTTGGTCGATTAACGTTTTGAAAGCAAACAAAATTATCAAAAACCTCCGAAAAACCTTTTTCAAAAAATATTCAAAAACCAAAAATATTTAAACATGCAGATCATCCGCTTGTTCTTTGTGGCGTTTTCTACGCGTGTTTTTCTATTTTCTCGCCTCTACATGCCCCAACCCTCCCCTTCGATCGACTGGCCCACACGTTCAGTGAACTGACTGGGTGGTGACCGCGCGGAGCGGTGTTCACTAGAGATAAACTGGGATGTTTCGCGTTGTTTGTGAGCGTAGCTCGTGGCTCTGTGGTCCACGGTATGAAATTCCTGTGCACTATATGTGTTCGTCAAAGGTCTTGACGTGGCTGTTCAAATCCAGCGAACAGACATGAAAGTTTCGATCGGGTGGTAGCCTATGCTTGTTTGTGGTATGCGCACTCCACACTGCCATTAATCAATGTCAACGATGAACCGGCGACACCCTTCGTTCACTGATGCATTTCTAATCAATTGAAAATGGAAGCTGCAGAGGAACCACCGTTACTGTGAATGTGAAGCAGCCCGGATGAACTCGCAAATTTAACAAGAAGTGTTTTTAAAAGCGGATGTATGTTGTTTGAGCACGGTACCGGAACTCCTTGGCCCTGGATTTAGTGTTGGTTTGTTTCTGACAGATAGTGACCCGCTACGGGCTTGATCTTATCAATGAAGCACATCCTGCAAGTCAGTCCGTTGCGACCGCCGCGTTGGAAGCGGAAAATCATTATATCGCTATACATGCTAGCTGCAGGTGGAAAACACCTCCGCTACTGTGCCGCAATACATGAAGAAAAGAGGACAAAATATGCAACAGATGCATGCCAGCTGAACTACCAGTAACGGATGGGCATCGTTCTGGAGAGTTACCAGCCTGTATTGTGCTGCAAAGGGTCACAGTATGCCTATTCATTGAAATCGTGGTTGGAGGGGGAGGTTAAGCGGTAGAAGGATGGAAAAAGAACTCAAAACACAAACGCCACTGTGGTGTGCTCCTCGACATATCAACAAGTGTATCGAAGCAAAAGTGTTCAGCGTCCTTCGGTCCCCAACCAGGGAGCCGAGACCCTCCAACTGAGGCCAACTTCGAAGTAAGGGCCTTCATTCCTCTCGACCAAAACATCGCTTGACCACCCTTCCTTCCATCCGCACTCCCGGCGCTCAAACAACGCACGTCGCGGAAGTCGGTGGGCTGGCATGTGCAACACGTGGCCCAGCCATCGGAGCCTGCTGCGTGAAATAACGGTGCTGAGCGGCTCACTACCTCTTCCTGTGCCCTAAACAGGACGTCGAACACGATCATTGCTCACACGGTGTTCCCACCGGATATGAACCAAACTGCGAAGGCACCCAGTGGTCGAACGGAACTAGCCTCTTTATGTCTGCCGATGTAACGGACCAGGTTTCGCAACCGTACAGTAGGGTCGAACGTACGGCTGCATTGTAAAGTCTACCCTTCAGGATGAGAATAATGTCGCGGCGGCGCCAGAGGTGGCGAAGATTAGCAAAAGCGTCTCGTGCTTTTGCTATATGGTTTGTGACGTCGTCTACAATTCCATCGGCGCTGATACAACTACCTGGGTGGTTAAACTTTTGAACGACTTCCAGCGGATCCTCAACATAGGTCAGCGCAGGACGTGGTCCCTGCCAATCTTGAAGGAGAGCTTTGCAATCCGAAAGTGCGAAGTATAGCCTGAAACGGGTGACAGCCACACTGCTAGTCTGTCCATTGCTTCTTGGCACGTTAGTGAGCTGTCGCAGATCAGGGCAATGTCGTCAGGGTACATGAAGTCAAGACGTCATTAACTTGGGAGCAGTTCCACACCTTCTAAGTCGTGTCCTATAAACGCGATTTCCACGACTTCATTAATAGCGAAGTTGAAGAAGAAAATGACAGCGGGCATCCTTGTCTTCCACCGCCGGAGATATTGAAGGGTGGCCACAGGTTGTCATAAGCCCTCACTCTGGCCGGGCTACGCGTGGATGGTGCCCGCATAATACTTACATAATTATCGGGCACAACTTTCCTTGGCGGACAGTCCCAAAGTGCACGTCGGTCCACCGAATCGTAGGTACCTTTGATGTCGAGGAACACGACAACGTAGAGCCGACAATATATGTGACAGTGTTCTAACAATTGACGAAAGGGTAACATGTGGACAATGCGGCCCCGACCACGACGAAATCCGGTCTGCTTTTCACGAATCTGGCTTTCACGGTCGCCAGTCAAACTGTGAGTGATGACAGAGGCCAGCAGTTTGAAGGCGATGGGAACCAGACTGATTCCTGTAAAGTTGCCGCATTCCAATCGTGTGCCTGCCTTAAAAATTGGGACTAAGGCGGAGCGGCTCCAGTCAGTTGGGACAGTCTCATGCTCCCACAGTTTCACTAGTAACTCGTGTAAATCAACAACATGAGCAGAGCCCAAAATTTGAAGAGAACGGAAGGAAGACCATCTGGTTCCTCGGCCTTGTTCAACTTCAGCAGTCCGATCTCACGTTCGACTTCTGAGCGAAGGGGCGGATCCAAAGGGACAGCCCACGGAGCAGGGCGATCAATGGCCGGTGAGAAATCTAACAATTCCGTCCGATTAAATTAATATTCAATGTGCTCAGTCCAACCCTCCAAAACTTTTGATAAATTGTGAATAGTCTGTCCACCCTCGTCACGTATAGTTTCATTAACACCAGTTCTCCTGCTACCCGTTACCTGAATACGGCGGGATAACTTCCAATGGTTAACAAGGACAGCGGCCACTTCCATCTCTGACGCACGATGAGACCACCAGGATTCGTGGTCTCTCTTCAGGCTAACACGGAGTTTTTCCTTGATGTCTTTGCGAGTCCCATTGTGTTCGTTTCCAGCCGGAATGTGCCGGTGAACATGAATAAGTTCCAGGGACTGCGAAGTGACGCAGTGTCCATGTTGGCTATGTGACTTACCCCATGAAGATTCGGCTGCTGCTAGTAAGGTCTAGGGAACATGCGACCAGTGACCTTCAACTGTATTCATTGAGCGCTTTCGCAAGCCGAATGCCAGCGTACTTCAATACACATTCGGAATAGCTGGCTTCGTCAATTGGCTGGTGTCTATGCGCTCACAGGGTTGTAATGGACGTCCGCCAAAACGCACCCACAGATCAGCACATACAAGTGCATGGTTAGTGTCCACACGTGTGCTCCAAATCGAGCGACAGTTCTGGACGCAGCCTCTCCAGCGGTAACTGATCGCAGTGTGATGGATTTGCGTCCCAGGCGGGTGCGCGTCATGTCACCCTCCGGCGAGTGCTGTGTCGGAAGTTAGTGCTCGCAAGAAATAGGCGGGCATCTTCACACAAATGAAGTAACCGCTCACCGTTATCATTACGGGAGCTTCCACCGTGTTGACCGAGCAGATGCAGTTCATCAGTGGACAATTTTCTAGCTTGAGCGTTCAGATGGCCATCCAGCACATCAGTATCCGTGGTTCTTCTGTGGTGAAGGAGCTCGGTCAGTTAGCGGTAGAAGTCATTTTTTACCGAATCATCGCTAGAGTTTGTGGGCGCATAGGCAGCGATGATGAATAGACACCTATTAGCTCCGCGCGACTTCGAAACTTTGAACGATCCAGCCAAACGGACCGCAATCATCCGGCTACTGACTGGGATCCAATCAACCAGAGCAGTTTCAGCCCGGGGAAGCAGGGCAATACCCACACCGGCTTGGCCGGTACTCGAAGCTGCATCGTCTCCGGATAGGTGTAATGAGAATGCACTGCTAGTGTCACCTAAAGAGGATCGTAGATTAAGAACTGAGCTCGGGTCTTGTAGGCGGGTTTCCGATGGGCAGCAGATATCGATCGATAGGGTCTATAATCTTCTGGAAAGTGCTACCTGTTGACCGATCTGTAGCAATGTGTGTACTTTGAGGCATGTCAATCTGAGGGAGGATCGGGGGCTCCAAATAGAAGCCGATGAACTGGGTTTGACCGCTTGGTTAAATATGCGCTTATCGATTGGGCAAGGGTGACGCTCTGTGTTTGCATGTGAGTTGAAACTAGAAGATAAACGCCTATCAATGCATAGTGGGGGAGGGCAAAGAATTGATTGGTTGAAAACGGGAGGATAATAGTGAAGTTGGAACGGGACGATAAGGGTGAGAAAGCGTAAGTTGGGGAATAAGAAGACGCGAAGGCTTGAACAATAGCGTCCAAACCCCTACCCACCCTGCTCGATGTAGCAGATAGGGCACCGTTGATTTTCCTTTGCGGTGTCCAAAGCATCAGGAAATTGTTTGAGGAAAAATGCATAGTATTGCGTGGACAGGATACTGTCAGGTTTCCAAGGCCTAGGCAGGAGAACGATTGGGGTTCTCAACCAAAGTCCTTGGTTCAAAAACCTGACCACAAGGCAGCGGGTTTGGCAGTGGACTACAAGGCGTCCTTTTTAGGGAATAAGGAGCCACTCTCATTTCAACCCCCAACCTGGAGGGCCAGGAGACTGAGCTTGTCTGTCATCCAACCATTGACCAATTTGGTATGAGTGGCTCTGAAGGTGCAAAAAAGCACCACCCAGCATAACTCAATGAATGGCTGGGGCACGCAAACCATCGCACCACGGTAAGGTCCAGCCTCATTGCGATGGGGGAGTGGACAAGGTTCCTCTCCTAACTGGGAGCCTGAACAAAGTCGTGTGAGCCGACTGGTTTATGGTGTATCTCACTATATTGCGGGAACACATGTTATCAAGAGCTATGGCTGAAGATTCGAGTCACTCCCCCGTTCATTTCTATGGACGCCTTAGCAGTACATCCACCCCAAAAGGCTATGGTATACTACACCTAAAGTTGGAAACATTATTGTGTTGCTCATCCCAAGACCGCGGTTTCGTCCTGGTTGGGACTCATCCGTTGGAGATAGCCTGAGTTGGGCTGGAACTCAGAGCCTAGTGGCTCATGGTTACGCCATAAGCACTATGCCACTGAGATCGGCGAGCAACGCTTGGTACAGCGAAAACGAATTCAAAGTTGGACTTGGAGAATCCGCTGGTGGTTGGGTTGCTACGAGCAACCTCTATTGAGGCCTCGGTTCACTTGAGGTGGACCTCGGTCACTCCGATCACAAAGACCGTAAGTAAAGTTATATTTTTTCATTCGCGGTGTGGGAACCCAAGAATTGTGAGCTGGGCTACTTACCGCCGGAACGAGTCTCCACTATTTGCATAACGTTTGACCACCAGCATTTCCGCTCATCTGCGATTGTCTTCCTGGAGGTTACACGGCGCGTTGTTTTTCGAAACGCTGACAAGCGCTTCTTCGGTACTTTTTTCTAGCGCACATCTACGTCTTTGACTACTTCCCTTGCACTGGAATATCGGTGTGGTCTTCTGTTGACTTTCTACCCATGTACTACTGACTGTTGGCGCAGTAAAATCTACTCTTAGCTCACCACAACCGTTGCTTACCGGAAAGTAGTCGCCTAATCTGCTACCTACAGAGGATTCGATAAACAAAAACTATGCCCACCTAGACTCGCCCCATCCACTCTATATTTACCTGATCCGTCCGCCAACCTACAGTCGCGTACCTTTGCAGACAGCATAAAGAACCGGATGCTGAGAGACACGCACATTTCCAGATCAGATCACAATCTGCGTGCGACTTGAAGCACCACACTCGTGCCCTGGAGCCTGTAGGTTGTGACGCTGACTGCAGCGCCGAATGAGATGGGGATCACCGAACCATCTAGTTCCCTAGGTGGGCAAGTTAGCCGCATCTACTTGATCGTTGGGAGGGGGTACACTTTGACGTCACGTAGACATGGAACATGTTTTTCGTACTCGACATCTTGCACAATCATTTGATGGGACAGCCAACTACCATCAACCCCAGGATACCGTCACTTCGCCTGCCCCAGGATAAAGTAGATATAGTAGCTACATGACGTTTATCAATACGTAAGGACCCAGTATGCCTTATCTTGGTGTTGCAGAAAATCTTTTGTACTCTCGATTTTCGTTAATGTTGTGCTCTAGTGGTGTGTACAGAAGTAATCGGCTCCATGGCATTGGCTTGGTCACTCAGCGCAGTGACCGTTTGTCGTGCTGTGCGCCATCCATCGCCTGAGTACCGCGCAAACTCCATTCCCTCCGGACGTCATTTACTTTGCTATCTGTATCCACTCACGGGGTGGGCATCCTTGTCTGAACGTTTATATTATCGTAAGCCGATGTGACATTCCCGAAGTGCGCACACATCGCAATAAACAGTGTACATATATCCATAATTCAATGTACTACTGTCATACCATAAAGAGTTAGGAGGCTGAAATCCGTCGTCTTTGTGTCGATGCGAAGAGATACGAGGCGTAGCCTGCAACGACAGCATCTTGGTGAGATCGGTTCCACTGCTTCCACGCTCAGAGGAGTACATTTATTCAATTTTACCGAATCACTCGTGGATGGTCGCAGCGTCCCAAAGAGCCGTTGAGTACCCGGGTCAAGTTCCACCGGTAATGGCTATATTCTTCGGATGGATTACTACAAGAATTTATTGTCCACACCTTTTGAATGGATCCCAGCGAATAGTTAAGTGTTTATTCCCGAGTCGGAACCACCTTCAGAGCCGACATTGTGACGTGCAACGCCGGAAGTACTCCTAGGGCAAAGCATGAACTTAAATTAGGCAACAGGTAGCCACTATAAAGGGGAACAAGTATAACTGTGAACATAATGGAAGGAACGTTATGGTTAGAAGTTCTCTTCAGTTTCTCGGCTTCCTTCTGTAACAGCGCAGGCACGCAACTATGAAATGCAAACGAAAAGTGCCGCTGTAGCAAAGGCTAAACTCAAGTTCATATGCTAATGTGTTTCTATCGTTCCCTACTATATGAAGGTGAGGCATCTTATTGTCTCAGTACATTTCTTTACAAATGTAGCGTGTAAATCACCAGATACGAGTTATGACGACAGCTGTCACTCCGCAGTCATCTAGTTGAGAATGCGGATTTTATTATCGTGTAAGCGATATGAAAGCTAAGGCGAACCACTTATGGGAAACCAAAAAGCGACATTAGGGCAACCTTTTGATCGGCTCTGACTATAATGCTGCTAGTGAACTACCTTTAATTTGTACGGGCCGCAGCCGCTATAGTGGAAGCGTCCCCTATTAGCACCATCGTTTGCTCACCTGTTGATCGTTTTTTGAGCTTGGTTAAGAGATCGCATACGTTTCATCACCATGCGAGGTGGCATCTTCAGGGCAGTAATAGGCAGTGTATAATGCTGCTTATTGAATTGTAAGTCCGTCATCCATTCTTGGATGTGTTGGTGACCAGAACAAACGACGGTGAATTTCAAACATCCGTTCACAGGAAAGGGACACATACGGATCAAATTTTGAACTTCTTTAGCAATCACTCAAAGTGCCACAAAATAAGTTGCGTGCGGACACTATTTCGCAGGATTGAAACACACTGCAGTACAGTGGAAGCCAAACGGGAAGAAGAGAAACACCTATTCGATTCGTTCGAGCGCAATGGATACCCACGCAGCTTCATCCGCAGATGTCTAAACCATAAACTTAAGAACACCGAGCCGATACCAAATGCAAGCAAGCGGGTCGTTTTGCCGTATATGAAGAACATATCTGAAATGACTGCCAGATTGCTCAAACAATACAACATCGTGGTCGCTCATAAGCCAACCACTACTTTGAGAAAAATACTATCAAACCCAAAGGACATTAGGAATGCACAGGAACGAACAAACGTCGTGTATAAAATAAATTGCAATAATTGTGAAATGAACTAGGTGGGGCAGACAGGAAGGAAACTATCCACAAGAATACAAGAACATCAGAGGGCTTGTAAAAAGCATTATGCATCGTCTCTTGTCTCAGCGCATGTGGATGAGGAGGGACATAGCTTCAATTGGAACCAAACAGTGATTTTAGCTCAAACAACGACACAGAAAGGAAGAGAATTCCTAGAAGCAAGGTACTTCTCTAATAATTCAATCAACCTGCACATCGACATCGACGCCGCGTACTATCAACCCAGAAAGAAAGATCTCCGCAGAATCGCAAGACGTGGTTCAGCCGTGGAAGCAAATGGGCAGAGATCACGTGGCGAAAATTGAAATCGCCACCTTCAAAAGTCACCTGCCCGTGGATGACGGACTGACAATTCAATAAGCAGCATTATACACTGCCTATTACTGCACTGAAGATGCCACCTCGCATGGTGGTGAAACTTATGCGATCTCTTAACCAGGCTCGGAAAACGATCAACAGGTGAGCAACCAAGCCGGGCTACCAGTGTTCCAAACCATCGTTTGCATTATACCACATGGCACCCACTGTCCCAGACCAAACTTACGTATATCACATCAGCTAGAGATGGCACAAGTCACTGGAACGTTGTCCGTTAATCCGAAGCACCTACTCGATACACCTTAACGAGCGCCTGATAGCTCACACTAGACCAACCTCAGTGAAGCACCTCGTTTCAAGTTAAGTTATTTGTCGCCTGAAGGCACAAGTCAGCGAACGTCAATATCGAACCGAGTTGGAGCTTCCGCCGTCCAGGATTAATGGGTGGATAAGCCGAACGGCAATCGAATTTGCCTACAGTAATCGTGAACATGACCCCTTAGTTACTTTCCTGTCAATATCGATATAATTCTAATGGTTGATGGGTTTCTATGTTCTAGGTGCTTGACCAATGCGCGGATAATTATGCGGTCTCATAATCTGTCTCAGAGTGTTTGCAGCGCTGGAGTGATTCACTAACAAAACTTCACAATTGATCGAAAACGTCAGGGGCCACGAAGGCTCATGCTATCGAGGACAGCTATTGTTCCAGTCTATTTTGAGCATGGGTTCAAGAAGAGTCTCAGTGGGTGGAAAAGTTATTGAGAAAATGAAAAATCTTGCTTTCTCTTCTGATCCGCTGGAAGGAATTCCTTGTAGAATGATTCAGTCACATTTCTCTGAGCCAGTTGAACCCCCCTAGAACTTGGGCGGCTTTTCTTCTATGAAATGAAGTCGTTGAAAAAGTACAAGACACTTGAAACCGGTGACATCTCCCATCACCACTGAAAGGCGGTGATGCAGCACTTGTGATGTTAGTCGGCCACTTTCCTCAACATCGTGTGGTGCGTCAAGGAGATACCCTTCAACTGAAGATTAAAAAACTTTCGTCCCAATCTCTAGTGATGGTCCTTGCATGTTCTGTGGAGAAGATAGAGACTTTAATCTCATTGCATTCACCTTCCTGCTTATCACATGCATCTTCTTATAGACATTCAATGGTCCTCACCATAGCAAAATAATTCCAAGCTAGACTGGTTGCTAACATGATGTGTGCTCGGTAAGGTAGTCGCAGTGTGTCAGTTGTTGTGACAGGGCCAAACGTACGGACAGAGTACGACGGCTATTTCCGCTGAGTTGAAGTCGTCCTACGATTCGACCGAAAGTTGTTAGTTGTGCTGCCGCTCATCTCTGAATGGCGTACCAGAGCATCTCTTCGCCAGGATGAAATATCTATTCCACTACTCCCGTGGTCGTGTTAGGATCTACAGGTCGCTGCCATGCGAATCCACCTTCAGTATAGTGCATCTGACTTGCTATCCATAGCCTTCTTTCTTTGAGTTTGTGATCAAATGAATCTCGAATCAACCTATCCTGTTCACTTTTCGCAGTAGAGTTTGTTCCAGGTGGCTGCTTGACAGTTAAGAAGTACAAGGCCCATATAGACCTCGTAGGGTCAGACCCAGCTGAGGTACATCCATTGCTGGGCGGGCTAATGCAGTGTACTGCATGCTTCGACACGTCTAATGTCTTCTAACAGTAAGGTGCTACCGCAGGATTGGAACAGTATACATCCGGTTTCGGTGGTGGAGTAGTCCACTCATCTGGGTAGCTGTATCGCTTCCGGTGGTCCATTCATCGAACGGTCCACTTCTAGCGTTGGTAAGGGGCGGGGGCGTTCAAATCTCATTCATCCAGATAGGATGTGTTTAGTTTATTGATTAATGTAAGACTATACAACGCTGGAGTAGGATCGGCCTTACTTCGTGGGTCGAAGGTATGGCCACTGTATCCTTAAGACACTAGGAGACCGAAGGCTTTCAACCGCCGAAGTTAGCGTAACACCGCTGTCGCTAGTTGGATGGTCAAGCGGTGAACGATAAAGCATGCCGGTTGGTCCATAAGTGGTTTATCTGAGGCTCCGGTATTTAGGCCGGTTATCTATCGGTGATAGACCATCTGCGGTCGCATTCGACGTCATTTTAAACCAGTACCGCTTGCGTTGGTTAGTTTAAGTTCTTCAGATACCCACAGATCATCGGCTTCAATGTGCACCCACCAAAATTGCGCCTAGTTTCAGGTCGGTCTGTCGATGAGATAATATGAGAAAATTATCCGTAAGATTCAGTCCGACAGGTGCAATTGTGGATCCAGTAGTACTTTGTGATCGGTCCATTGATTCTGACGGACAATCTTTCTTTCTAACGGGAATAAATTCTGTCCTGGTCACTTTCCAATGGACAAATGAGTTTTGTTCGCTTACTTCCCTGTACATCTTCCTCACTTTTGGCCGTTCCCGACGTTAATTTTATAAATATTATTATAGCGATGTGCTTCACGGTCACTAGATTCCTCGCAATCTGATGCCTGCTGGTTATTGTCTGACCCAACGGAACTGTGTAAGAGGCAGAATTTCCTTTCCGCTGACGATGTTCCCAACAAATGTGCAGAACGGAATTTCTGTTTGTGGTCTCATTACTTGGGGTCACAAACAGTGCTATGCATGCCTAAACGCGAGCAGGTATCTCGAAAGGCAGCCGTTTCTACCCCTCGGAAAGGAATTGGTATATCTGACGATGAGAGCAGATTCGAATGTTGTACGGAATGAGCAAGGGCTATGTAAATACCCGGTTTAAGAATCAAAGCGCTGCTACAACGGTGGCCGTCCGCGTGGAGTCTAGGTAGAGAGCATTGGGACAAATGTAAATATTACTTGCTCTCTTGTCTTCCACAAGTCTGGTGCAGTGAGACATTAGACCGATTTAGTTTTTCTTAGTGTCAAGCACCAGTCCCACTGTTAGAGCATCTCCGTCAACCATATCCTGTTCTACGCATTTAACCACTCGTGCTCACCAGCTGCATACTTTTGTGTCTTATGAGTCGCCGTGACCTTGTGACAGATACACTGGGGCTCGAAGCATTTGGTTCCGAATTAGCCACCGGGGACTCTTGTGTCCTATCCAATCAGAGAAGGGAACCTCCCAGCCCATTCGGAAACAACTTTCCTGTTGTTTATCAAACCGGCTTCTTCGGAAGATAGCGCTTCTTCATTGGTCTCGAGGCAGTTGACAAAGCCATCCAGAGTACTGTGGACTTTCATCCGTTTGGAATACTACTCGGTTGAAGCTTACGTTATTTTCCAGTCTACTTGAGAACGGATCTCTCACTTACCACACACTGATGATGAACTATAATGCAGGATTGGTTTGCTTTTGTCTGAAACCCTTCACAGCCAGTTCACGTATTCCATTCCTCAAAGTCTACAATTCCGATTGTGATGCGAAGCAATTGTCTGTATGGCACGTATCTCTCATTGCAAGCACTAAGCCCCTAAGGATAAGTCTGACAGTAAAATGCCTTTTACATCTAGCTAGCTTGATGAACAGGCAAGTTATTTACGTTAATTTCTCTAAAGTGTGAGAAACTGTTTCTAAATTAGGAGCAGATCAGTCTGTACAGAAATGATCATGCTCTTGCCTGAGCGTATGTTGTCGCAAATTTTGAGCTTTTTGGATATTTTTTGGACCATTCTGGAATACTGCATCAGGTAAGTTGTCGAAGGTAAACATGCATAATAACACTTTTAGATCTAGGTATCTGCCCAGTTTCGGGTGAAATGAGGTAGGGTTTTCACGTGTCCTGATTGCGCCTGGTGTACGGTTCTACAAGACTGCGTATCTGAGGAGGAAAAGGTTTGAGCGCACCTGCGTACCCGTCGGTCAATAAAAACTTACTGGGGCATGGACCAGTTGCATGATGTGATAGTATAAATCCGTGCTTTTATAAATAAATAAATAACTAGACGTTTTATTCCTCTACAGTGCAAGGCACAGACGAATTGAGTGGTCTGATCAACTTGTACAGTGTGATCGCATAATATGGTTAATTTTACTTATTTTGTACAAAGGACCTGTTGTATCCCGAAAAAGCAGCAGACCAGAGCAACACCGGAACGTATGTATGGAGGAAACTGTCCGAACACACGCACAGTACAATTAAATTGATAGAGGTTGGCTTTGCAATCAATCAATTGCAAGACCACATGATAGGCCAACGAGTGCTAAATAGATGTGTGAGTAGGATAAGCGAATGGAGGGCAAAAACAAAGCGAAGTATTTGAACACGACCGATTCCTATATTGGTGTTTTGAACTGATTAGCAGTTTGAAAGTATTAGAGAGATTAAGAAACTGGGAAAAATAACAAATGTATATTTAACCGAATGTTCAAGTAAAGTAATACGACCATCCATG
Organism: Dicrocoelium dendriticum; assembly: GCA_944474145.2. Lineage (NCBI taxonomy): Eukaryota > Metazoa > Platyhelminthes > Trematoda > Plagiorchiida > Dicrocoeliidae > Dicrocoelium > Dicrocoelium dendriticum. The sequence continues at coordinate 55,881,334 of OX104064.1, read as the reverse complement.
GAACTGTCCCCAGGGGACCTCCTTCCATTCAGGGTATTCCCTCGATGGGTTTCATCCGCCCTTCCATGCTCCAATTGGCTCTGTGTCAATGTGGCAAAATAGTAAATAGACCATCAGCTGGGCAACATGTTTTTTTCATAAGCGCTGTTTTATGCACACATTATGGACGATGAAGCCTCAGCCAATTCCGTCATGCGCATCCATCAATTATGGCACTTTTTGTTGTAAGCCAGCGAGTCAGTAGCAGTATGATTTACATGGGTATGATTTTTTATAGTTTGGAAGCTGTAATCCATCACCTCAAGAGATCAGCCCAGTCATGGTCAACAATGAAACAAAGAAGCGTTTAAAGTATGAGGAATTAAAAAACAAAATTATGAATGAAATCGCTTGCCGATAGGCCAAGCACAATTTGATGGAAAATCTTGGAGAGTGACGACGATGGTACAGAGACTTCAGCTTGAAAGGCGTAGTGCATCTTCGAGCCAGTGTATCAAAGGAGAAAACAGATTTGGTTAGACGGAGTGATAGGAGAAAGCTCGTTTAGAGATACATACTCAAGAATTCAACTATATGTAGGTAAAATTATAATTTTGAGACAATGAAGGGATATAGCGACTTTCAAGTGTATCCAGGACCCGTCTCATACAACGGATCTAGAGTCATCTTTTGGCTAAGTGTTGACCAGATATTTCAAACAGTCAGGTGAATATTAATCACGCGTTTGAATTACGGATAGGTAGTGCAGTTTCTAATACTCGATGGAAGTTTGTTCTATATTAACGCATATTTTAAGGAGAAAAGGAGCGGAGCTTGGTGCGTGACCTTTGTAGTTGCAATGTGCGCTCGCTGTTTTTTAGGTCATAGCACATATCAGCTTAAAACTCAAGTTGTGGCTGAGCAGTGAAGGTCAATCCGAATAGTAAGCGGTATAGAAGACACAGATTAAGTTTGAGTCTGCACAGCCATAGCGACTCCAGTTTTAGAGCCACCTAAGGCTCACAGTATGTCATCGTATTAGGCATGTTCAAAAACCTCTTTGTAAATGATCGTTGAATGTTTTCTAATGCTACGATGTCCAATTTTTTCAGATTACCGTGCACTCTCGTACAGTACTCAAGATTCTGCCTAACACATATTTTAAAGGCTTAAAGCCTGGGATTCCTCAAGATGATAATTCAACTTATGTAGGCGGTCACTTTTCTGGCAGAATCCTGCAAGGATATAACGCTCTAAAAAATTAAATGAGGCAGAATATCTTAGACCAATGTCTCGGATTGCGCCACACACAGAAATAGAGGTATCGATGAGGGTTAGGATGTTCGGAGAAAGGTCACAGCCGTGGTACAATAGATTACTCTTGTCAGTGGCAAAGTGCAACTTCCATGAGTTATTCCAATGCTCCAGTGCGGATAAGTCAGACTGAATACAGGCTAAATTAGGGCTACGTTGCCCAGGGGCGGAACAATAAACAATTTTAACATCAGCAGTGAAGTGGAATGGCTTCCCGTACAAGTTTTCATCAAGACCGTTGAAATAGATTAGGAATAAAAGCGGGGCTAGCACGCTACCTTGAATCACCACTAGAGATTGAGGTGGCTTCAGATGCATAGTTACCAATGTTGACTACTTGCTTTCTACCCTCGAGGTAGGAAGACAACCACTTTAGAAGCAAACTTGTGATGCCATAGGACATAAGCTTCCGCAACCACAAGTTGTGTGGGACATGCTCGAAAGCCTTTTGGATATCAAGAAATATTACAACGATGGTACTTCCATCGTCTCTTGTTCTAGTCACATAATCAAGATAATCTAACTGACAGGTAGTGCATGACCTACCTTTCAAAATACCACGCTGATGTTTACTGAGTAGCCTCATAGAACTAAAATGCTCTATTATGCGTTCCTTAACTAACCTCTCCATGATTCTGAAGATACTATGTGTGTGGTGGATTGGGCGGTATTTTTTTCCATCTTGCATAGATCCACTTTGTAGTACTTCACTTGTTTTTCTACCTTACTTCATTCTGCGCTGAATCTATTGTGCTCTTGATTCCTAGTTACTTCACCTCTACCGTCCTACTGTCTTACCGATATTTCCCATTAACTTATTCCTTAGACCATAGCCTCGCTCTTAGTTGTGGTACATTTCCCCTTCCAGGCCTACACCAAGAATCAGATAACTATTGCACACTTTCCTAATCACCCTGCCTTTGGCATCTTCCATAAGACTACAATCTACTGAATAAATCCTGCTTTGCAGTGAATAGGCGCTTATTTCTGTCTACTTGTCCGTTTAATGCTCTTTTTCAACACTACTTTTACCGTGCATAGTCACGCATGCCCTAAATATCCACCTCCAAGAGAAGGCTGAAAAGAATGCAACTGAGCTCACCCAGCATCTCAAGCATCTGGCAGCCCAAAACACAACTTGATTAGTTCAACTCCATAATTAGACCAAGGAATGTCTAGTCACTGTGCTACGCATTAACACCCTACGATGTGAATACAGCCTAGATTGTTCTGATAAAGCAACTTGAGTTTGATTATCCACTGGATTTACCTTAATATAGTCCTTTCCTTATTTTCGCAAGTCCCTAAGTTGCTACTCACAAACACCTCGAACTTCATTATTCCATTCTATTAGGTAAGATTGTATATTACTTTTCTGATTTTGTGTGGTGAATCTGACTGTTTCATCCTTCTCATACTCCCTCCCCCCATCAAACCGTCACCATCATGGTACGACCAAGCTGCACCGAAAACAACCAAATGAGAATACCTTCAAAGCTGGTAGCATACGGCGACAAAAGTCCCAAATGAAAATATTCGCGAAAACATCTCTATTGTAACCCTGTAAAACCCAAAGGATGGACAGCCTCGCATGCCTGAGCCTGTTGCACATGTAAATATGATCCGTCCCTTTGTGGGTTCGTTTTCTCGGTACCATGAGAAATATACATTATCATTACTTGTGATTATTATCTAGTATTATTATAATAGCTGATTGTTTCCAATGGAAAGGATACTCACCACTGAGCATGGAAAGTGTAAATACATTAAGCAAAAACAGGGGATGTCTGGACCTCTGTACTTGACTAGAAGTGACGGGATGTTGTCAGGGCCAGGTGAGCACGGTGGCCGAACTAATCTGAGTTGGCGCCATATGTCACTAAGTATGAATTCAACAGCTGGGAGTTGAGGATCTTCTCTCGCATTAGTAGACATAAGTAGTCACTGAAGATCGAACATATGATTGCGTGATCGGTTGTGGCAATTCCATCAGTTTACAATCCAGTTAATATAACTTGCTTTTCTATTCTGCCTAGCGTCCAAAAGTTTTGAGATGCAGCCTACGAAGTTGGTACCCTTTGGTATCATTACCTCCTCAGAGCATAGCATTTTGTGGTGATCTTGATATAACGCTGTAAACAATCTGGTGTGGAGCATCAAGAGAGAAAAATCGTTCGTTTTCCTTAATTTTTTCTTTATTTTATGAAGTTTCGTGGTTACGTTTTTCTAGATGTCTGCAGGTGCAGCAATCCTATTCAACTTCTTAGTACGTTCTGGAGCCATGACTTCAAAACAAAGCTGAATACGGTGGTAGAACTCATCACAAGCAATTTGTACATTCTGTGCTAAGAAAAATGAATCGCAATTTGAAACCTTATAAGATCCGAGAAAATTGACCAATTCACAGATTAGAATGGGCGGTATATGATCACTGATTCTGTCGGTTTAGAATGAAGTTGGGAAGAACAACAAACCACATTATGATCACTACCCGGCAATCTGTCACTGATGTATGTGGACACATGTGAACCCCATAGTAAACATTAGATCAAGTGTATTACCAAACTGTGTAGGTTCTTTGACGTGCTGTACCCAACTCAGTCGACCAAGAGTAGACATAAGTCTTGTTTTCGTGGTTCATTGTTAAGGGACCATGGGATTTCGGGCATATTAAAATCCCCAGCGACTATTTTATTAGTGTATTAGAGGTCGGCAATAAAAGCAAAAGTGTCTATCAAGTCATCGGTTACGGTGAGTTCAGACGATGGGGGTCTGTAAATGCAACCTACTAAAAGATTTGCTGGATAAATAGAAATGGTAATCCACAACGAATCCGAAAGTTTCCGTAGGAGTGGTACATCCAGAGGAAAAACCAAGTAGAGTATTGGCCAAATTATTAGAAAGTTTTTTTCAATCAGCAATGTTTTCATCTTTCATCACATATCTCGTAAGAATCAAATGATGTAACTGTAAAATGGTTATATTTACCAAGAATAACATATATCGAATAGAAAATTACCAAGGTTTGTATTTCGTAAATGATCTTTGGCAATTTTCAAGGAGTTGACACACAAAGGCATAGTATGTGCGATTTTTGGTAAATGTTGACAAATTGGTTGATGTGACGTGTACAGTAGTTATGTAAACGGACGTTTACATTTTTATCATACTTCGTTATTTACAGCTGTAGTCTACATTTCAGGATTACATTTGTCTGGTTTTGGACCAATTTCTAGGCATGTTTAATTACTTTTATTGTTATTTTTAAGGTGTCTTCTCAAGTAACGACACAACCGTATTGATCGCCAGTTTTTAGATGATGTGGTCATATTAATGGGTAAATTACGTGACCTAACCCCTCGAAAGCGTGCACAAATTGAAATTTTATTGAAAGATGTTAAAGGAGCAGAACTTGAAACCAAACTTCGTGTCAGCCCAGCGTCTGTATGTCGACTTCGAAAGGAATTGCAAAGAATTTACCCCTGTCCCCTAAGCGTTCCAGTAAATATGGTCGCAGAAGAGAAACAACAGCTCGAGACGACTCACTTCTACTAAGGGAATGTCTTAAGAATTGCAAAGCATCTAACAGACAGCTACAAGGGATGTTGGAACAGCGTGGTGTTGCAATTAGTTCGAGAACTGTAAGAAGACAAGTTTTGCATTCTGAACTTCGAGCTTGCAAACCTCTGAAGAAACAAAAGTTAACCAAACAAATGAAAGAAAAACGACAGGAATGGGCCAGACAGCTTCAAAAATGGTCCATAGAAGACTGGGAGCGGGTAAGAAGCGAAAGTTTTATTTTCATAAGGATTATCCAGAAAAATTGTGTTTGCCTTACTTTTGCTGCGTTTTTTGCGTTTTTCTGTGTTTCATTTTAGGTGGGTTTCGGTGATGAGTGCATCATCCGGTGCTCTGACCAGCAATCTCTATATGTCCGCCGATTACCTGGCGAACAGATGAGGGAAGACTGCATCATTCAACGAGTCAAACATCCCACTCAGGTCATGATATGGAGCTCTATGAGCATCTACGGAACTGGTCGGCTCTCCATCGTCCAGGGTAACATGAACCAGCAGCAGTACAAAGAACTACTGGAGCACCAACTGATCCCTCAGCTGTGTGAATGGTCAAAGGAAAAAGGATTTACAGGGACAGGAGACTTTGTTTCATGCATGACAGTGCTCCATGTCACAAGGGGAGTAAAGTAAGCCGTTTTCTAGAGGGTTGTGGTTTAGAAGTGTTACCATGGCCTGGTAATGGCCCTGACATGAACCCAATAGAGAACTTATGGGCAATTCTAAAGTCAGAGATGAAAAAATTATTACAAACAAGCAACTGCTCATTGAACCAATTGTAGCGACCTGGGTTCGCATGGCTGGACTTTGCAAAAAACGCATGCACTCCACGCCTTTCTGTGTTAACTCCTTGAAAATTGCCAAAGATCATTTAAAATACTAACCTTGGTAATTTTCTATTCGATATATGTTATTCTTGGTAAATATAACCATTTTACAGTTACATCATTTGATTCTTACGAGATATGCGATGAAATACGAAAAAATTTGCTGATTGAAAAAGAAAATCTAATAATTTGGCCAATACTGTATATGTCTTTGATGTAGAGTAGACAGTCACTACTACCATAAAGGAGGTCATTACGAAAGATGTTATAACCCAGTATACCGAACAATGTGTCTAGCATCTCCGTTGAACACTTAGTTTCTGTTATTAGTATTATACCAGGAGAAGAAACGTGAAGTATATTACTCAGGAAGTGCATTTTATTTAACAATGAACGGGAATCAATTAACAATAAGTGCAATGTGTTGTTATCCGTTGGGTTGTCTACAGGAATCCAGGTATATGACCCCAACGAGATGGTATTTAGAGACAGTGAAGTGGAGATGGTGGATACGGAGGACATCATTTGCGGAATTAGTGTCATTTGGGGGTGTGGCGGGTAAAACGCCACTGGACCCCCAGAAAAGTTCGGAGGGGCGAAATACTGAGGAAATGGCTACCCATTGGGAGATTACAGTTTGCTGGCTGCTGCATATAACCTATCTGCCTGTTAAGGGTATTTACATATTGAGGAAGTCTGGGAGGATATTGGTTATGCCAATTTCTTTCAGCTATGTGAATTTCACTAGCAAGTGGCTCACAGGTTATGTAGCGTATAGGTTGCATATTCAAATGTTGCATATTTGCTGATATGCCGATTTCATGAAGCAATTTCCCTACAGAAGTTTTAAGGGAGCAAGAACGAACAGCATTTTTACGGGATACCCTGAATTCAGATTATTTCGTGTCTTCCAATTCAGCCGCTTACAGACAAATCGGAGAAAGAGTAAAGGAATGCAATTGAAATAGAGGCCCCAAAGAAAAAGGTCTTCATCACGCTTCCATACAAAGGGGAACAGAACGACAGAGGAATGTGCTACCGATTACGCCAAGCCATAAAATGGGGCTACTACGCAGCTGAACTCGTGTTGTTACATCAAACCAAGAAGCTGTTCCATGAATCCAACTTGGATAGGCCTCACTCTCAGGTTACCTCCCTTATGTGTTTATCAATTCACTTGTACTTGCCATAGCATGTACATTGGCCGAATCGAGAGAAAGCTATCAACTAGGATCATGGAACATATTCCAGGGAACGTGGCAAATAATGGACCGAAACTCCCTGCCATCTCAATCGTTCAACATCTGCTCGATTGTACCTTGTGCGAAAACCCACGTGACGCATTCAAGGTTATCAGAAGACAAAACAACGCGAGTTTGCTTCGTTTCGCTGAAGCCTCGGCCATCCGACGAATGAAACCTAACCTTTGCAAACAGGTCGACATTGTGGCCAGCCTTGCCTTGCCCTTGCTTTTCTCAGTCTTTTGTTGATTTCCTTATTGACCTCTTTTTCAATTACGTTCATTAACTCTTTCCACCATTTGTCTGTAAGCGGCTGCATGAGAAGATATGCTGATTGTCTGCAGGTTTCCAGTGGTAACAGCGTATGATGAAATGTTTAAAACATCAGTGTTTTATTGTGCTTAGGAACATCCGTATAGATGCCACGAGAGGTTTTGCTACCAGGGTTCTTTACAACATGGCTGTTCCGCAGTGTTTTATCTAGTAGAGGTGCACAGCTTTTTGGAGAGGTTTTCGGTTTTGTACCAGAGGGTCTATGCATCTGGTTGGTGGACGACAAAAAGTGAGTAAAAATAGTCCTTTGCCCAACGGAACTTTTTTGTATGTTCGGGGACGAGTTGCGCAGTAATGGTGGGCTAACATGACACTGAGTGGAGTCAGAAGCGATATTTACGACAGTTGCTATTTGATTTCAACGTTAGAGTTGATTGATTTATGGTCAAAGTGCCATCCAGGTCGACCAGGTGGGGAGATTCCCGAGTTTCCGTGGGTAGCGGAACAATTTGGTCATAAGCTGTTTGTCGGTAATAAGCATTTTGCACTCTCTTTGTAATACTGTTAAACCTGGTTTCAGTACCATCGATATGTAATCATTGCTAAGGGACAATACGCTCCTACTACAAATGCATATCTCAGCAAGTGTTTCATTTGAAAACTTAAAAAGTATTGGACAGACCTGCTTCGAAGACCTCTTTCGCAGCTTCACGCAATAAAACTGCACTTTCAATATGACAATTTAACACTGCAGAAGAGATTGACCGAAGAGATAGCCTTTCTGGTAAATTAAATGCTATTGCATTTTTGGAGCGTTTAACACTCTCATGAACCTCATATGCAACATGTTGTATAAATTTCCCAGCAAAGCGAAGGTGTTCCATTTTTGGTGTAACTGGCGTGTTAAAAAATACCTATGCAATTTAAATTGCTCTAGGACCCGGTTAAGCGATTCAAGGGAAGCCTCTTTGACAGGCGTTGAGCTCGTTTGCAGGATCCTAGAGGATTCGGGCCTATCTGAATTTATGGTAGCGGAGACAAAAGTTCCTAGGCTGTTACAAGGGCTGAACCATTCTAAGGCCCCTGGGTTTGATTTAATCCACCCAAAACTGTTGCATGAGTTGGCTGCGGAACTAAGTGGACCGTTTGCTATCATGTTTCAGCAAACGCTTGACCGCTGTGCATTACCTTCCGAACGGAAGGAAGCTGCCATCTGTCCTAGCTTCAAGAAGGGGGGCAAGAGTCTGTCTGCAAATTACAGGTCAGTTAGTCTGACGAGTGCAATAGTCAAACTCCTTGAGAAATTGGTAAGAGATTCATTGGAGAGTCCGCTGACTAGATTTAATCGACTAGCAGTGTACAACACGGATTCCGGAAAGGATTTTCGTGTCTGCCGAATATAGTGGTGGCTCGCGAGTGATGGGTAGATGCAGTGGATAACGGCCACGTACTGGACGTGCTTTTTCTCAACTTTTCGAAGGCATTTGACAAGGTACCCCATTTGAGGCTCAGGCAAAAGCTGACCTCCTACGGGGTATCTGGCCGCGCTGGTCATTGGGTGACTGCCTTTTTGGATGT
>OX104064.1:55726203-55872220 GCA_944474145.2 Dicrocoelium dendriticum | reverse complement strand
AATTATAGCAACAGATGTTAGTCAGCTATTATTTCTTATCACATTGCTGCAGGTCTTCCCGGATGTCATTAAACATGCACACAGTGATGTCTTTCTAATCATAGTTCTCTATTTCTTATTTCTGCAGATTCACGAAATCACAACTTCATTGAACGTTAACTTCAAACCATAATCAGTAAGTTACACACTTACTATTTACGCAGCTTCGTTCATTACCATTACGTAATATCACTAAATTGCCTACAAATGTTCCATTTCATGTCGCCCATGTACATCAGTCCTCCAATTAGCATTCCGTGTGGTTTTCGTTACCTTCACTTGATGCATTGTTATAAGTCTTTCCCGTTTCTAATCTACAGACAGTTTCTGTATATAAGTACGTAACATTTAGAACGATTTCCTACGCAAAAATAATGCCACATTTCCTAAACGTTATTTCAGCCCATTCCTATCAGTTGATTTTCCGCCAACATCACGACCTTATTTCTTTTAACCACTTTGACTCAGTATAATGTTAACACATCATAAGTCATGCAGTACTATTATACGATTCATCTTAATTTATGCTACCTATCCTTAGTACTATGAACGCAATTTCTTTCAGCCCTCCAATAGATGTACCGGTAGCCACCAAAAAAGTTCAAAGTTTCCCGCCGACTTCCCATCAGACGGTTTCGGAGCGTCTGATTCCTCCACAATTTATGTGTTCGATGGAGTGAACTTCCTCACGTGACTCATCAGGTTGATCTAGGTATCATCCACTGTTCCACAATACACTCTGGAGACAACTGAAAGAAGGCGGCTAGTAAAGTTTCAGGATGTGGTTTATCCGTCGTTCTTTCTGGACCTTAACCGATAATGTGCTTGTGTAGCTCTTCTCAGCGTTTGTGCGGCTCTACTTGGAATATTGCGTCCAGGCCTGTCCACCATGCCTTGTCCGGGACAAAATGGCACTAGAAAGGGTGTTACGAGTCGGTACTAGGTTGGTCGAGGGGTTACGAGGACAAACGTACCCCGAACGCCTACTTAGTTTGGGGATACATTCAATGCACTATCGAAAGATTAGAGGGGACCTAATCCTAACCTATCGTATTTTGACTGGAAAGGTTGGCCCCGATTTTGCCATGCTATTTAGTCCTGCTAGATTATCTGGTCTCCGCTGGCATTGTATGAAGCTGGACAAACCGCGGTCCGATCGAGTTAGAGCGGAGACACCGTTATCACGTCGAGTCATCGAGCGCTGGTACCTGCATCTAGAAAATGTTGTCAAGGAAGCTACGGTTAAGGGGTTTGAGCGTCAACTAGACACTCTTGGGTGTCAACACGTAACCTTTCCTTTTTCTGACTAATTGCCATCTTCAGACTTCGATTCTGTTTTCGGTACTTTCACCACTGGTATTATTCTCTTCTTTTAACCGATTTCCCTTACTCTTTACCTTCGATTTTTCTTCCTCTTACTTCTTTCACGTAACTGACATAGCAGGGATAGCTAATGTAAGGAAGATGGGCATTAATTTGTTGGACCAGGGTGCTTTTTCGGGTGTTTTCGTTTTAGACCCATCAAGAAGTCGGAGCACCCCTATCAAATGGATCGACGACTGGCTCGAGAAGGAACACTTATGGGATTCATCCTATCGTTCCAGTCCCACTTGAACACTACACTGGGCGGTTTACATCTCTGTTGATAAAGATGTCCCATTCCACCGAAGTCTTTTTATTGAGGAAAAACGAATCGGGATCATTTTCTTGAGTCTTTTGTTGAATATTTGGACTACATCTTCTATGGTGTCCAATTGCTTGTTTTATTTTACAGATGTCACCACAAGGTTCCGTCCTTGGCCATGTACTCTTCCATGTCTTCATTAACGACCTCCTGTCCGAGCTGCAGACGGAATGTTCGATTTATTCAAATGACTTGAAACTGGATTGAGGTATCCACTCTAGAGGATGCAGACAGACTCCATGACTGGTCGGTAAAATGGCAGTTACTAATCGATCGGGATAAATGTTCCATACACCCGATTGGTGCTTGTGAACCATTTGGGGTGTATGTATTGGAGGTTTCTTGCTTAGAAATGTCGCTCAGAAAAGGGACCTCGGAGTAATTGTCTCCTTACCTCAAAACAACTGATGACACCCGGAAAATGGTGGCCGTTGCTTACAGGAAGTTTTATCTTACGGAGAGCATTCTCCCATCTTACTCCAGGACTCTTAAGACTCCTGTTTGCCTCACATGTGCGCCCATTTTTCGAGTACGGTTTTTCCTGCTACCACTGGTTTACGTCTTTTAGCATTTCCCCATGGCTTCTAAACGTGTTTCTTGTAGTAAGGGTGTCACTCACCGATCGAAGACCGTACAACGCTCTTTGTGTCATGGTTGGGTTCACGCTGTTTGCTATGATCTCTGTCCGGCCTTATATGGATATCTAGCTATCAAGCTATCGCTTTCTTTTGTGACTCCTGCAGAGTAACAATCAGTAAAAGACGTCTGCTTGCCGGTTTACCAACGCTTAGTCCACGTCCCTCTCTTCCTCACACTGCGTTGCTTGCTTCCCCGGACTCAGTTTTACCTGCGGGTCCTCCTTCCCCCTGTTCTGGATTCGTAACTCCCCTCGTTAAGCAAAGTTGTGCCATGTCTCCCTCAGTAAATGTTGCTACACAGCATGCCGAACCTCCGGTCAGGACCTATGCATCTGTGGTGCAAGAACTCGCGGTGCCGTCAGGCAGTCGCAACTCAGACATGCGAGAAGCGAAGCCGAAAGCAAAATCTAGTGTCAAATCCAAACCCACTTCGCAACTGGAGATTAAAAATGTTCTTGATAGAGTTACTCAGTTGGAAAATTTGGTTAAGGACAAATCGATTTTTCCTAAGCAGCAGGCATCTAGGGACTCCTATCGCCCCTCTCGTGACCGCTGCCTTCTGGTTGTAAATGCGCCGGAGTCTTCTAAAGCTACGCCAGCCGAAAGGATCCTAGATGATGAATCGTTTCTAAAAGGGATGATTTCACAGTTGTTTGATGATGGTGAACCACGGATAAATGTTGTTTCTGCCTTTCGTATTAGCAGGAAGCAGGAGGACTCTACAAAGTCTCGCCCTCTCAAGATCATATGCCAAAATGAAGATGAATGTAGGCGCATCCTCCGACGCACTTCACGTCTTAAAGGAGAATCCTTTATGTTCTGAGAGATCTGTCCCCTGAGGATCGGATAAAAATGAAGAGTGCAGTTGATGAACTCCGAACCCGCCGGGCAAATGGTGAGACGGACCTTCACATTGTGGATTTTCGAGTGGTTCGGAAAACTCCGAGAACTCGCTGGAGACCCATTCTTGTCCTACTCGGACAGTAAGGTCGAAGAACGGTTTGTGTGTGTTGTCCGCTAATGTGCGCAGTTTGCGGAACAAATTGGACGAGGTTCAACTTCTTGCCATCGATAATCACCCTGACTTGATGGCTTTCTCTGAGACGTGGCTGTCGCCGGACATCCGTGACTCGGAAGTATATCCCTGGATACCACTTCTCTCGGGCTGATCGCCAGGGAGCGAGATCAGGTGGTAGCGTTACACTCTATTGGAGAGCGGACCTCAACGCACACTTACTTGATGCTACTTGTGATATAGATGGCGGCTTCGAAGCTCTGTGGTGTATTCATGACGGGTGTAGGTCTCCTGGTATGTGTCGCCTATAGATCTCCCTTGGGTTCAGGAGTTCTTTTGCTGGATACAATTAAATCGCACGCCAAAGGTAAGGACTGCTTAATTGTTGGAGACTTCAATGCACCTGGCATTGAGTGGGACCTGCTTTATTGTGGTCTTCCTTCTGACTCTTTTGATGCTCTTCTCCTTCAGACCGTTCTCGATTGTAACTTGTTTCAGCATGTATTTTCACCCACTCGGTTGTTCTCAGGCCACACGCCGCACATTCTTGATCTAGTGCTCTCCCCGATGCCGTCAGATGTCATCGACCTGGTTGTTATGCAACCTATTGGTAAGAGTGATCACTGTGCTATTTCCTTCCAATGGGCACGTCGATTTTCCATTCATGACCAAGGTGATTTCCGGCGTAATTTCTGGCGAGCCGATCCGCAGCGTCTGCAGGAGGCTGCTTCTAACATGGACTGGACCATTCCTCATTTTTTGAGTGTTGACGATGCTTGGACTCACTTTTACTCCAAAATGATGTCGCTAATCAACCAGGTTGTTCCCATTTCTAAAAAGAGGTCCAACAAGAGGTCCTCCTTGGATCGACAAACAGTTGAGGTCTCTGATGAACAAAAGATGCAAATTATGGGACCGATTCAAGTGTACACAATCGACGGCCGACTACTTGGAATACAAAACGCTTAGGAAGCTTTGTATCCTGAAGAAGCGGGAGAATCGCCAAAACTACGAGTTTCAATTGGCTGTGCAGTCCAGGTGCTCCCCCAAAATGTTCTCATATCTGAAAAGGAGCACCAAAGGTGGTAATGGCATTCCATCTCTGTATTCCAGTAAACACGCTGCCTTACTTCATGAGGATGCTGCGAAAGCGAATCTCTTAGCTCAACAGTATTCCATTTATACAAATGAAACTCCGTTTTCTGACGTCGTGCTCATCTTTGCTGGATCATCTTGAGATCAGTACGGAAACTGTTACTCAGTTCCTTCTCCAGTTAGATCCGAACACCTCGCCTGGTCCTGATGGCCTGCACCCTCTGTTTCTCAAGACCGTGGCTAAGTACATTGCAGCCCCAGCTTGTCATGTGTTTCGTTGCTCTATTGAATCCGGACGCCTTCCATCAGCTTGGAAGCTGGGCATTGTCAAGCCCATATATAAAGGAGGGAATCGCCAAGACCCAGCAAACTATCGTCCCGTTTGCCTAACATCAGTAATGTGTAAAATTATGGAACGGATTCTCAAGAGAGCTCTCAGCCTTTACTTCGACGACCGGAGTGTGATTTCTACTGCTCAGCATGGCTTTCGTAAGTCACGCTCGTGTACCACCAATTTGCTAGTTGCCAGAGAGAAATGGGCGAACTCACTGGATGCGGGCAAACGTATGGACGTTATCTACGTTGATTTCAGCAAAGCGTTTGACAAAGTTCCTCATGAGCGGCTTTTGTTCAAACTTCAAGGAATTGGTGTCTCTGGGAGGGTTCTCTCGTGGATCTCTGATTTCCTTTCAGACCGAGTTATGCGAGTTAAGGTCAATGATACGTATTCAGCCCCCGTCCTTATGAGCAGTGGCGTCCCTCAGGGCTCTGTTCTTGGACCAGAGTTGTTCAAATTCTTTATTAACGACCTTCCTTCAACTCTCCGGACCGAATGTTTGATCTATGCTGACGATTTGAAGTTATGGATGGAGGTATCCAGCGCTGAGGATGCTGACCGACTCCAAAATACACTGGATCGGCTGCACGATTGGTCAATTAAATGGCAGTTGCCTATAAATCGCGATAAATGTTCTGTACTCCCCATTGGTGCTACTGAACCATTCGGTGTTTACCACCTTGGCGGTTATTTGCTTAATAATGTGAAACAGGAAAGAGACCTTGGGGTTATTGTATGCTCTGATCTAAAAACCACCCAAGATACTTTGAGGAGGGTTGCCGCGGCTAACAGACTACTGTGCTCTATCCGAAGAGCCTTCTCACGATTGACTCCGGAGATTTTCAGACTTGTGTTTTCCTCCCATGTGCGTCCAATCCTCGAATATGGATTACCCGCAGTTCATCCGCTTACAAAGTTTGAACATGGCTTGATTGAGAAAGTTCAGCGGCGCGGTTCTAAGTGCATCTTTGAGCTCCGACACCTGCCATATCACATTCGTCTCCAGCACTTGAATATGTTCTCTCTGGCATATCGGCGTCGCCGAGGCGATCTGATCTACGCTCGGCGCATTCTGCGAGGTGAGATGGGAATCGAGCTCCAAGGTTTCTTCCAGATTAACACTGAGTGTTCGACTCGGGGCCACTGCTGGAAACTGTTTAAACCTAGGAGACTCAGGCTTCGCTCTGATATTACCCTATCGACTCGTGTGGTGAACGACTGGAACTCCTTGCCTGATTCCGTCGTCAACGCGCATACTGAGGAATGTTTTAAACGATTGTTGGATTTATACTTGTTGAATTTGCAGGGATCTTGTTGTTTCTTATGCAACTGTGACAACCTAACTTGTTGATTGCTGTTGCGCAAACACCTGCTATGATTGGGAGGTGATGGAGCTGACAAAGGTCTTTCCTTCTGCTCTCTACATTCCAATGATTTCCTGATGCTCAGCCTCTCACGAAGACCGAATGCGATATGATTTAGAAGATCCAACGCTGTGGATCCAAATGTGTGCCAGAGCTGCGGTGCCTATCTTATCATCTCCGTCTCCAGCGATTGAACTTTTTCTCTCTGGATTGCCGTCGTCGTCGCGACGATTTGATCTACACTCGACGTACCCTAAGAGGAGAGCTAGGAAGCGAGTTACAGCAGTTCTTTCATCTGAACATTGAAAGTTCGACACGTGGTCACAGATGGAAACTGTTCAAGTCGAGGAGATTCCATGTGCGGTCAGATCTAGCTCTATCCACGCGCGTGGTTAATGACTGGAATCGCCTTCCGGAGCTTGTCGTGGATTCGCAGTCCGAGAAAAGTTTCAAGACTGTTGGATTCCCACCTGATAACTGTCTGGATATTGCTTCACAACATAGCTAAGGTTCATTGTGGAACCCCAGCGTGTCCGCAACGATTATACGCGTAGGCGGGTACTAGGTGGTGATAATCATGCTAGCTCCCTAGAACAACAGATAGCACTGAATAAGTTGCGTTGGCTCGGGCACGTGCTACATATGCCTGGTCACCGCTTACCTAGGAGGACCTTGTTTAGTCTGCCAGGTGTAGGGTGGCGCAAGGCTCGAGATGGGCAGAAGTTAACTTGACAGCGGGAAATGAAGTCACCAAACTGGCTGCCGTTGGTCCGTCTCGCCTTCCGGGCTGGAGTCCACGTGACTCGCCTTTTGCTTGGCTCGAGACTTTCCAGGACATGGCTCGCAGTAGACACCAGTGGCTCGTCTGCTGCCGTCCCCTAATCGGATTGCCTGTTTAAAATGTGTTTGGTGCTGAGTTATCTGCGGCGTAATGGCCGATTATGACGCGTGGCAGTGAAAGTCGCACTGGAGTTGTCTCGCCGATGCCGCCTTATCTTTGCACGATATCCAGCTGTTTGTGACGGTATGTTGTTAACACAAGGTGTAGGCGCCTTGACCCTGAATGTTTGATTAGGGCATTAAGATTTCCAGGTAAGTCCCCCTTCTCTTCCTCTTCTTATTCTTTATTTCGTAGGTCCTCATGATTGTATGGCAGCGATGCATCAGTTCAAATGGCTGATGTACTGTTGTTGATAATGCTGATGATGATTTTCGCAATGACCCCACAATGACTGGGAGCGACCGGACTGATAAAAGACTCCTGCTCTCTACCATCCAATGATGAAACTCGTACAGCGCTCTGAATGTGACGGCTGGATGCAAATCGCTTGTTGTGACATCGGTCCTAATCAGTACGAATAACTACAGCTGATGACTTCTCTAGCTCTTGTTTTCTTTTGTGATGTCTGCCGCACCTCGTTAAACAACAGACGTCTCGTGAGTGGGCTCTTTTTGCTCAGCCCTCACCCCACTCCAACGAAACCCAAAAGTTTATCTACCTGAGCTTACGCTCCAGGTACCGTCGCATCACTTCGTTGACCTCCCCACTAGATACATGGACGCCCAAATACCGTCTATCTTAAACCCCGTGTTTGCTAAGTCACTAGATTTTGTTGGTGACATTACTTACAGACCTCCACTGGGTTCCAGTGATCATGTTTGTTTGCTCTTCAGTTGTACTGTCTGGACACTACCAGAGTATTGTAGAGTCTCGCCCGAACATATGACCCGCAGGCTATCAAGAAATGAAAGTCAAGGCTTCGGATTTCCATTGTGAGATCTCAGACGATGATACTGTTCAGGTTGCCTGTGATATCTTTAAGTCCTACCTCACAGAGGTCTCTGCTCCCTTCATCCCAGTGACAAGGAGAAAGAGAGCATGAGCACAGCCGCTCTGGGTAAATTCCATTGGCAGGCATCTGCTCACAAAGAGGTCTAAATTTTGGACTTACCGAGATGCTCCGTCCACCGATACTTATGACAGGTACCGTAAGGCTAGAAATAGGTGTAAGCAACACTTCAGGAAGGCTCGGCTTAATTTCGAGAAAGATTTAGCAGACGCAGCTTTAGAGAAGCCAAAAAGATGCTTCGCATATATCAAAAGGCGCTGCGCTTCGAACACATCAATTCCAGTTTTGATACATTTTGACGGTGCTCAAGCTCATACGGACCATGCCAGTGTCTGCGTAAGTATTGGTCAATATGAAGCATATTTGACAGAGTTGAGCTGGTTGGCGGGGTCCCAGCGTGTCCGTGCCTATCTGAATTTAGTGTAGCGGAGACGGACGTTCGTAAGCTGTTACAAGGGCTGAACCGTTCTAAGTCCTCTAGTGCTGGTTTAATTCAACCGAAGCTGTTGCATGAGTTGGCTGCAAAACTAAGTGGACCACTCGTTATCGTGTTTCAGGAATCGCTTGACATCTGTGCATTATCTTCCGAATGGAAGGAAGCTGTCATCCGCCCTATCTTTAAAACTGGAGACAGTTGTCTGCCTGCAAGTTACAAATCAGTTCGTCTGACGAGTGTAGTAGTCAAACTCCTCAAGAAACTGGTGAGATATTCGTTGGAGAGTCACCTGCGTATACGTAAGCTACTTAGCAATGCAAAACAAGGATTCCGGAAGGGCTTTTTGTGTCTGAGGAATCTATTGGTGGTTCGCGGAAGTTGGACAGATGCAGTGGATAACGGCTACGCATTGGGGGTGCTTTTCGTCGACTTTTCGAAGGCACTTGACTAGGCACCCCATTTGGGGCTCGTACAAACGCAGACCTCTACGACGTATCTGGCCGCGCCCTTCAGTTGGTGAGTACCTTATTGGATGGTAGAGAACATTGTGTACGAGTAGGCCATGGCCTTTCGTTTAGACAGTCTGTTTTCAGGGGCGTGTCGCAGGGCTCGATCCATGGACCGCTGCTGTTCTCTATTAAGGTGAATGACCTATCCGCGTAGCTTGGGGTACCATCACTACTATTTGCTGAGCACCTGATGCTGTGGAACATTGTCGATATTCCTGGGGCCTCCCAAGCTATTAAGCAAGCCTTGGAAAAGCCCTGGGACTAGTCTACTTTATGGTTACTGCCCATAAAGCAGGCAAA
Organism: Dicrocoelium dendriticum; assembly: GCA_944474145.2. Taxonomy (NCBI): domain Eukaryota; kingdom Metazoa; phylum Platyhelminthes; class Trematoda; order Plagiorchiida; family Dicrocoeliidae; genus Dicrocoelium; species Dicrocoelium dendriticum. Next base: position 55,862,953 of record OX104064.1, on the reverse strand, counting down.
TTGTTCCGTTCTCCAAATTGGAAGAGGTTGGCCTGTTGCGGAATGCTTAGCCGGTGGGGTCGAACACCACCTTGTATCTAGCCAGGTCAATCTAGGCGTCGTACACTCTTCGATTTTACAATTTGGCGACAATTGGAAGAATGCCGCAAGCAGAGTTTTCTGCGGGTTGTGCTTAATACGACGTTCTTTTGGAGTTTTGACAGCAGGCATGTTTACGAGATGGTTTTCGGCTTTCATTTGGCCTCATCTGGTGTATTGCCTCCAGGCTTGTCCGCCCTACCTCGGCGGGGACAAAATGGAGCTAGAGAGGGTTGTACGGGTGAGTACTAGGTTATTCGGGGTGTACGAGGACGGACGTAGCCCGAGCGTCTACTTAGTTTGGAACTGCATGCAATGCACTACCGAAGGCTTAGGAGAGACCTAATTCTAACCTACCGTAACTGGGTAGGTTGGTCCAGATTTTTCCTAGCTATTCAGTCCCGACAGATTGTCGGTTCTACGCGGTCATTCCGTGAAGCTGGACAAACCGCAATCCGTTCGAATCAGGACGGAAATCCGGCTGTCACGCCGAGTTATCGATCGCTAAAACATACTTCCGGAAAGTGTTATCAGGGGATCTAAGGTTAAGGGGTTTGAGCGGCAACCTGACGCTCTTCGGTGGCAACACGAAACCTTTTCATTTTCCTGAGTAACGCATCTTCATACTGCGACTGCTTTTTCTCTACTTTTTTCTTGCATTGGTATCATTTTCTTATTTCAACCGCACTTCTTTATGCTGTATCTTCGATTTATCTTCCTCTCCTTTGTTTACTTACGTGCCTGCCACAGCAAGGACTGCTAGAACAGGCAACGTAGGCATTAATTGGTTTGCCAGGGTGCGATACGGGTGTTTCGTATTAGATTTATCAAGGACGTTAAGCACTTCATCCATTACTGGCTCAACCACTCACCCCAGTTGGAACACTCAAGGGATTCTGCTATCGTTCCAGTCCCACCCGAACTCTTACTTGAACCCGCTACCCAGGTCTCCCTGGTTAATCCTTATTCTCCCCCTTTTGCCTCCGCACCAACCTGCCTGACAGGTAAGCGAAGTTGCGTGCCGTCTGATTCTTTCTCGGATCCATTGGCATACATGCGTCACAGTGAGCCCAAGACCAAGACATACGCTGCGGTTGTAAGGGAAAGCACCACCGCCTGTGATGTACAAATCCCAGCTATGTATAACGCTAAGACTAAGTCAAAGTCTAAATGCAAGCCATTTTTTCTCAGTCCCAGTTCAAATCCGTTCGTGCCAGGATTAACCAATTGGAAACGCTGATCAAAGACAGCGCAAATCCTCTTTATCCATAGATCACAAGACGTGCCTAACCACCTTCCCGTGACCGATGTCTCATCATCATGAACGCGCCTGGATTGACCAAAGATACCCCAGTCGGAAGGATGTTAGACGACCAAGTATTCCTTGTACGACTGATCTCTGTTTTATTCGACGAAGGTATACTGGGAATCAGCATTATCTCGGCCCTCCACTTGAGTAGGAAACAAGAAGATTCCCTCAAGGCTCACCTCAAGGTTTTGTGCCAAGACGGGGAAGAATGTCGACTCATTCTCCGACGGACCCCACGTCTCAAAGGTGAGCCGTTTTATATGTTGAGAGATCTCTCTCCGGAGGATCGGATCAGAATGAAAAAATATGTTGAGGAGCTGAGAACTCATCAGGTGAGTGGTGATATAGGCCTTCATATCGTGGATTTTCGTGTAGTTCGGAACACTCCGAGAACCACTTTGAGGCCGATTCTCATCACCCCGGTACGGTAACGCAAAAGAACGGACTGCTGTAGGACTAGTAAATACTAGTCCGTGACGGTGCGCGAAGTAGCGCAATTCCCTCGTCTTTAGGGTCAGATCGGCCTGACGTAGGGGGTCACCAATTTGTAGGACTAGACGCGCAGATATCAGAAGGCACTTGGAGTCGGACACAGCGGACTCTATTCGATGGGCTACAAGAAGACGCGGACGAATGATGCAAACAGGAGGTACACGTTAGCGCGGGAACTTACAGGGCGGTCGAGTGTCGAGCCGGTTGTAAGGAAGATTAAAACAAGAAAGAGTAGTGTACAATTGGTCAACAATTAAATAGTACGTAAAGATAGTAGTCCTCTTTTTGGATGCTACAGAGCGCCCCTTCCCCCCTAGAAGGCTGAACATAGAAAGCCTTCGATATCGAAAATGACTGATGAATCGAGGTTCGTATGGCAAAATCGGCCGAGTAAGAATGAGGGAGCGTTCGTATCAAATGGGGGTTCGCCGGAAGTCGGAGTCCGCTGTGCCGTTTGTGATTTATTATTTATTTATTGCAGGACAGGGTGGATTTCGGCGAGTCGTTGGAGCGGGCTTGTCGGATTACAATAAACTGGCTAGCCCACAAAAAGGCCGACAGGACCTCAATCTTCGCTGCTGCCAAACGGTGCGCTTGGGAGTGGTCTCTCCCCCCGCCGCACCCCAACCCGCGCCAACACAACCATCGTCCCACAGAGAAAAGACCGTCGTTTCACGAAGAAGTAATCCTCGTCCTGCAGAGAAACGAGCGGCGTTCGCGTCGGGGTCCTCGTTGACTGCGTCGGTTTTCGAAGACTGCTCGTGTGGGCCGGTCGATCGAAGGGAGGGTTGGGGCATATAGAGACGAGAAAATAGAAAAACGCACAGAAAACACCAGAAAGAACGAACGAATGATATGTGTGTTTAGCTTTTTTGGTTTTTGAATAGTTACAAGAAAGGTTTTTCGGAGGTTTTTGAGATTTTTGTTTGTTTTCAAAACGTTAATCGACCAAAAACCTGGCAAATTTATACAATATCTACAAACCTAAACGTATTTACACCGTACATAGTCGGAGAAACGAACCGGCTTACTCACCTTTCGATCACGGCGATTGGTTGGGGGAGGCAACGGGCTAGATTCGGGAGATATCGGGACGGCTGATGCTTGTAGACCAAGATCGTGGTCTGGTTGTATAACACTAGGATGCTGGAAGCTGATGTGGTGAGTTGTGACGTCGCACGAAGCACTACTAGACGAAGTAGGCGAAGTGGTTTCTTCCATAAAGACCGGCTTTAGACGGTCGGGGGTGACGACTTCGCGTCGACCACCGCGGTTAATAGTGTGTGTTCTGCTCGCACGGTGTAGCACTTTGAAAGGTCCTATGTACGGCGACTGAAGAGGCTGTCGAACACCGTCTGCGCGAAGAATGTGTGAACACGTAGACAGCTTCACAGGCACGTACACTGGTGTCTTCTGCGATCGAGGAGCAGGTGGACGTAGCTCACGCATCTGGTGAGCCAATTGATCAGTGTAACTTCCGTAGTCAAAAGAGGAAGTAGAGGGGGCTGGTGCTACCAGCTGTCCGGGCAACTGCAGCGTGCAGCCGTAGACTAGCTGTGCTGGTGTTGCGTCGAACTCGGTTTTAACCGTGTTTCTTAAGCCTAGGAGGACGAGGGGAAGTGTTTCAGACCATGAAGGATCTGCGTGCGCACGTAGCGCTGCCTTCAACTGGCGGTGAAAACGCTCCACCGTGTCGTTAGCGGCCGAATGATACGCCGTCGTCTGAACGTGGCGACAGCCTAAATCCTTAAGCAACGTGGCAAATGTCAACAAGAAATGTGACCCTCGCTTGGTGGTCACGATGACGGGACAGCCGTATTGAGCTACCCAGCGCTCCAGAAAACCTTTCGCTACCGTTTCCGAGGAGCAATTTGGGATAGGGACGGCCTCAGGCCATCTAGTAAATCGATCCATACAGGTCATTAGATACACAGAGCCTTTCGAAGGCAGCAGAGGATCTACGAGGTCGACGTGCACGTGATGGAAACGTGTGTCTGGCGTTGGAAACGTGCCTAATGGGCTTTTCATGTGCTTGTGCACCTTCACGCGTTGACACGGAAGGCAGGCAGCTGCCCAACTACGGACGTCCCGATTGACATTGCGCCAAACGAGTCGTGCGGTTGCGAGTTTAACCGATGCATGAACGCACGAGCTAAGCCGTGCAACGCGTTGAACACGGTCTGCCGAAACTCGCGTGGGAGGACTGGGCTCGGCGTGCCCAGAGATAAATCGCAAAGTATAGTTCCGTCTGATGATGTCAGCTGAACGGGTCGTATGTCCAGTGAGGGAGACCTGCGTAGTAGATCAACCTCAGGGTCGTTGAGTTGCGCTGTGGCCATGGCTGCTAAGTCGACGGCAGTGCTGGCGTCATCGGAGATAGCTTAGATGTAGGAAAGTGCATCGGCGATGGCGTTGTGCACACCTGAAACATGCCGTATGTCGTCGTAAACTGAACGATATAGTCAAGGTAGCGCGACTCTCTAAGAGAGTATCGGTCGGTAGTCGAGCCGAGCACGTAAATCAGGGGTTTGTGGTCGGTGAAGACGGCAAAGGAATGGCCTTCTAAGACGTGTCGAAAGTGACGTATCGTTAGATATATGGCTAGTAGTTCTCTACCGAACGTGCTGTAGCGAGATTCGGTAGGTTGTAGGCGTTTGGAGAAGAACGCTAAGGGCTGCCATGTGTCAGCTACTCGTTGCTGCAAAACAGCGCCGACTGCCACGTCCGAGGCGTCAGTACTGAGGGACAGTGGGGCGGCCGGATCGTGATACGCCATAGAAGCTATGTTGGCGATAGCCTCTTTCAGCGACTTGAATGCAGCGCGTGCTGCGGCAGGAAATTCGAATTTCTTGAGTTTTCCTCGGAGTAGGTTCGTGAGGGGTTGCAACAACGAAGCCCAGTTTGGTATGAACCGTCGTTAAAAGTTGACAAGTCCATCAAAACGCTTAAGCTGTTTGAAAGAATGACGCCCGGGGTAGTCGATGATGGCTTGAATTTTATCCTGCAGTGGCACGATGCCTGCAGAGGAGATACGATGGCCGATGAAGTTGACTGAGTCGACACCAAACGAACACTTTTCTGCGTTGATCGTCACCCCGTGTTGAGATAAACGATCAAAAAGTGTTCATACGTGGCGCATATGCTCTTCTCGTGAAGAGCTCGCGATTAAATTATCCTCGAGATAAGCATAAGCGAAGTTTAAGCCGGGACAAACTTTGTCGATGAAGTACTGAGAAGTTTGCATGTCATCCTTTAGACCGAATGGCATGCGCAGGAATTCGAACAAAACAAATGGAGTTGTCACGGCAGTTTCTAGCTATGTCCGCTTCGGCTACCGGAATTTGGTTGTATGCGCGTATCACGTCGATTTTGCTGAAGATATTTTTACCCGCCAGACGCGGTGAGATCCATGGTGTGTGGGATCGGATAGCGATCGGGCTTGGTAACCGTATTCAAGGTTCGATAGTCGTCGTAAGGACACCAGTCCCCCATGACCTTCTTCGGGACCATGTGGAGAGGCGACGCCCATGGGCTGTTGGACAGTCTGACGATACCGAGCTGAAGAATATGGTTGAATTCAGCTCGTGCTGCACGTAGTTTGTCAGGAGCAAGCCGTCTTGGTCGTGCGCTAACTGGTTGACCACGCGTGTCTATGTGATGAGCGACCTCTGTCGTGACTGGCGGAAGCTCTGCAGCTGCTCGTACCAGTCGCGGGTATTCAGACAGTAGGTTCGCATAATCTGATAGTACATCGGCGATTAGAAAAACGGGACTGATTATCGGGACGTCCGTAAGAACCCCTTCGACCCCTAGTTTAGTACGGTCGTCTAAAAATCTGTGGCGACCCGCATCAACAAGCAACCCAAAATGTCGGAGGAAGTCGATACCGATAATTGCGAAGGGTACGGACGCAACCATGAAGACCCACTGAAAATCTCGGCGAAGATTGAGGTCCAGGTTCATCATGCGTTGACCGAATGAAGCTATCAGAGAATCGTTGGCCGCAAGCAGGTTGTACGTAGACTTTGAGTGCTTGTCGTTCGCGTTCGCTGGGACGACGCTGACTTCCGCTCCCGTGTCGATGAGGAACATGATGGAAGAACGTCGATCCTTAACGTAAAATAAGCAATTTGTTTGGTTATTGACGGATACGTTGGTCTTGCTAGTATGCGGGCTATTCGTTTTCTTTGAAGCGCCTGAGTCGTGTCTAACGCAGGGAGTCCGACAATGTCTAACTCTTCCACCATATTGGCGGTGATACCAACATACTTTTTCGACGGGTTTGCTATTATCTGACTGAGAACGTGCAGGGAAAATTTTGCGCTTTCGGGTCAAAGGAGACGTACTCGGTGCAGGCACAGACGAGCCGCAATGTAGGGTAGCTAAAACGTGGTCAGCATCTGACCGTGGCACACGCTACTTCGACGCCTTCAGTTCTGGTATCCTGCTGCGAAGTAGCGCAATTTCTTTGTCTTTAGGGTCAGATCGGCCTAACGTCGGGGTCACCAATTTGTAGGACTAGACGCGCGGATATCAGAAGGCAATTGGAGTCGGACACAGCGGACTCTATTCGATGGGCTACAAGAAGACGCGGACGAATGATGCAAACAGGAGGTACACGTTAGCGCGGGAACTTACAGGGCGGTCGAGTGTCGAGCCGGTTGTAAGGAAGATTAAAACAAGAAGGGGTAATGTGCAATTGCTCAACAATTAAATAGTACACAAAAGATAGCGGTTATTTTTTTGGGCGCTACACTGCGTGTGCTGTTCGCCAATGTACGCAGTCTGCGTAATAAACTTGATAAGATCCAGATGCTTGCCGCAGATGTTTTTCCTGGCTTAATGGCTTTCACCGAAACATGGTTATTCCCAGACATCATTGACTCAGTGTCCATCCCTGGATACCACCTTTCTCGGGCCGATCGTCATGGGGGGATGTCGGGAGGCGGTCTAATACTCTGCTGAAGGGCGGATCCGAAGTCCCATCTAGTTGAGATCTCCTGTGACAGTGACAGCGATTTCGATGCCCTTTGGTGCCGCATTCATGACGGATGCAGATCTTCCTTGATTGGTGTCATCTACAGAACGCCACTGGGTGCTGGAACTCGCCTGTTGGAATTGATCAGGAAGCACGGTGCAAAAAGGGATTGCCTTATCGTGGGAAATTTCAATGCTCCTAATATCGAATAGGACCTTCGTTGCAATCGTCCACCTGATTCCTTTGATTCAGCCTTCCTCGACACCGTCCTCGACTGCAGTCTGTATCAATATGTCCCCATGCCGACCCGTATTCTCATCTGCCAGTCGCCTCATATCCTGGATCTTGTTGTCTTCCCGGCGCAGTCAGATCTCATGGACCTAACAGTCTTTCAACCCATTGGTAGATGCGATCATTGTACTGTCTTGTTCCAATGGACTCGTCGCTTTACCATCCACAACCCATGTACCGTCCGCCGAAATTTCTGGCATGCCGATGCTCTTCGTTCTAAAACGGCTGCAGGTGTTACGGATTGGTGTAATCCCGAACATCTCAATGCTTACCGTGCCTGGAATCTTGTGTACTCCAAGCTGACATCAGTCATTGAACAAATTGTCCCCATCACCAAAAAGCGACCGCTCTCTAGAGGTCCTCCGTGGATCGACCTTGAATTGAGATCCCCGATGAACAGAAGATAGCATTTGTGGGACTGCTTTAGGCTCACACGATCAGAGCATGACTACCTCGGTTACAAAACGGTCAGGAATGACTGTACCATGAAAAAACGTGAGAAGCCTCATCAATATGAACTTTTCCTAGCCACACTCCTAAGACGCTCTTCTTCTACCTCAAATGGAGCACCAGAGCAGGCAGTGGCATCCCTATCCTGCGTTCCTGTGAGCATGGGGATCCACTTCACGAAGACACCGACAAAGCCAGCCTCCTGGCGCGGCAATATTCTTCAGTGAATTCGACAACAGCGTCGTTCTCTGATAGTCCTTCCATATTAGAGCACGTCGATATTAACACTGACGTGTTGAGACTTCTCTGTGATTTGGATCCTTACTCTTCGCCTGGTCCTGATGGCTTGCACCCCTTGTTCCTTAAGTCTGTGGTCCAGTACATTGCCTCACCTATCTCGCAGGTCTGTCGATCGTTTCAGTCCGGACTTCTCCCGACCGCTTGGAAGATGGGCATCATCAAGCCCATATACAAAGGATGGCTCCAGCTAGCTACCGGCCCATTTGCCTTACATCGATAGTGTGTAAAATCATGGAATGGGTTCTGAAACGGGCACTTCGCCTTCATCTTGAGAGGTTGGCTCTGATATCCGGTGCTCAGCACGATTCTCGCAAAGCTCGCTCCTGTTCTACCAACTTGCTTCTGACTAAAGAGAAATGAGCAAATTCATTGGATGTTGGCAAACGTCTGGATCTTGTTTTCGTGGATTTCTCTAAGGCTTTTGATAAGGCCCCGCATGAATAGCTTCTCTTCAAATTCCAGGGAATCGGCGTTGCTGGAAACTTTCTTGGATTTCCGATTTCCTGTACGATCGCTCCATGCTGGTGAGAGTGAACGAAACGTATTCCGATCTTGTACATATGACCGGTGTCCCATAAGGCTCCGTCCTCGGCCCCGAACTCTTCAACATATTCATTAACGATCTGCCATCTGAGCTCCAATCGGATTGCTTGCTTTATGTGAATGATCTAAAGATATGGAAGGAGGTATCCTCTCTAGAGGATGGACTACAAGAGACGCTCGATCTGCACAATTGGTCCATTCAGTGGTGCTTACCCATTACTTAAGATAAGTGTTCCGTCCTGCCTATTGGCGCTCCTGAACCATTCGGCGCTTATCATATAGGTGGTTTCTTGCTCCAAAATGTCACTTCCGAGAGAGATCTTGGCGTATTTGTCTCCCCAAACTTAAGATCCACTCACGACACCATGGAGAGGTTTGCCGCTGCCTACAGGATGTTTCACGCCATCCGAAGAGCCTTCTGCCGCCTGTCGCCGGAGCTCTTTAGACTCCTGTTCACCTCGCCTGTGCGCCCGATGCTAGAGTGCGGCCTTCCTGCTGCCTCTCCGCTTACCATGACGTGATTGAAAAGGTCAAATGGCCTGGATGGATGTTTGTCTCTGAGTTACGTAAACTGCCTTATCCCCTTCGACTTCGACACCTGACTCTGTTTTCTATGGATTACCGTTGCCGTCGCGGGGATTTGATTTTCTCCCAACGTATCCTCGGGGGAGAGCTAGGGAGAGAGTTGCAGGAATTCTTCCACCTCAACGTTGGGAGTTTGACCACAGGCCACCGATGGAAAATATTCAAACCAAGGAGGCTCAAACTACGGTCCATTCTTGCTCTATCCACTTGCTCTGTGAATGACTGGAACCAGCTACCGCGCGCTGTCGCTGATGCGCAGATAGAAGATTGCTTCAAACGACTACTTGATTTCCAACTGTTGAATATGCTGGGATCGTGTTGCTTCAGCTACGAGTGCGACGGCCTCTCCGGAGTTTCCGTTGCGCAATGACGCGTGCATCCCAGCAATGATCGGGAAGCGATGGAGCTGACAAGGGATATTCCTCCTGCTCTCTACTACCCCAATGAACCAATACCCAATGCTTATGTTGTGCTGGTCAACACAGGCACAAAGAAAATTGTCTGTTTCCAGCAGCGGGACATTGGCAGACAGCGAGACGACGTCCAGAGAAAACATTAGATAGCCTAGGATGTTCATGCGTTTTCCCTTTTCAACGAATTGGAACATATCCGTTAGGTGATGAGCAATCATTTTTATCATAGGATCAAGCATATCTGCCAACCATCTTGCGATGCTGTGCTAAGGTGAGTTTCTCATATCCAGTATCGGTCGTAAAGGTGTACCTGGTTTTTGCATCTTTGGTACGTAATAAAGTCTAGGAATGATAGATCCAGTGGGTCTGAGCTTCTCATATCTTTCTTTAATCATATAGTCATTAATTACTAGCGCCTTCAAACACCTTATCATTTGTGTTTCCGTTTATTCCGTTTTGTCTTTCTCTTGTTTCCATTGTACAAATATGGAGAAGTCCGAAAGGATCGATTCCATTTTCGCACGTATTCTGTGCGATCCATGATTACGGCCTCTGATCCTTTCTCCGGTTTGGTGATGACGATATCTTTTTTCTGCTTAAGTCCTCCTATGGCTTCAATGTATGCCTGTGTTAGTACTCTGGAGTATGTCATGGGGGTACCTTTGATACTGAAAGATGTCCACCAAGTCTAACTTAAACTGTTCGAGACTGCTATTAGAGGTAGGTACTGAGTCATGGGTCTGGTTGTTGAGATATTTAAACCGAGTCTTAATTTCTGGTCGGTGCTCTTTTCTCTGTGGATGACACAATTTAAGACCCAAGGAAAGTGCTTGCATTTGTATGGTGTCTAAGTACATGCTGGACAGAATTTGTTGGCAATTTGGTTGGACATTTCATCGTGCTAGTGTTTTCTATAAAATAAATCCTTTCTTGGACACGCTTGGAGGTCACGCTGCGCACGTACTCGATAAAGCGTGCTCGTTCATCTTCGTAGATGGCGTCAAGTGCGGATTGTTTCTGTGAAATATAGCGTTCAGTCTCAGATAGCTTAGATTTGTCCGGTTCTATAACCTTAAGCTGCTTGTCGTAGCGCGAATATGGCGTCTCTGCAATGCTTTCCAGAAAGCTTTTGGGTGATCGTTCGTTTCAAGACAGTGAAACTGAAAATCGATGGTTTCCCTTTCTGCAAATCTAACGCAGAACTTAATATACTGATTAAGTTCTTTGATTGTTTGTGCACATTTGCAACGTTTAACCACATGTATAATGCCAATTTATCGCCTATCCCAAGATGAATCGTAATCATTACGATTGAAGCGAACAGTTTTCGATTTATTCATCATCAGACTAACTACATGATATACGTTGGGAAAAGTGTAGTTCTGTAGAAGATACATAATTGGCTATTGATTGGACAACATTAAACGGCTATCTTGATACGTTTCAGATGATCAAGTGCTTGAAAGTACTTGGTGCCGTTGAGCAAGGGCCGATCCGTCTCGGTTGATTGCTGACCAAAGTAGTTGCACTCCGTTGACTAGTCTCTTCTGAATGCATAGATTCGGTTGTCAATCTGATGCATACCGCTTCAGAAGTAGCAAGCATTCGTGCTCCTGATCGGTGATTTAGTTCCACCGGTACTCTTTACAGCATTTCGAAAGCTTTACCTTTGAAGCCGTCACAATGAGACGATCTTAACGTGGTGCGATGACTTGTGTACCCCCTGTGTGACCCATTGGGCTACGCTGGATGGCACTTTCAAGTGCCTTCAGCCCTACTCTTACCATACAGGTCAGTGGTTAAGGGTCAGATTAACAGTTTCACGATAATTCCGCTGCCTTGTGTGCATGCTATTTAATCAAAGGCACGGGTGGAGTCCCCTAAGACAATTCTCTACTTCGGCTTGGGCAACCGGCTACTATCACGCCCACTGACAAAACCATGGACTGTTCATCTGCAATATCGCTCTCAGCTACTTTTGCTCCTGCTAGTCACACACTTTCACACGCCACTTGTTCATTTGTTACCAATCACTGTTATCTGTTACCAACTGATTCCTGTTTCCTTGATTCTACTCCGGATGGTTTCCTCGACACCCAAAGAGCTCGCCCAGTCGCACTCCTTCGGCCCATGTCTTCGTTCCGTCTGGCATGCTTCAATGTACGTGCACTCATACAAATCGGGCAGCAAGCTGGTCTTGCACGCACCTTGGAATTCCTCACCATCGATATTTGCTGTCTTTTTGAAACGCGCTTAACAAGAACCCAGTGCTGCGATTGAGTTGAGATCTCCCCACCGACCACGGAGCCAGATTTCACCTACGTCTATCTGGTGACACAGAAACAGCTGCGGCAGGTTCGATTGGCGTTGTATTGCTTAGTAGCAAAGCAGTGGCAGCACTGGTTCCCGATCAATAGTCGACTGTGTGCAGTTCTGCTTTGGGGATCATGCAAGATAAACCGATGTCGTGAGGGGAGACTCAACTTATTTATGATATCAGCTTACGCTCTAACTGACTGCAGTTCCGACTCAGTCAAGGACGATTTCTACCGTGAACTTCATCAGCTCTTGAGCGGAGCCTGCAAACCCGACATCGTTGTCCTTGCTGTGGATCCCAACTAACGGATCGGTCGTCTATTGTCATGACAAAGTCACCTCAGTGGTCACCATCCGTTTGGTGAGAGCCGCTCAGATAACGGTGTGATTTCTCACATTGTGCGAAGATAGTTATCTGTTTCTTATCCTCATTACACACGTTAGCTAGAGGTGGGAAGCACCTCAGCTACTGTGCCGCAATACACAAAAGAAAAGAACGGAAAAAATGAAACAGATGCAAGCCAGCTGAGCTAAGGTTACGGATGGACATCGTTCCGTTAAGCTACCGGCCGGCTAATATGCAACAAAGAAATTACTGTGCAAAATTGTATAAAGCTAAGTAGTGAGATCGTGGTTGGAGGGCAAGGCTAAGAGGGATGGGACGCACAAAGAAACTCACAGCACGAACGCCATTGTGGTCGGATCCTAGCCATGTCGGCAAGTACATCCAGCCAAACAGGTTCATCGTCCTTTGGTCTCCCAACCAGGGACCGTGAAGCTCCAACTGAGGCCAGCTCCTAAGTGAGGGTCTTCATTTCTCTTGACCAAGTCATCGCTTGGCCACCCTTCCTCTTCTTCAATCCACACTCCCGACACGCAAAGATCGCACGCCGCGGAAGTCGGTGGGAGGCATGCGCAACACGTGACCGAGTCATCGGAGGCTGGTGCATGAAATGACGGTGCGGAGCGGTTCATTTCCTTCTCTTGTGCCGTAAACAAGGCGTTGAACACGCTCGTTGCTCACTCGGTGTTCCCACCAGATGTGAGCCAAACTGCGAAGGCACCGATGGTCGCACGTAACTAGCCTCTTTATATCCGCTGATCTAAGGAGCCAGGTTTCACAACCGTACAGTAAGGTCGAACGTACCGCTGCATTGTACACTCTACTCTTCAGGGCGAGAGTGATGTCGCGCCGCCGCCATAGGTGGCGAAGGTTAGCAAAAGCACTTCGAGCTTTCGCTATACGGTTCGTGATCTCATCTTCAATATCATGGGCGCTGATACAACGTCCCAGGTAGCTGAATTTCCGAACGACTTCTAGCTGATCTCCACCAAGGACCAGCGAAGAAGGCGATCCCTGCTAATCGTGGAGGAAAGCGTTGTACTTCGATGATGCAAAGCAAAGCCCGAAGCGAATGATAGTCAGTGCTAATCTGTCCAGTTCAGTCTGGCATGTCTGGGATCTGTCACAGATGAGGGCAATATCGTCTGCATACTGCAAGTCAAAAATTCGTTCTCCTGGGAGTAGCTCCACACCTTCTAAATCGAGTCCCGTAAATGTAATCTCCATGACTTCGTCAATAGCGAAGTTGAAGAGGAAAGGTGACAATGGACATTGTCTCACACCGCTAGTGATATTGAAGGGCGGTGACAGCTTGCCGCAAACCCTCACTTTAACCGAGCTACGCGCATAAAATGCTCGGATAATATGTATATATTTCTTCGGCACACACTTCCTGAAAAGGCAGTTCCAAAGGGCACACTGATCAACCGATTTGAAGGCACCTTTGATGTCGAGGAACACGACAACGGTGGGCCGCCAGTATATGTGACGGTGCTTCAACAATTGACTCAAAGTGAAGCTGTGGTCAATGCAGCCACGATCTAGACGAAACCCGGCTTGCTCTTCACGAATCTGGCTTTCACGACTGCCAGTCAGTCTATGAAGGATAACAGAGACAAGCAATTTGGAAGCGATGGAGATCAGACTGATTCCTCTATGGTTACTGTATTCCAGTCGTGAGTCTCCCTTGAAAATTGGGATTATGACGGAGCGGCTCCAGTCGGTTGGGACAGTTTCCTGCTCCCACAGTTTTACTGGTAATTCGTGTAAATCATCAACAAGAGCAGGGTCCCCGAATTTGAACAGGGCTGGAGAAAGATCACCTGGTCCCGCGGCTTAATTTAACTTCAACAGTCCGATCTCAAGTTCGACTTCTGAGCGAGAAGGCGGATCCAAACCAACAGCTCAGGGAGAAGGGCGATCACTAGTCGGTGAGGAATCTGACAATTCCGGCCGATTAAATTGCCTTTCAAAGTGCTCAGCCCAACGCTCCAAGCGTTTTAACTAGTTGTGCATAAGGTTTCCACTCTCGCCACAAAGTGTTTCACTAACACCAGCTCTCCTGCTTCCCGTTTCCTGTATCAGACGGAATAACTTTCGATGGTTACCAAGGCCAGCGGCCATTCCCATCTCTGATGCACGATGAAACCACCAGGATTCGCGGTCTCTGTTCAAGCTAGCACGGAGTTTTGCCCGAAGTTTTCTGCGTGTCTCATTATGTTCGCTTCCAGCCGGAATGTACCGGCGAGCATCGATAAGTTTCAAAGATTGCGAAGTGACCCAATGTCCATGTTGGCGATTGGACTTAGCACATGAGGAATTGCCTGTTGCTAGTAAAGTCTGGTGAATATGAGACCAGTGAGCGCTTACTCAAATCGCATGTCAGCCTACTTTGATAGGCATTCAGAACAGATGGCTTCGTCAGTTGACTGGTGTCAATGCGCTCATAGCGTTGTCGTGGGCGTCCGCCAAAACGCATCGGCAGGTCAGCACATACAAGTGCATGGTCGGTGTCCACACATGTGCTCCAAATCGACCGACAGTTCTGGAGGCAGCCTCTCCAGCGGTAACTGATTACAATGTGTTCGATTTGCGGCCAAGGCTGGTTCGAGGCTGGTGAGCGCCAAGTCACCCTCCGGCGAGTACTGTGTCCGAAGTTAGTACTCGCAAGAAATAAGCGTGCATCTTCACACAAATGAAGTAATCGCTTACCGTTATCATTACGGGAGCCTACACGTGCTGACCGCCCAGATGCATTTCATCTGTGGACAACTTTCCGACTTGTGCGTTCAGATCTCCAGCCAGCACTACATTGTCCCAGCTTCTTCTGTGGCGAAGGAGCTCGGTCATTTGGCAGTAGAAGTAGTCTTTTACCCAATCATCGCTACAGTTTGTGGGCGCGTAGGCAGCGATTATGAATAGACACCTGTTAGTCCCGCGCGACTTCGAAGCTTTGAACTAGCCAGCCAATCGGACAGCACACATCCGGCTACTGATTGGGGTCCAGTCAAGCAGAGCAGCTTCAGCCCGGGGACTCACGGCAATGCCAACAATAGCTTGGCCGATGCGCGAAGCTGCATCGTCATCGGATATGCGCAATGAGAAAATGCTGCTGGTGTCACCTGAAGGTGATCGCAAAGTGAGCACTGAGCTGGAGTCTTGCAGGCAGTTCTCCGATATGCAGCAGATATCGACCGAGAGATTCTCTAATGTCCGGGCAAATGCTGCCTGTTGATCGATCTGTAGCAATGTGCATACCTTGAAGCATGCCACTCTGAAGGAGGATCAGGGGCACCAAATGGAAGCCGATGAACTGGAATGGACCGCTTGGTTGGGCATAGGCTTGTCGAGAGGACAGGGTGACGCTCCGCGTTCACATGTGAGTTGAAACTAGAAGATAAAAGCCTAGCAAAGCAAGGTGGGGGAGGACCCAGAATTGGGGGTTGAAAACAGGGGAGATAAAAGTGAAGCTGGAACGGGACGGTAAGAGAGAAAAAAGCGTAAAAGGGGAATAAGAAAATGGGAAGGCTTGAGCAGTAGCATCCAAACCCCTATCCACCCTGCTCGATGCAGCAGATAGGGCACCGTTGATTATCCTTTGCGGTGGCCAGAGCATCAGGAATTTGTTTGCAGCGAAATTCATAGTATTGCGTGGGCAGGATACTGTCAAGTTGCCCAGTTCTAGACAAGAGAACGATTAGGGTTCTCAACCAAAGCCTTTGGTTCAAAAACCTGATCGCAAGGCAGCGGGTTTGGCGTTGGGCTACAAGGAGTCCGTTTTAAGGAATAAGGAGCCACCCTCATTCCAACCCCCAACCTGAAGGACCAGGAGGCTGAGTATGTCTGGTCTCTAGCCATTGACCAATCTGGTATGAGTGGCTCTGAGGGTGCAAAAATGCACTACCCAGCATAGCGCAATGGATCACTGAGGCACACAAACCATCGCACCACGGTAAGGTCCAGCCTCGTGGCGATGGATTTGTTTCTATCGAGCACCAGCTTTCGGCATTCCAGTAAACGTTCCGCTACTTGGCGACCCCGTTCTGCTTCTCAATCATGGTCTCAGCTTGATCATACCGCTATCAGTTTCAGATGGAGGGGTAATGTAAAGGATTGCAGATCCATCTAGTCCACTTTTCTTAACTCAGACCATGCTGTCGTCTGTGCGAACATCTGCATGAGTTTCGGATGGTCCCCAAAAATGAAGCACTAAGGCAGACATAAATAAACTATCTACTGTCTTAGTTCAGCAGAGCTATCAAGCTTCCCTGGCCGATGCACTCGGCTGCGACCCACCGCAAGATATTGACGAACACTGGACATTCATACAGAGGACCATGATTTCCGGGCAGTCGGTCTGTGGTCTTACTCAGCATCCTATGAAACTTTGGATCTCCACGCGCTCTTCGGATCTGTTTGACCGTTGTAGGAATATCCCGGCGGAGTCTGATCATGATGAAGGGCGCCGTTCTGTCAGTTGGTAGCTCAAACAAAGCCTACACAGTGTCCGTGAAACCTGGTAGTCGCAGCGTGCTTCGAAAATGGAGACCGCCGCCCTCTCTGGCAATACTCACAAGCTCTTCCAACTCATTTGATCCACTGGTCGCAGAAAGCCTGGTGCCAGTGAGACAATTTGCGAAGCGGATGGTTCGCCGATTGCCAAGTTACACAAACGTTTGGACTGATGGGCCGAACATTTTCATTCCCAGTTCGACTGGCCCTCACCATCCACTTATATGCGCTGCGAACCCAGCTGCCCGCCCTGGGTCTTCACACTTGATCACACAACGAAGAGGAAGTTTGTCTTGCTATTCGACACCTAAGACGATACAAGACTGTCAGCTCAGACGGACTTCCTCCGGAGCTGTTCAAGCATGGAGGCTCAATTATCATTAGCCAGCTAACCTCATTGTGCTCCAAAATCTGGCATGAATTAATGGTGCCTTCTTTTTGGGGCCAGTCAGTTATTGTCCCGGTTTTTAAAAAGGGTGCTCGCACTTCGTGTACCAATCACCGGGGGATTAGTCTCATTTCGGTTGTGTCCAAGCTATTGGCATCCATTGTACTCCGTAGACTACCTCCCATTCGCGAATCGCAGTGCCGGGAAGAACAAGCTGGCTACTGACTTGGCCGCGGGTGTGTGGATCAGATATCCACCCTCCGTCAAACCATGGAACACCGCCACTTTTACCGGAGACCTACCATCGTTGCATTCCTGGACATCCGCGCCGCATTCGACTTGGTTGATCGACCTGCACTATGGTGTCGTTTGCTAAGGAACGGGGTCTCAGAAAAGTACAGTGCCATCCTAAGCGCTCTGTATTTCCACTTCTGCAGCAGAGTGAGGGTGTGTGGCAGGCTTTCGTCGTCCTTCGCTGCCAATAACAGTGTACGACAGGACTGTCCTATGTCCCCGTTTCTGTTCAGTTTTGCGATTGAAAATGTCCTGTCGAGAGCACTAGTCTGTTACCAAAATTTTGATTTACAGCTACTACCGGATCAGCGAGCAAACGACTTAGATTATGCCGATAATATCACTTTAGATGGTATCGACTCAGAGCATGCAAACCATTCTAGACCATTTGGCGATTGAGGCAGCTAGGTATGGAATGTGCTTTTCTCCGTCAAACTGTAAAGTGTTGCTTCAGGATTGGCACTCAACCGTTCCCGTGTTCGCTATTGATGGTACACAGCTTTAACATGTCTACCTGGGCAGCTGTCTGCTGGTGGTACCATTGGAAATCATCATCAACAGCGGTACATCAGCCATTTGAACTGATGCTTCGCTGCCATACAACCATGAGAACCTATGAAATAAAGAATAAGAAGAGGGAGAGAAAGGGGGACTTACCTGAAAACCTTAATGCCCTAAGCAAACATTCAGGGTCAAGGCGCCTACACCTTGTGCAAACAACGCCAAAGCTCGGTTGGCGTTTGTCAACCTGGGTGTTGCTGTATGGAAGCGAGTCATGGCCACTTCGCGTAGACGACATACGCCGACTCTCGGCCTTCGACAACTGTTGCTTGTGAAGGATTGCTCGTGTGTGGTGGCAACAATACGTCTGCAACGTTGAAGACAAACGTCGTGTCTTAGGGAATGCGAGTATTCCCTTCAACAAGCTGGTTTTAGTGCGTCAGTTAAGCTGGCTCGGTCACCTCCTGCGTTTGTCAGCTGAGCGTTTGTCGTGCTCTGCTCGTGTAGGACTCAACTGTAAGTGACCACATGGTGGTCCACTATCGACCTGGCGACAGCATATGAAATCGTTAGCTTCACATCTTGTCATCATTGGATCCACAGGTCTGCCTGGTAGGGGACCAAAGGATGAGGCGTGCCGACTACTGGAAACAATTCAAGAAATGGCTCATAATCGAAACCAGTAAAGGATCAGTGTACATAATTGTTTAGATTTGGATGCTTAATGCTTAGCGACTGAAAATCGCAAAAAGCTAAAAGAAAGACGCATGTGAACTAAAAGGAAGGTTCCATTTTTCTTTTATTTCGACACAATGGCTGAAGTGTGTTGCTCACCTTCAGTTAATGTGCCATGATGATGATACGGTGTTAAACCTGTCTTCTTTTATTGATTTCCATGGTTTTGTTTGGCTCTATGTCTATTTAATAGATTGCTGCCTATAATAATTATTACGTTGGAAGTCATTAGGCCGTTTTTCCCCTTCTTAGTCATGGATCCTTCCTACTCCACCGCATGGCGTTTCTCTACTCAGTTCCCATCTTTTACTGATTTTGTGACTTTTACAAACAACTCGTATTATTACACTGCGGGTTATTGTGTACCTTTTCGTCTTTTACTTTCCGCTTCTCATTGTTTCTGGACTAGTGATGTTCAGTCATCCATTATCCTCTTGTCGATTTCTTTCCCCAGTGGACTTGTGCTGCTCTTTTATCTTTTGTTGCACGATCTGCGATTCTCAGCCCATACCTGCTATCTGTTGCTTGTCCTCCTGTCTCACCGCTGATTTATGTTGGATTTCGTCATACCTGATTTTGCGGCCTCATCCACTTCGCCCTCGTCAAATACTTCCGAAAGGGACTGTATCTGCGATTTCTAACACTTTGGATTTACTGCTACAGCCGGTCTTAAACGACGTTAGGATACCACATTCAGCACGCTGCGAACTGTCGGTTAATAGCCGCTCTGACTACTATCTGCCCTGTTTACGATCATCATTTTCGAACTGGACGGGCGCTGATACAACACCGCCGGCGTTTTCATCCGGAAGATTACGTAACCGTAGTAGCCTCTTGAGCCGCAACATCCAGCGTGTACTGGTCTGTGGAAGTGGATCGGCGTCTGGTACGAATGGCAACATTATCGAGTCCCACAGCATAACTATCCGGATTTATTGTGTCTGCTTCATCAACACTTCCCGACACACACGGTCCCGGCTACAGCCAGTGGGCGCGCAGACAGATCCCCAAAAGCCCGTTTGTCGACTCTGTTGACTTTGCAATATCCATGATATCTCACAGTACAAAGACGACGGTGTATTGCGATCCAAACAAGAGGGGGCAGCCTCGCCTCTAGCACTGAGGGCGATTCCAACAACAGTGTGCGTAGATACGTCAGACTCAGCGTCACCAGAAGAGCTAAGATGGAAACGGTTCTGTAAGTAGATCGGTGATGACAACTGGTATGTGATGTCGGAATCCTGAACTCGTGTATCAGTCAGGCAGCAGACAACAGTCGCAAGAGTCTCCGGGATGCGTGCAAGTGCAGCTTGTTGTCCGGTCTTCATTAAAGTGCGTATATTAAACTAGGTTGAATCGAGTTACAGGCTTTAGAAGTCCTGGTGGGAGGCTGTTGTTGGTGGCCCTCTGTGAAGCAGTATGGTTCAAATGGCGGATGTTAGGGGAATAAATTCATTGATGGGAGTAGGACTGTTCGCCATTGGGAAATCAAGTAACATGGTATGAATGATAAAAAGGGAGGGTACATAAGTGAGTGGCATGATTGCAAATTTGGCGTAGTGCAGGGGAGTAAACGATCGTAAGAACAAGAGAGTGCAGTCTCGTGGTTCATTAAGTGTGCGAGGCAATACCCGGTTGTCTTAGCCGAAGTAGTTAGGTTATATTAGAAGATAACCGTCCTATTCTTTCGGCCAAAGCGCCTAACACACAAGGCAGCAGGGCGAGATAAGAGATTCGAACCCGTTTGGAGTCTGTGTCTAATCACTCAGTCCATGTGACTTTCGGATGGCACCAATCCATACCAGGGGCCAAGCGCTACCGACATCGTAGGCAAAATCCGATACTTGGATCGCTTGCCGGTGTACAACGCCTTTAAGAAAGACAAGGGGCAGTGACTATATTTAGTGATAAGTCGCACATACCACGTCGCGATGATGTTAAGCAGACATTTGTGGCTTTTTATAGACAGAGCACTTGTCAAGGTGAAACCCACCAACTCCTGGAACACTGTCACTGAACCATTTATTGGAACGGGAGATTCCCGAGCCACCTAGTTGATACCACGGGAAGGTTGTTGGACAAATCATCCACAACCTAGGCATGAAATTGGTCAGATGGATAGATCGGGTTAATGCCCGCCAGCCCCAAGAATTAGGGCATCGGAATCGACCACAAATGATTCGAAGCTTTGATGGATGTGGCACTGTCATAAACTTAGTTACGCCTTCTAGCTCACTCCCGTTTTTCATATTTCGTTTCCTCACTCTTCCATCCCAGCAATCATGGACTTTTCCTGCTCTTTTAATTCATCTTTTCAAAGTTGGGTTTGGAGTACGCTCCCTGTGTTTGAATTACGACACGCTTTCTGTATTGGTACCTCCTTTTGGTCCAAACTAGACCTCAATCCTTCCGATCAACTGTTTTTGTCACTTTTCTCTGTTTGCCGTCGATCATACACACACACACACACACACACACACACATATATATATATATATATATATATATATATATATATATATATATATATATATATATATATATATATATATATATATATATATATATATATATACATATATATGGCGTCATCCGGTTTCGGATTTGCCTGTCACTCTGGCCAGCCACAGGACGCCTGCGCCTACAGAGCGACTATGGGTGGCTTGCGCTGCACCACCCACAGCTCCATCCACGCACCCCATATCCAGTGTAAACTCGAAGGAATAAGACCAGGAGGCATGTGGATGGGAGCCACATTTCATCAATGGAGCCGGCCCACTCTCCTTCACAGGCAAACACGATCACGCTGTATTTGGGGAATCATCCGCACACAAGGCGGTGGATGGGCCGTAGTCCGCTCCACACTGAGTGCATGGAACCACTCTTTGATCCTAACACGGCCACAAGGACCGTGCACCCCCGTCCCCTCCAGCAACGACCAACTGTCTCCTGGAGCCAGTAGAACGAGGTAGTGGGTAACACACACACACACACATATATATATATATATATATATATATGACGTGAATCAAGCTAATTGGCTCCATCCTACGTTACTGTCCACATGATGCTTTTTACTGTTTTATCCCAGCTGCTTAGAAGCCAGCTTATTCTATCTTCAATCCGGAAAAGCACCAGACGATCGTTTTGCCCTATTGGGGCTCGTCAGTGATGTGCATTCCTGCAGTCTCCTCTGGGGATGGAAACCATGGCCACTACCAGCTTTTGCCAACTAATCAGCAGCTTATGCTACTAAGCAATGGGAGACGGAGGAAAATGCTCAGAACTTGCAAGCTGACTAGGAAATAGCGCACCCTCCCCTCCACTACCGTGCAGCTTCCTACCATTGCAGAGGACAGTGGCTGGCCTCCGAGGTTACGACTTCCACTACACAGTAGCTATGTTCGCAGACGAATGTTTCCAAGTTGGACAGTGTGCTTCGATCTAGGTTCATGCACTTGAGACATTGTGGAATCCCCGCTCAGTGCTGCACTTGGACAGCTTGGCTCACCTCGTATTATCCTTTTTATTACTTGGTTCTCTCTACAGCAGCTAAACCTTGTTTCCCATAGCAGTGTTAACGTTGTTTTGTGACCTTTTGCGTCATGCTTTTCTCTAGTGAATTCACTGCAGGTTTCTTTTTCTATCTTTAGCTGGCGACTGTCATTCACCTGCGTCCTTATGGGTTTCGAAGGCGCTGGATTTAACAGCAGTTTGCAACCGCACCTCTCCCACTACCTGAATGGTTTTGGTCACTTCAACAGAAGATACTACAACCAACAAGCACCCGCTTATCCATTATTTCACCATGCTGCCGTGGCCGCTGTTGCCGCCGCAGCCGCTGGTCACAATCAGCACTTAGAAAATCGCGGGGTAAGCGCTGCAGTTTGTCCTGAATGGCTGTCAACTATTTCAGTATATCTATGCAACTTTTAAACAGCTATGTGTTTGCCTTGATTTCTGGCCATGACTACATTCCCCTGATCAGATTGATCTCCCTGTAACATTTAAGTTCTGCTAGTTTGCAATTTCAAGTTACAATGAATTTAACCGGTTAATTAATTTCCACTGAATAAGAGACATTATTTGGCATGCGCCTCATCCACAACTTCCCAAACATCTGAGAGGACTATCCAATCGCGTCAATGTCTAGGGTGTTTAACGGGCTTACAAGCGCAGTCTCGTGCCCTATCTGTTTTGGGTTACGTTAACTTAAGCATACACAGAAGGATAGTACGGTGTTGTCGAATGTGAGGTTTCGGCGTTAGTAGCTTTTCGGGCATCACACAGACTGTTGAGTCTTGCAATCGCTTGTCAGCAAGTGTCACCTCATTTTTACGGACGACCTTAGTCCCTAAGGGTTTTGTGATTATATCAAACACACGATTCCTTTGTCACGTCAGATGTACCGGCCGCATGGACCCCGGAGAGTACCAACTCATTTAGAGGCAGAGGTCAAGAGGTAAGTGTAAGTGATGTTTTGTGCGGATGCAATCGTGGATGGTAACGTCGCGTATTATCGTCCAGTCATTTTGGTGGCGAAGGTCAACGGGAACTATCGCTTCTACGCGGACTTTAGAAGACTGACTAAATATCATTGAATCGCTTCGTCCCGGTGCCATCAGTTGTAGACATTTTTGCTGCTGGACCTGAGAACTGGCAGCTGGCGATCAAACAAAAGTCCGGAAGGAGACTGTGTCTACAGTTTGCAACAATTACCACTTTAAAAAGAGATTACTTTGCTCGCTTGGTGCCCTGTTCACCTTCCGGCATTTGAATTTGCGCTTACTGGTCAATGGCTTTGAGTATATGGTTGTGTACGGAGACGATCTCATTATGTATAGTCACACAGAGACAGGGCACTGCCGATATCTGGAAGCAACGTTACAACAAATTAAGTATTCAAGATTACGGATTAACGCGCGTAAATCTCAGATCAAGGAAGTTTCTGTAACACTGCTTGGAAACTGGGTGTATCTGGGTGAGTTCTGGCTGCCGCCGGAGCAGATATGGGCAATTTGAATCACACCATTTCGGACCTCAAAACGCAGTCTTAGAGCGCTTTTAAACCGATCCGGGTATTACAACAAGTTCGTTGGGAGTTTTAACATCGGCGTCACTCATTTGCGAGCTGTTACGAACAGACAAGAAAGTTGCCTGGATGATAGAAGCCAAGTGGGTGTTCGATGGCATCCAGCGATATATATATATATATATATATATATATATATATATATGCCGAGACTTTTAGGTTTATTAGATCTCCATCCGCTTCTGTTATCCCTTAGTATCATTATGGTTGTTTCGGGACGAATCACCTGTGTGCAATGCTCTTTAGTCTTCGACAACAGTGAAGAGAGGATGCACCGAGGGGCACTGATGTCTTCTATGCGACCGTTGTGCACACGATTCTCTGTGCCTTTCTTATTTATCACTATACCTGCTTGTGCGTCGGAGTAGGCTTTTAACTGATGCTCAGCGTTTTGGTTCTCTATTTGTCTCTCCTGTTCTCATCTCTACCATATGGACGATGCTGTCGGGCAGTTTCGCAAGTGCATTTATAGCTTCTTGATCGTGCGCTATATATCCGGTACGCGACTAGACGGTCAACCAAAAGCAATGGGTAGAAGGCACAAGGGTAAGCTAGGGAAAAGTTTATTGGACGGGAGGAGCGTTAGCTAATGCTAAAAATATGGCACCCGGAGAGAGCTAGCTAGGGAGAATTCGTTGGCGTCGAGTGCGTTGACAGAGCGTCGTTCGCAGTGGAGTCGCGCACCAAAGGCGGAGATCGTTTTCGTGTTTCCACCAAACGGGAACAACGTTCCAACAGGCGAACCGAATAGTTCCCTAATACATAAGAAAGCTATAATTTGAATATTTTAGAATAGTTTACACGGTCATACGGGGGAATCTCCAGGTCGCTACACATTTGTTGTAACGCGCGACCCGCATTCGTCTCAATCCTGAATCACCGGGATTATGATTCCATTCGCTTATCCCGTTCGTCTGACATCTTCCGTCTCGGTTTCATCCTCCTAGACAGACAAGGCCGCAGTTACACCACGTCTTCGTACACCTTATTTCTGCCTTATACTTTGAGTGTCCAATGTAACCTGCATGCACACCTGGGCTTTTCACCTATCCGATTTATGGCTCAGCGGACACGTTTTACTGGATTTCACTACACTCCCACACTGTCTGTCGCATTGTTTACCTTTTACTTCTTGTGTAGACCGCTTCCACTAATGGGCCTTTGTCATCATCCAGCTCTGGAGGAGGGTCTACCTGCAATGGTGGCACTTCAGCCCGGGAAACCAATACTCCGAATTACCACAAGCTCATTGAAGCAGTTTTAGATACCAAAAAGCTGGCATTGTTGCGCTCACCCGCAGTCATTTCTTTTCTGGAAGATCGTCAACGTTCATTGGCCGAATTCAAAATTAAAACAGAATCCTTCTGCTCTGAACTAGGAAAGTGATTTTGTGCATTTTTATGTGTTTTTTTTATAGCGGAAGCATTTTATTTTGTACCCCTATTTTTATAATCGTTCAATAAATTTTTTGTGCCTTCTATGATTTTGGGCTTTAGTATAGTCGTATCGATTAGGAGGAGTCTGGTTAATAGCTCTCAGGTTGTGTAAACTGGTCTTATTCTACCGTCACTTTAGAGCTAGACCACTACCTTGTGTTTGTGTGCTTATTCAACCACACCATAGTGAAATCTGTCGTCTGCTGGTAAAAAGTAATCCTCTCTGTTGCTGTCACCAAACCTCCAAACTATTCCGATCTCTGCGTTTATGCTTATTTTTGCCTAGACTTGCAACGTTTGCCATAGTACTGTTGTATGGAGCTTTTTCCACTGCCCCTTTCAGCTTATCTTCGGTCATGTATACAATGGGGTGCTGATAAATTCCTGGCTTTGACGAAAAAGAGTAGAGGGTTAGAATCACTAGGTGACACATTTACTCACTATAATTACTTCTGGAACTGATGCATGTGGCACATTGTATTTGCAGTTTTTCTTGACCGATCCGATACAAGTCATTTGATTTTATGTTACTCACGAGTAGCAGGATTTTAGTTATAATTCTGATGTTTTCCTCCCAATAGTTCACAAACCTAGTCCTGAAAGGCATCAGGCGCGTTTCGCCCTATTGGTGCGCATTCTTTCGGTCCACTAAGGAGGATTGAACCCATGACCGCTAGAGGCAGATGCCAACTAGCCAGCAGCTTAAGCCACCGAACTATAGGGAACGTTGGCTGGGCTACATTGCCTCAAACCAACTGTCAGCAGCTAGTCTTATACCATAAAACGACGCCCCTTCAAGTTCGGAGTAGTCTTACGGAGCTAGATCAGATGAGTAGGAGTTGGTTGACCAATTGGAATCCCAGAGTGTTCAATTTGGCAGGTGCAATGTTAGACGTACGCGCAGATGTATTGGCCTGCAGGTAAAAAATGCCTTTGCTGACTTTTCTACGCTGTTTCCCCTTAATCGCCTCGCTTTTCTGGTCCAGGAAATCAGCGTAATACTTTCCCTGCTACTGGAACCCTGAGGAACGTAGTCCGCCGACAGAATACCGATTTTTTCCCGGAAAATTGACACCATGATGTTCTGGATGATTTTGGGGGTGCGAAACTTCTTCGGCCGCAGGGACCCATTGCGGCACTGTTCGCTTGACTATTCCTTGGCTTCAGGATCATGTATTTAAACCTAGGTTTCTTCCTCAGTCACTGACGTAGTCAAAACCTCCTGTGCAAGCTTAACATTGGCCAACGTATTTTCGGGTGATTCAATTCGTTTCTATTTCTGATCACTGTTCAAACGTTTCGGCACTCACTTTGTTAAAAGCTTACGTATATCAAGAATAGTAAGAAAAAAAAGCCTAACACGCTCCCTTGAGATACCCACTATTTAGGCAATCTTTTTAGCGGATATTCGCCGGTTCTCCATACTCAGTTCATGGATAGCCTCGCAGGTTGCTGGATCAGTTGAAACTTGGGAACGCTCCTTACTGAGATTATCTTGCATATTGAAATGACTAATCTTGAAACGAGACATCCATGTTTTGACAGTGCTGTTGGAAGGACACGTATCCCCCATTATTTGTGACAACTTATTGCAAGTTTCCTCAGACCTTCTGGAAAAACAAAAGCGTTATGACGGGCCGTAACTCAAGCGACGTGAAACTTGCTTCTGCTTCTGATATCACAGCTTCTGCCTAAAAAATGTCACTTTGATAAAATCACAAACTCCTATTTGCACCATTTGATACTAAGATATTAAAGTTTCATGTGCCTCTACACTTCCCCCTATTTTGTGTGAAAGGGGGCGAAGGCAGCAACTTATCAACAACCCTCGTATATATATACTTAGTACGAAAGGTGAAAGTTTCATGTTAATTTACTATCGCGTAGCCTCCACTGGTCCAACACAGTATCGCAGTATGTCACTTCAATTCTGTCGGTCAGTTATCCTTTGAACACCGCGGTTCGTTTTCCGTCATACTAAAACTAGTCAGCTAGAAAAAGATAGGACAAATCATAAGTGAATAGGAGCCCAGCGGAAACGTGACAACGAAACACTGTCATGAACTGTAGACTTAAGCAGTCGGGAGTATTAAACTGAGCACAACTGTGTCATTAACTTCTCGACTACTAGTGTTTCCAACCCCCAGGGGCCATATCCAAACGAATCACTCATAACCATCCGAGCCATTGCTGCTGTGTCGGTCGGTGGCTGAGTGGTCTGCACGTTTGGTTTGCAACCACAAGGTCACCGGTTCGAATCCGCGTAGCGGTGGGCGTCCTCGCGGTATATTCAGCCCGCGCGCGACTGGTGGTAGTCGCACGGCAGCGAAGCGCCGTTACGACGTGCAGCTGACACATTGCTGCTGTGGGGCTCCACCCATCTAGGCCCCGATACCGGCAAACACAACATGACAGGTTTGGTCATTAGGTGAGCATGCACAGAACGTGATGTTTTGGACAGGAGCGGTTCGAGTTAAGTGTACACCTTGGGGGAAGCCAGGTTTTTCACCGAGCACCAACTGAAAGATGCTGTGCGAACGCTACTAAGTACTCTGACCGGTAGTACTGCTC
This sequence comes from Dicrocoelium dendriticum, assembly GCA_944474145.2. NCBI lineage: Eukaryota > Metazoa > Platyhelminthes > Trematoda > Plagiorchiida > Dicrocoeliidae > Dicrocoelium > Dicrocoelium dendriticum. The sequence continues at coordinate 55,835,326 of OX104064.1, read as the reverse complement.
CTTAAGCATGCGATTCCCACCATCAAATTACTGTCATCGAGCTAGACCAACCCACCACCAGATGTTACCACTACGGAGCAACCACTTGCAGTTGTCAATCGGTTTACTTATCGAGCTATCTGTATCACCTCTAGCGCATACCAAGGAAGAGTTTATTGCACGCATTGCTAAGGTTCATATGACTTAAAAAGCGCCGGTCATTTAGGCAGACAGTGGGATGTAAGCATCTTGACAAAGGAGAAGATTTACAGTGCTTCATTGCGGTCAGTGCCACTGTTCGGATCAGAGACCAGGCCGCGTCGCACTGGGGACGTTAGGAAACATGCTGTGCTTGAAAGCCGCTGGCTGCGAATTGCTGGTTATCTTCGGTAGCAGTGCTGACGGGGTAATACGGATGTTCATCAATCGGTGCATGGCACTAGTCCTTCCGGCGCCTCATTGGAGTGCCAGTTAAACTCTACTCGCCTTCATTGGCTCGGTCATGTGTTCCATTTATCTGTCAGCCGAATGCCCCACTATGTAGTTTTTAATGCAGCGATTAATTGAGTGAACTCCCGAGGTACTCAGTCAGTAACAGCAAAACAACAAGACGAAACTCATTGAATAGCTAAGTCGGAAGTTGGTGCTTGTCATCTCGGTCTTCGGAACTGGTCACATTAGTGATTGGATTGGTGTGGTCACTGGGTCACTGGCGCTCTTGCAATCGTTTCCTCACTTCGGACCCTTGGGTCTTCCATCTGGCCATCTAAATTCTTATTTCGCTTCAATTATCATTATTACTGGCTTCGTTATGTTGTAACAGCCTGGGAGTTTTCCAAATTCACTTGGGTTCGTTGTGTAAGGTTGCTATAGTTTTGCGCAATTACGCGATCGATGCGCAACATTGTACTGCATGTTGGTTCTTTTGTTTGGATCAAACACCGACTTGCTTGACGCCTCGGCTGGACTGTATAACACAACTGCAGCGCGTCCTACACGGCTTCAGTTCCCTCTAGCTAACAACTCATTCTTGGTGTCGTCTTATAGCTAATACATAGGAAGCCTTTCATCGTAAAATTAAACGCTTATCGTTTCATCCTTCCGCATTTTGGACTCGTAACTTGGGTTACCGCTAAATCTATGTCAGCGTAAATGCTTTGGTGCACAGATCAACGTTGATAAACCGAACTGAGCCAAACCAACCGGTGGGTGCTCCGAGTATGGATTTGATGGTCATGATCGGCCTGTCTGTTACTACCCTCAGCAGGTGCTGACCATGTCTCTGACTCGTACAATAGCATTCAGCGCCGACGCTCCGCGTCGGCCTATTCCGTGACGAATGCATGACGGCTGGATGGACGGTATTCGAATGATCAATAGTACAACTATGTTTGGGGACTTCCTTTGTGTAAATGGATTACGACACGGAATTGTACTTTGGACCGTCACTCACTCCGAAGTTAAGCTTGGTGGCAAGCGTTGTTACCAGAGCTCGGTTGTGCATTAGCACAGGAATTTTCCGTCAATCTAGATGCCCCAAGGTGCGCTCTCCTGTGAGTCTCTCAGTATTTAAAGGTTTTTAGCAATCAAAAAACCAGTAATGAGGTGTGGTTTTACGAGAAGGCAACATTTAACCTTCGTTTAGATCCCAAACGGTTCAGGTTCAGATACGCAAGCGAATCCAGTTGTACCCTTTTATTCGGTGCCTAGCCTTGGTAACTAACTTCGTGATATTTTTTCGTATTTCTCCCTTTCTAATTTCCCATCTTTGCTGCCTATTCGCTTTGAGAAAACGTAAGCCGATACCTAGGTACACCCGACTTAAACGTCTGAACGACAGTTCCCAGGCAGGGCAAGGGTTTGTCTGTCACAGTGGATGTTGGGAGGTTTGGCACAAGCAAAGCGCACAAGATGCACCCACTTTTCTTGCTGACAGGAGCGAACCTCCTGGTCACTGCCATTTCGCTTTCGCTACTAGGCCTGCCTGACTCAGGCACGCGCGACCGCATGTGCTGCAGCATCATGCGCTCGATGTCGATGGAGTACAACCCATCGGTGCTTGCCGCTTCCGCACTTGCCGCTTCTTCTCTGCATGTGTGAGGTCTTCCTCCCGCACTTCGGCAAATGCCTTCGTGATTAGATCGCGCCCTGCACGCCGATCAACTGCTTTTGATTCCCATAACCTGCAATCAAGATTAGAACGTGAGAGGCTCACTTTGCTCATGTCCTGTTAACGTAACTTTGGTTTCCCCACATGCCGCTTCCCAATACTCAGCTGACCATACAAGAGTTGTTTCGGTATCCCCGTCGAATCCATACGGCTCACATGACCGAGCCACCTAAGGTGTCTCAGCAAAAATATGCAGTCCACTGCATACATCCCACTTTGTCGCAACACTTCCGTGTCAACAACTCTGTTGCCCCAGCCGATGCGCAAAATCCGTCGCAAACACTGCTGATGGAACCGATCGAGATATCGCACATCCCGCCAGTACATCGTCCACATTTCACTTCCGTTTAGAATAACGGACAGCACCATGGATTTGTACACCATCAGCTTCGTGCCAATGGTAAGTTGAAGGTTGTTCCACACTCGGAACTCAAGCTTCCCGAATGTCGCCGCTGCCTTCGACACGCGGATACGTAGCTCACTGTGAAGCGGTTGGTCAGTCGACATTACACTCCCAAGGTAGCAGAAGTGGGAGGTGGTTTCCAATACTTCAGCACAAATGCTGATTCGCGGCAATATTGAAGCTTACACCACCAGTGAAGGCTGAAAGAGACAGACAGTTTTGCTTGTGTTGATGGTGAGCCCGAATTTGGCCGCTGTCGAAGCCAGAGCACTAGTCATGGGTTGCAACTCATCCGTGCTGGGTGAAAACAACGCACAGTCGTCAGCAAACAGCAACATACGGATAGTTGTCTCACAGACTAGAGTTCTCGCACCGAAACGACGGATGTTCAGCCACCCACCATCAATACCGTGCTCCACACGAACACCGTAAGCACAAGCCGCATCAAAAGCACAAGACAACATTGCATGAAGATATATATTAAACAGGGCAGGAGCTAAGACACAGCCTTGCTTCACACCAGAGACAACTGTAAAGTCATCCGAGGTCTCTCCACTCAGCTGCACCCTCGCTCGCATACCACTGTGCAGACATACGATTAAACTCACAAACTTACGCGGGCAACCAAACTTACCCAACACCAGCCACAATGCCTCGTGGTTTACCGTGTAAATGCCTTGGTGAAATCAACAAAAAGCGAGTACAACGGTTGGTGTCGTTCTCTGCACTTCTCCTGCAACTGACGAGCCACTGACGACCACAAATAGTGCTGCGACCCGAGCGGAATCCGCATTGCTCTTCCGACACTTTAGGTTCCACAACCTGACTGACGAGGCGATTGAGCAGGATTCGGGAAATCACCTTGCCCACACAACTCAGCAAGTTGATACCACGATAATTCGTACAACATTGCTTGCTCTCTTTGCTGAAATACAGTGGTAGCACAAGGGCATCCTTCAGCTCCGCAGGTGCCTGCTCCTGAATCCATACGCGTTGCACCAAGTGGTGCAATACATAGATTTACGAAAATATATGTACAGTGTGGTCCTCACCAATTTGTGATCAGTGCCACACTCAGCTCCACGCAGTACACGTGTCATGCGCACTTCACGCATATCACACTGACGTACGATGACATAGTTGAGCAGGTGAGCGTGACCACTCCGTGCGTACGTCCAAGTTGCTATATCACTCGCACTGAGTGCAAACCGAGTGTTTGTGATTGTCAGGCTGTGAGTGACACACCGTGAGAGCTGCGTGTCACCGTTCGCATTCGCTGAACCAATACCAGGCGGACCGATGACATCTGTCCACACCGATGCATTACGCCCAACGCGCGCGTTGAAATCACCCAGCCGAAAAAGTCAGTCGTTCCTCGGCACTGACCGTATCACCGAGTGTGTCTGCGCGTAAAATTGATCATGCATGTCATCAGGATAACATATGGTCGGACCGTGCGAGCTTATAAAAGGGGCAAAATTACCTCTTCCGACTCGTCGGCGAGTAGTCACCGGTCGCGCGCTGATGGTTCACCCACCAGCTAGCCAGGGAGGCGATCGGATATTGCAAATCCGATCCCATGTTCACCTGGTGCTGATGCGGCGTTGCCCATCCAGTAGAATGTGTAGCCAGCACCTGCTTCATGTAACTTGCCTTGCTCAGCGAGCCGAGTTTCACTGAGCGTCGCAATATCGATGTTGTAGCGCGCCAGTTTCATCGCGACCAGTGCAGTGCGTCACTCGGGGCGCTCACTAGAGTTCCGGTCCAGTAGTGTGCGCACGTTCCAGCACACGATGCTGCGTGCTTTGCGCGCAGGCATACGATTGCATTGGTGAGTAATTGCACGCGAGGTGGCGGTTGTGCTTCGGAGCCTTTGGCTCAATAGCCTGACCCACAAGGCAGTGGGGAGCAGATCCAGCTCGGGAATGTATTTGCAGAGACTGATTGGGATCTGCTTGACGGCCGTCACACGCAGCCTTTGAGGTACTGGGCTCATTCATGTATGTTTTGCGACTGTAGTAGGATACGCACCTGCGACCACGACCAGACGACGGTGGATTATGGCGGGTTTGCACCGATTTGACCATAGACTGCCTGGCTTGAGGCGGGCAGTAGCAAACCATTGAACACCCGGAGGTGCCCTCCCACCATCAGAGACAATTCGTGACGCTCGTGCTCCATGCCAATGGAGCTGTGAGCTTATAATCCGTAGACCTGTTGTCTCCCATGGCTAGGTTTTACGGAAAGAGGGCCACCGACCACTTTCTAACCTCCGAAGAGGATGGACTAGGATACTGCCAGGGCTCCCACACCTGACTGATGAACTACTCGGTTCCTCAGCCAAAGCCTTTGATTAAATGTACACCCGAAAGGCAGCGGGTTTAGCATATAGTCAGTTCACTGACTCATGCGGATTGTTGTCTTGGATCTTAGCAGGGAGAAGGGCGTAACCGAACTCCCGGCTTGCTTGCCGTACTGCCCCCTCGTGGTGCTAGCTGGGTGGTTCGGGTGTACCCCGTTCCAGCAAATTGCTCAGCGACAGTGTTCCACCTCTGTGGGGCATTGTATTCCAGCAATTGTGCTGACTTCATGCGGAGTGTTGGGCCCCTGTTTGGTGATCTACCAAACAAAAACGCATGAAGTGAACATTCAGTCAGCGTCTCCCCATGGGTGCGATTCCCTAAATTCGCCCCGCTGCCTTGCGGGTAGGTTGTTTAGCAAACGCTCGGGTTGGAGTCCCCTCTCACAAAACCATGGATTGTACTACAACGTGCCCATTAGCTACTGTTTCTGCTTCTCACATTCAAGTAATTTCATCGCACGCCGATTGTTCGTTTGCTAATTATCCTCACTTTCCGTCACTCGATTCATGTGTTAAACAATCTGGCTGAGATTCCGGTCGCGCCGCAGACCAAGGAGTTCAATCCATGGCTTTCCTTCGTCCCCAATCCTCGTTCAGTCTGGTGTGCTTCAAGATTCGGACACTCATGCTTATTGGACAGCAAGCCAGTCTAGCGCGCACCCTAGAGTCCCTAGACATCGATGTCTACTGGCTCTCAGAAACCCGGTTGCAAGACCTCAGCACTGTGCTTGCATTGACATCCCCCATTGACCACGAAGCCAGATATCACCTGCGTCTTTCTGGAGATCCAGAAGCAGCCTCAGCGGGTTTAGCTGGTGTAGGTATAGCACTATGTGGCAAAGCCGAGGCGGCACTACTGGACTGGTTCCCGATTAACAGCCGACTATGTGCATTTCAGCTTCGGGGCTCATGTAGAATCAACAAACGCCGCGAAGAGAGACAAAACTTGTTTGTGATCTCCTTGTACGCTCCAACTGAGTGCAGTGGCGACTGGGTCAAGGACGAATTCTACCGAGATCTACATCAGCTCTTGACTAATGCTAAAATGTCGGATGTCGTTATCCTTGCTGGGGATTTTAATTCACGGGTTGGCCGCCTGTTACCATACGAACGCCACCTTGGTGGTCATCACGCGCTCGATGAGAACCGCTCTGGTAATGGAGAGAGGCTGCTCACATTGTGCGAACACAACCATCTGTTTCTCTCGAGCACTAACGTACGAAGCGTACGAAGAAGCGTTCCACAACATGGTGTCCCCCTTCGCCAACACATCCGTGGTCTCAAATTGATCACATTGCAGTTAGCTTCAGATAACGCGGCAGGGTACTGGACTGCAGGTTCTTTTGGTCCACCTTCGTTGACTCAGATCATGCACTGGTCTGCGCGAAAATCTGCATGTATTTTGCGGGGTCACGAAACACCCCAAGATTGAGGTAAACAGATTAATTGATTCCTCTATCCAGGCGAGTTATCAGTCTTCACTGGCATATACACTCAGTTGCAATCCATCGCAAGACGTGGAGCAACACTGGACTTGTGTACGGAAAGCGATGACCATTTCCGGACAGTCAAGCTACGGCCTAACTCGACGCCCCTTGAAGGCTTGGATCTCTGCTCGTTCTCTGGAGCTGTTCGAGCGCCGCAAAGATATCCCGGCAGAATCAGATTGCAACGAGCGGCGCCGTTCGTTCCAACCGGCTGCTCAAGCAAAGCCTACGCAAAGATCGCGAGACATGGTGGTCTGAGCCTGCTTTAGAGATGGAGACCGCTGCCCTCTCTGGCAACACTCGCAGGCTTTTCCAACTTATTCGGTCCACTGGCCTCAGGAAGCCTGGTGTCAGTGAGGTCATTTATGTGATGCATGAGTCTCCGATTATCAACCAACAGAGGCGTATGGACCGTTGGGCCGAGCACTTTCACTCGCAGTTCAACTGGCCTCCACCATCCATCAGTACATGCAGTACACCTTGTTGTCCACCCTGGCTCGTCCCACTGAATCCACCCAGCGAAGCGGAAGTCTGCCTCGAGATTCGACGCTTGAAGCGTTTCAAGACTGCCCGCTCAGACGGACTTCCTCCGGAGCTGTTCAAGTACGGTGATGTGGCGATCATTAATCAGCTGACCGCGCTGTTCGCAAAAATTTGGCATAAAGAGAAAGTGCCTTCCTCTTGAGGCGAATCAGTTATTGTCCCGATTTTCAAGAAAGGCGTTCGCACTTCATTTGTAAATCATTGCGGGATTAGTCTTATTTCGGTTACCTCTAAGCTATTTGCATCCATTCTGTTTCGTAGACTATCCCCAGTACGTGAATCATACTACCGTAAAGAAGAAGCTGGTTTCCGTCCCGGCCGCGAATGCGTGGATCAGTTCTTCACGTTCCGCCAGCTCCTCGAACATCACCACATTTATCACAGGCCCACTATCGTTGCATTCCTAGACATAGGTTCCGCTTTTGACTCCGTTGATCGACCTGCTTTATGTCGTTGCTTGCTAAAGAACGGGGTGCCAGAGAAATATACCGCCATCTTACGAGCACTTTACCTTCATACATGCGGCAGAGTGAGGGTATATGGCAAGCTTTCCTCGCAATTCGCTGCCAATAGCGGTGTGCGATAGGGATGCCCTATATCCCCATTCGTCTTCAACTTCGCAATCGAAGACGTTCTGTCGAATGCTCTAGAAGCTTTCCAACATTTTGACCTAGAGCTTCTACCGGGTGAGCGCGCGACTGATTTAGAGTATGCTGATGATATCGCCTTACTTGGTGACGATCCTCAGGGTATGCAACTCATTCTGGATCGTTTGGCGGTTGAAGCATCTAAGTATGACATGAGCTTCGCCCCATCGAAGTGTAAAGTACTGCTCAAGGATTGGCTTTCACCTGCTCCCGTGCTCACTCTCGAAGGTGCACAACTTGGTCAGGTAGATGGTTCGTCTCCCTTGGGAGCTGTGTTTCTGCTGACGGCACTATCAACAAAGAAGTTTCTCTTCGCATCGCTAAAGCTCCATCAGCATTTGTCAATCTGAGGCACTTGTGGCGTCGTCGCGACGTCTCATTCTCACTAAAGGGCCGCGTTTACAGCACATCAGTTCGCTCAGTATTGTTGCATGGGTGCGAGTTCTGGCCGATCCGCATGGGAGACATGCGTCGTCTTTCTGCCTTCGATAACGGTTGCTTGAGGAGGATTGCTTGTGTTTGGTGGCAACATCGAGTTAATAGTGTTGACGTTCGACGTCGCATGTTGGGGAATGCAAGTATTTCCTTGAACAAACTGGTTTTGTTGCGCTAGTTGAGATGGTTCGGTCACCTCCTACGCATGGCACCTGAGCGTCTACCGCGTCGCGCTCTATTCGCTCGTCAAGGACCTGTTTTGAAGCGACCGCGTGGTGATCAGCCTTCTACATGGCGACAGCACATGCAGTCGCTGACGTCGTGTCTAGCCGCTGTTGGACCCGTACGTCTTCCAGGATGGGGACCCATAGATGAGGATCGCCAATGACTTAACACTTGAAGACGGCCCGCAACCGGAATCAATGGAAGAATTGTGTACAGAATTGTAATGATTCGCATGCCTAATGCTTCAACCATTGAAAATGACAAAACAAGAACAAAAGCGGCGTGTGAAAAACAAACTAAAAATGTTTTGCTCTACTTTTTGTCAAAATGTTCCTTTCTTCCTGCGGCACATTAGCTGAAGTGTGTTGCTCACCTTCAACTGCTATGCCACGATGATTATGGCCCGATAACTCTTCACTTATCCTCTGATCTCCGTGGTTTTCTGTTGGCTCTTTGTCTAGTTGTTAAGCTGCTGAAAACACACACACACACAACCCAACTCCCACCAAACGGTCGTCACGAGGAGGCGTCCAGGACAGTTGCAGCAGTGGGTAGACCATCTGTCAAGATCCAGTCACCACCAGCCTCAGCGCACCATAACCTCTCCCGAAAATATATATATATATATATATGCCCCATGCTGAGGCTGATGTGGCATTCATGATGCTTCTTCACCGCAGTTGGGCTAATCCAACTTACGCTTAAACTAGGTCTTTTTAATTTGGATAAAATTCATTATATTTTACTTGGTTTGTTCTGTGTATTTGATATTCTTCTCCCAACTTGCACACGTCGCTCATGCAAATTGTGGTAAACTTACGTAATTTTATCGCGTGGTATTTTTTATATAACTTTCGGACTTTTTGTGCTTATCGCGGATTCACTTATAACTAATTTCTTCTATGTGCTTATTTAGCGAGTATTTATGTCGTCATATGCGTTTACTTTATTCGATATCGGCATTTTAAATGATTGGCTGTTGTTTGATATCCCAGGTATGGCTGCTTTTGATGTGCATGTTGACAAGGTGCCTACCTGTCTATTATCCGCTACCTCGTCTATACTGGCTCCAGGAGACAGTTTGTCGTTGCTGGAGGGGACAGGGTGCACGGTCCTTGTGGTCGTGCTAGGCTCGAAGAGTGGTTCCATGCACTCAGTGTGGAGCGGACTACGGTCCAGCCACTGCCTTGTGTGTGCGCTTGCTTACCAAATACAGTGTGCTTGTGTTTGCCTGTGAAGGAGTGTGGGCCGGCTCTGTTGATGAAATGTGGCTCCCATCCACATGCCTCCCGGTCTTATTCCTTCGGGTTTACACTGGATATGGGGTGTGGTTGGAGCTGTGGGTGGTGCAGCGCAAGCCATCCATTGTCTTTCAGTAGGCGCAGGCGTCCTGTGGCTGGCCACAGTGACAGGCAGATCCGAAACCGGATGCCACCAACCATATATATATATATATATATATATATATATATATATATATATATATATATATATATATATATATATATATATATATATATATATATCACTTGACCAGCAGTACAAATGTCAGAGTGCCATAACGTATGAACGATCATCAGCTGACCTTTTAAACCAAGTTGCTGGTATACAGCTCAGTAGTGCTGGCGGTTCTCCTCAACGGCAGCGAAACATGAGCACTCAACAAGCGTGACATCTGCCTTTTGGAGCGATTTTGCCACCACTTTCTGTGTTGCATTTTGCACATCCGATAGTGTGACAGAAATCCTGACAGCGAAATGCTTCGCTGGAGCAGCACCTACGGAGTGGATTGCATTCCGCTAATAGGACACCGTAACTGGCTCGACCCTGTTCGCCGCATGAGTCCAACTAGAATGGGGTCACCCGGGGTGAAATCCTTACGAATTAAGCATTTGTTAGGCAATAGCTCTGAGCGAACTGTTAATGTATTTTGTTAGCGTTTTACGTTATGCATTTTACATAAGCTTATAACAACCCATGACCAGGTCAATGAATATATTTTTGTCATTAAAATATTGAGTTAATCCCTACAGCCGTTTCCCCGTAGCTTAGCTATTTTACCCAATGGGCGGGGAAAATAGGTATACTCTGGGGTAAAGTGAGTATATCGCTTTCCACTAGTAATAAGCTCATCTTACAGGAAGAGGATAAAGTAGACGGTAACCAGTTTTGTAGAAAATCATGCTAATGACATATTTTAGGACTGTGAATAAGGCATCAGCAGTATGCCGGTACGCAGTACCGACGCTTCGCTTTCGCGCAGCTACCACCGGTCGCACGCGGGCTAAGGATGCTGCATGGGTCGCCCTGTCCCTACGCAAGCTCGATATCGTGCCGTCAGCTTACAAACCAAGCTCGTTACCTCTAGGCTACGGGCCGACAGGATAATTTTTTTGTAGCAGTGTTGCTTCAAACACATTTAATCATGATACTACGGTCTTTGTCAGTGGTGTCTGTAGCATAAACATTTCACTGACAGCATATTGCTAGTCAAATTTATGTTATTCACGGCTATTACAGGCAGGTTGTAGCGTCATTTTAAGGATATTTGTAGCTGCAATATCGATGTCATCTTCTTCTGGAAAAACGTAGTAAGATTCACCCATTGATTTAGTCCAAAATTTCCTCGTGTACAGGCCCACATCTGGTGTTACAATACCAAGTCCCAAGAACCTGTGTATAACCATTTTGGCTTCATATTTAACCAAAACCCAATCCCCGATGATGATCTTACGAGTTTCTTCATCTCTGCTCATTTGTTTACTTTTTCCTATCTGCTCTTAATCTGTCGGCATGTTAAGGATGGAATTGGCATTGTTTTGAACTTGTCTTCTTCGATTTATTAGCTTTTCTTTCTGTTTTTTTTTCGTTAAGAAATCTGTCTGACATCTCTGTTGTTAATACTTCCCCAGGCATTGCCTGAACACTTTTTTAGCATTGCCCATGGCTTCCAAGTTGAAGGGCGAACACCTCGGTGAAACCGGTTTTATTATGCTTGCCGTACAACTTTAAACGGTGATAATCCAACATTATTCGTACTAGGTTATGGCGTTTCAGTGGTGCTTGGTTGTAGATCCCTAACTACATTTCTTTGTCCTTCTGGTTCCACTGTTACTGTAACTGTGATAACGGTCTGAGCATTCTCCAAGGAAATTACAATTCTGTGCAGGATGACCTCTTAATTAACTGGATACGTCTCGCTGCCTGTAAATCTACTGATAACATTTCTCTGTGGTAATCGGTCGGACGGTTGTCTAACCAGGGAGGGAAAAATTTCCTGGGGTCTTTCTCGAAACTACGTTTTCAAAATAGACTTCCAGTCCGACTTTAAAGGTCTAAAGAATCCAGCGTCTCATGGTTAAAGTGCATGGCTAGAGTTTTTTGGAAAACCCATTATTATTATGCTGTTTTCCATGTCCAACTGTACTGCCCTGTAAATGAGGTGGCTGCCATGTCGAGCATAAATAAGTAACAGTGGCTTTTCTGCATGTGCTACGCGTTGAATAAAATGCCGGAGTCAGTATTCAACAACTGAGTCCTCCATCCATCCTGATTTTGTGATGCCAAAGCCTGATTCTGCAGAACCACCTATAATCCAGGATTGGTGCCATGTAACTTTTTATAATGATCTAAAGGGCAATATAACATCCGGTGGCTGAAGCGCAGAAAAGGACGCTGAAATTGGTACAACCACTTTTGAGGCTTTTGGATCTGCTCCTAAACATGTTTCATCGAGATTAAAGATTTAATGTGGCTTGCCAAGTAGTTCCTTTTCAGTCAGCACTTTTTCCTACATTTTGAAAAATTCATTAACAACCCTTTAGAATGTGCTTCCCAACTTTTGTCAAGAGTTCCGGCTTTCGACATGAGAGCACCCCTCGCCATCTTTGTTCACATCCAAGCACCCAATCTTCGCCAGAAGAGTTGCGTTTAAACGGTTTAGGCCTTCCACTGGATTCTATATAACTTTTGATCGTGGAAACTAGGTCTGCACGATTGTTGGGAAAACCACTTTCTGCTAAATAGCACAAACTGCTAGCAATTATTCTCTTCTCATTAAAAAAGTAGAGGAAGTCGACACGAATCAACTCGTTTGGGAGTTTAAACGATCCACCTTCGTAACGTCTCGTATTTAATTTTCTTCCTCTTGGAAACCGTATATTGGGATTCACTTTTCAATCAAGCCTTCAGCAATTTCTAACTCATCCGGTGAATGTCTGGTTGTTTTGCGAATGTGATTTCCTGGTATTTTGCGTAAGTCAGTATGAAGTAGGACTTGGCTTGATTATTTCCTTAAAACTAGAACATCTTTATGGGCGCAATTTTTATGTACTGTAGTCTATAACTATTAACTCACATCAGAATACAATAGTTGAGGCAGTACCAGAGTTACGAATAAGATCAAACAATTTATCTTCAAGAAACTTGTGTTGACTTTTGCAAACTATAAACCTACCTACTTTACCCCATCTACGTTATTCAGAAGCCATTTTCAAAATAGATTGAATTTCATTTTGATCTGTCTGTAAACTTAAACAAAAACCTACTGATCAATAATATGTAGGGCATACCAGTCTGTGTTTAATATTTCGTTATTTTTAAGGAAGTTTTCCCAGCTAGTGTAAACACTTGGCAGCCATAGGCAAGATAGCGGTCATTTATCATTTCGAGTGCGCCTGTGGCGTTACTTACATCGGTCGAACGGCACGGCACTTGTCAAAGCGCATTAATGAGCACCTTCTACGCTGGTTGCGTTGAGGCGGTACCGGTGCTATAACTAGCTCTGTTATGGCTCATCTAGTTGATAGTGTGCATGAAGTCGATCCAGTCCGCGCCTTTCGAATACTCTACAAGATTCCGCCACTCCAATCGAAAGGCTTCCGCCTCCGCACCCTCGCTACAGCTGGGGCGATCCGTATTCGGTTGTATCAACCGCTTTTGTGTTCACAAAAAAAACTGATCGAAGCTCTTAAGTTACCCTTGCCAGATAAAATGGACGATTCGGAGGCCAGAAGCAATCATTTGACTACATCTTTGCCCTAGTTTACGCTTATCGTTTGCGTTTATTGCTGGTTTTTGTCCCTGGTTGGCACGTGATCCAATTTCATTTGAACTGATCGAAACCACTGTTACTTCCATTGCTCTTTACCCATATGATTGTAAAGGTCTGACGATGAATTCATCGAAAACAATTGTTTACCTTCTGTCCCTTGTTCTTCATGTTTCCTTTACTAATAAATAGAGTTAACCCATCCTGTAGATACAAATACTCTCTCTACCGAGTTCTGGTCCTTTGTATTCCTTCGGTTGGCTGGGCGCGTGTCTGAGCAGTCGGACAGTCGCAGTTTCACAGAGCAGCAAGGCAAGCAGTACGACCGTTTTCCGTTTCAGGGGGAGGCATAGGAAAAATTTTAAGCGTTAGAACACTAAGAAACTTTCCTTTTTCCGTTCTTGCCTCCGTATCTACCAGCATTCACTATCCGCATTTTCCATTTGTATACTGAATACTGTATTAGGGGGCGAGTATAAAGGAGTTATGTGCAACGTTTTCAAAATATGGTGAAGAACGTTATAAAAATTGTCAGACGTGAATATCGTTATCGTTCCCATGTAACTTGTAAAATATCTGACTCACGGTATTGCAGGTCTCTCAAATTTACCAGGTCATCTTAAGTGTGCATTCGTTCTCTGAATCGAATGTTGCGTTTCCTTACGCAAACTATCCTACTTGAAAAATTTACATATTTCACAGTCGCGATATGTATTCAATGCTGGACTGCGCTGTAATCGCCTTAAGTCTGACAGGTACAATTGCCTGTAGCGAAATGCCATTCTTTTGTCTTGTCTCTCGGGTTCGGGTAGTTGCGTGTGAAATGGTGTTCGCTCTAGGAGCCCGTTCAACTTGCGCTTAGTAACCGCCTAATTCTCTTGGGTCGTACAAATTTCGAATTTTATCGTTTACATTGTCGTGCCTGACCGCTGTTTTGGCAAAGACACTCGAGAAGATCGTGAAGACGAGCCTTCTGCAACTTCTCGAATCGAAAGGCCTCTTGACGCCCGCCAAGCATGGTTTAGTGAAAGATCGCTCGTGCATCACCAACCTACTGTTGACGAGGCACGAATGGTTACAAGCGCTGAACCAAGGCAAATCAGTCGACGTCATTTACATTGACTTCAGTAATGCTTTTGACAAGGTAACTCATGCAGTGCTCCTCGACAGGCTGAGGGTGTGCGGTGTTGTTGGCTCGCTGCACCAATGGATCAGGAATTTCCTTGTTGATCGAAAGTGTAGGGTCCAGGTGGACAACCATTTAACCGAGTGGTATCCATCGAGCAGTGGCGTGCCCCAAGGCACTGTACTGGGGCCGATTTTGTTTCTCATCCTTGTAAGCGATGTGCCTCAGCTACTCCAATCACCTTGTGCATTGTTCGCAGATGACTTGAAGGTGTGGAGAGTAATCCGCACACCCAATGATTGTGACCTGCTTCAGCAGGACCTCGACTGCCTCTCCACTTGGTCTGCAGAGGTTAACTTTCCGATCAACCCGGTTAAGTTGCAATTCATGGGGCTGGGTAAATGTGAGGATAGTCGAACCTACATGGCGGCTGGTCAACCGTTGCATCCCGCGCCTTTCGTGCGTGACTTCGGTGTACTCTCACGCTACGACCTAAAGTCCATGGACAACACGAATATGCTTTACCAAAACAGCCTTCGTATGCTTTGGGCGCTCAGGCGCAGCTTCAGCACTTGGTCCGAATAGATTGCCACTCGCCTCTTCGTCTCAATAATACGACCAATGCTAGAGTATGGCTCTCCCGCGTATTGTCCTATCAACCGGGGCGAGGTAGAAAAGCTTGAGCGAGTACAGCATGTAGCCACCAGCTGATTCCCAACTTACGAGGTGTGACGGACGAAGACCGGTGTAAGAAACTAGGGCTGTACACCCTGGCCTATCGTCGACTGAAGGTTGACCTTATCAAGACGCACCGGATATTACATCTGGGAGATTACTCTATGTTGAGACCGCTGCTTCATCTGAGTACACTAAACAGCACACGAGGACACCGGTACTAGCTTGTCGTACGGGATTTGAAGCGGGTCGCTCACCAACTCTGTTTCGAACGCAGAGTGATGAATGTATGGGACGACCTGCCGCAGTACGTAGTTGAGGCAAACTCGGTGTCGGAATTTAAGAACTTCCTGGGCAAACACTTTGCCGACGCAAAATATAGCGCACCACAACATAACGGGTCTTTTTTCCTGAGTGACATTAGACGCAGCTACACAGGGCAAACTCTACTTGCTGCTTTCAACCAGTAATCAGTTCGTCCGACTAGGAGAGTTGATACCAAATCGTCAGAGCGTGGCGTAACAAATAGGGGTCATAACAAAGTGGCGCTGGAGATGGAATACACCTATTTTAAGTCGATGTTTCAGCAGCAGCTCAATTTGTTGTCTGTGTTAACGGGAAACCCTAGTTCTTCCGTTCAGTTAGGTTCCGCTGGAAACTCGATCGGTTGACAATATCGCTGGCAGTATCTCGAATTTCCTGTACGATCCTTGCGCTCATGTCACCTTCGGTCCTTGGTGTAAGCGCTACGAGGACCTATTCACCGTTGACCTGGCTTGCCAGGATGACGCGTGGAATATCCGGCTGCTTCTGCGCGAATTGGGCACGGTCCAGCACCAACAGTATGCCAACTTCGTCTTGACAAAGAACCCCCGCGACGTTAGGTTTGGCGAAACTGTCCGCACTTTGTCGTAGATTTTTGGCGAACAGTCCTCGCTGTTCAACTCCCAGTTCCAATATCTGCGGCTGGCCAAGCGGGATGCCGATGATTTCATCACGTACGCGGGCATCGTCAGTCCGGAATGCGAATGATCCGAGCTTGGATCCCTCACAGAAGAACAGTTCAAGTGCCTGGATTTCATTTCTGGCCTCCATTCCGCTCACGATGTCGACATCGGAATGCGCATTCTCTCCCAGTCGCAGCAAAATATCTCGATCACACTCTAGAACTTGATCGAGAAGTGTCAACTGTTGATCAATCTGAAACATGATTCCGCGATGCTCCAGAATTCTTCCGCACCTGGTCTGGTCCAAGCAGTCGCAGCATCAATGCCGCAATCTTCTGGGTGGCCTACCAACCTGACAGAGCGAAGTTTCCACCCTGTCCGTGCCACTTCTGTGATGCCTGACATTTCCACCGAGACTGCAACTTCCGCCAGCACCGATGCCAGTGTTGTGGCATCCTGGCGCACCGTAATGGCTACTGCAGTCCTACACCGTACAAGGGGGCCAAACCTTGGCTGATCCCCACCCGCAGCTCCGCACAATCCAATGGGGTCAAACCAGGCCTGGACCCCACCCGCAGTCAAACGAAGAGGTCACGATCCAGACGTAAGCCTAAAACTGGTCCAGTTGGCCGCTCCATGAGGTTGCTGGACACCTTCCAAGTCCACACTGACCGCAAGAAGTTAGTCGATGTCCTGATCAATGGACAGCCTGTTCCATTGCAGTTGGACATTGCTTCTGACATCACGATCATCTCCGAGAAACTCTGGCGATCCCTTTGCAAACCACCACTCGAATCAACCCTTCAGTCCGCCGCCTGCGGCTGTGGTGGCCGCGTGCAGCTAACTGGTCCGATGCAATGCTCCGTCTCCTTTCGAAGCGTCACGTTCGACGACATCGGCTATACCACAAAGGCGAGGCTCAACCTGCTTGGTCCCGATTGGCTCGATCACCTTGGCTTGGCCGACCTACTTCTTCGGGCCATTTGCAACGCGGTACAGTCTCCGACAGTACCAACCGACCAAACCGGTGACATCACCAAACAGTTTTCCAGGATGGTCTTGGCCGCTGTACATGCACTCGTTCCGTGTCACAGTTCACTCCCGGAGTTCAACCATTATTCCGTCCCTTACGCAGCCTTACCATTGGTCGATGCTGTACTCAACAGATTGGAAGATATGGGTGTCCTGGTACCCGTGTCCTACACTGCTTGGGCAGACCCGATCGTTGTGGTCAAGAAATCGAATGGATCTCTCTGTATCTGTGCCGATTTCTCCACTGCCCTTAATGCTGCGCTGAAGCCAAACTGCTACGCATTGCCATATCTAGCCGACCTGTTCACGATGCTCAATGGTGGCACCTGCTTCACCAAGATCGACCTGGCAGCTGCCTACCTATAGATCGAAGTTGCTCCTGAGTCGCAACCGCTTCTGACGATCAACACACACCGCGGTCTCCTCCAGGACACCAGACTGCCGATTGGTGTCAAGACCGCTCCAGCCCCCTTCCAGCAGACGATGGATGAAACGATCTCTGTTATTCCGGGTACGGCCGCGTACCTGGATGATCTCATTATTCGTCTCTGTCTTTGGACGGATTCAGGACTATAGCTTTCGTTTGAGGGCTGATAAATGTCAATTCTTCCTTCGATCGATCAAATATTTCGACTTTGTTTTCTATCCTAATGGTCATCATCCTTATCCCGAAAACGTCCGAACCATTCAACAGCTGCCATCTTCCAAAGATATTCATCAGTTGCGGTCCTTTCTTGGCCTCATCAGCTACTACAGTGCTTTCTTACCATCGCTACATCATGTACGAACCCTGCTCAATCGACTGTTGCCAAAAGACGTTCTTTGGCATTGGTCCCCCTCATGCGAGAAGGCTTTCGTGCGCCTGCAAACTATGCTTAGTTCTGACCTGCTATTGACGCATTGCGACCCAACCTTACTCATTTTGGTTGCTGCCGATGTATCCAATTACTTAATCGGAGCAGTCCTCTCCCATCGCTTCCCTGATGGTTCTGAGAAAGCACATGCACGCTCCACGCACACTGGCGTCCGCAGAGAAGAACTACGGTCAGATCGAGAAGGATGCTTTGGCCATCGTCTTTGCCATCATCAAGGTCCACAAATTGCTGTATGGTCAGCATTTCACCTTACTGATCAACGACAAATCATTGCTGTCAGGCTTTGGTTCCAAGATGGACATCCCAGCTTACTCAGCCAGCCGACTTCAACGATATGCCGTTATCCTTCTTGGGTACGACTTCGAAATCCACTTCTGTTGCATCCACAATTTCAGTCAAGCCTCTCGCCTAATCCCCAAGCACGCTACAAACGAAGACACAGTGACTGCCGCTGTCGCCGTGGAGGAAGATGTTCGTCATCAGCTTTCAGACGTTATTCGCAGCCTCCCTGTTACCGCCGCCGATATACGGCGCGCAACTGCACAGGACCCTGTCCTCCACCAAGCTATGGCTTACCTTCAGACACGCTGGCCTAACACTGCACTATCTGGAGAATTTAAGCACCTGTTTCAGCGTCGAGTATCTCTCTACAATTGGTTCCTGCCTCATGACTGCCGATCGAGTCGTCGTTCCTGTCTCTTTTCGACAAGGGTCCGTCAATTCCTTTCTGCGCACCCTGGTATTAGCAGAATGAAGGCAATCGCTCGCAGCTTCGTCTGTTGGCCTGGTATTAATAGTGATATTGAAGATTTGATTCACCGTTGTTCCAGATATCAACAAGCAGCCAAGATGCTACAGCACCAGTATCCAGTCCCCTGGCAACCAGCGGAAAAACCTGGTCTCGAATACCCATTGACTATCTTGGTCCAATCGATGGCATCTCCTATCTGGTCCTGGTTGATGTCTACTCTAAATGGTCTGAAGTCATGACCGTGGACCCTCCTACCACAACGGCAACGAACCAACAGCGAACCTTCAACCAACACGGACCTCTTGATGTTCTGGTGTTCGATAACCAGTCGCAGTTCAAGTCATTTCAATTCGAAAAGTTCTGGCGCCGTCACTGCATCCAGCGCCTCTCATCATCGCCCTGCCATCCACAATCCAACGGTTACGTGGAACGTTCGTCGACACTTTCAAGTGAACGCTCTTGAAAGCTCGTGCGGAGGGGACTGTGGAAATCATTACCCAAACTTTCCTGTTCGCCCACAGAACCACACCGAATCCAGCAGTCCTAGGAGGAATATCACCCGCCTAAGCATTAATGGGCTGGAAGCTGCGCACCACACACGAAGCGCTGGTTCCAACCAAAGAGCCACCAGAGGAAAGCAAAGTCCTCACCAGTCGCTAGGGCTTCGCTGTTGGTGCTCCCGTATTCGTTCGTGATTACCTGGCTGGTCACCCAAACTGGATCGAATCTACAGTAACGGGCCATCGTGGTAGTATGCTACATGATGTTGTGGGAGACGAAACATGGGTGCGCTACCAAAACTAACTTCAACTGCGACGCGGAACATCATCATCATTCACCATTATACACGTCAGCTAGAGGTGGGAAACACCTCAGCTACTGTGGCACAATACATAAAGAAAAAGAAAATAAATACAACAGTTGCATGTCAGCTGAGCTACCAGCAACGGATAGGCATCGTTCCGGTAAGCTGCCAGCCGGATACTAGGCAAAAAAGTGTATGTTTTACGCTATGAAATGAGATGGTACGTGGAGGGGGGAGGCTAAAAGCGATGGGGAGGGACAAAGAAACTCACAGCACGAACGCCACTGAGGTCGGCTCCTTGCCATGTCAGCAAGTGTATCCAGCCAAACGTATTCACCGTCTTTTGGACTCTAACCAAGGAGCCGAGACGCTTCAACCGGGGCCAGCTCCTAAGTGAGGGTCTTCATTCCTCTGGACCAAGTCATCGCTTAACCACCACTCCTCTTCTTCCATCCACATCCCCGGTGAGCAAACAACGCACGTCGTAGAAGTCGGTGGGCTGGCATGCGCAGCACGTGACCGAGTCATCGGAGCCTGGTACGGGAAATAACGGTGCTGAGCGGTTCATTTCCTTCTCTTGTGCCGTAAACAAGGCGTCGAACACGCTCGTTACTCACGCGGTGTTCCCACCATATGTGAGCCAAATTGCGAAGGCACCGATGGTCGAACGTAACTTACCTTTTTATATCCGCTGATCTAAGGAGCCAGGTTTCACAACCGTACAGTAAGGTCGAACGTACCGCTGCATTGTACACTCTACCCTTCAGGGCGAGAGTTATGTCGCGCCGCCGCCATAGGTGGCGAAGGTTAGCAAAAGCATTTCGAGCTTTTGCTATACGGTTCGTGATCTCGTCTTCGATCCCAGGGTTGTTGATACAACTTCCCAGGTAGTTGCATTTTTGAACAACTTCTAGCTGATCTCCACCAAGGGCCAGCGAAGGAGTCGATCCCTGCTAATCGTGGAGGAAAGCGTTGTACTTCGATGGTGCAAAGCAAAGTCCGAGGCGGCCGACAGGCAGTGTTAATCTGTCCAGTGCAACTTGGCACGTCTGGGAGTTTTCACAGATTAGGGCAATATCATCAGCATGCTCCAAGTCAAGAAGTCGTTCTCCTGAGAGTAGCTCCACACCTTCTAAATCGCGTCCCGTAAATGCAATCTCCATGACTTCGTCAATAGCGAAGTTGAAGAGGAAAGGTGACAATGGACATTGTCTCACACCGCTAGTGATATTGAAGGGCGGTGACAGCTTGCCGCAAACCCTCACTTTAATCGAGCTACGCGCATAAAATGCTCGGATAATATGGATATATTTCTTCGGCACACACTTCCAGAAAAAACAGTTCCAAAGGGCACATTGATCAACCGAATTGAAGGCACCTTTGATGTTGTGGGACACGACAGCGGTGGGCCGCCAATATGTGACGTTGCTCCAACAACTGACGCAAAGTGAAGATGTGGTCAATGCAGCCACGATCTAGACGAAACCCGACTTGCTCTTCACGAATCTGGCTTTCGCGAGCGCCAGTCAGTCTGTGAAGGATTATGGAGGCGAGTAATTTGGAGGCGATGGAGATCAGACTGATTCCTCTATGGTTACTGTATTCCGGTCATGAGTCTCCCTTGAAAATTGGGACTATGACGGAGCGGCTCCAGTCGGTTGGGACAGTTTCCTGCTCCCACAGTTTTACTGGTAATTCATGTAAATCATCAACAAGAGCAGGGTCCCCGAATTTGAATAGGGCTGGATGAAGATCATCTGGTCCCGCGGCTTGTTTTAACTTCAACAGTCCGATCTGAACTTCGACTTCTGAGCGAGAGGGTGGATCCAAAGTAACAGCCCATGGAGCAGAGCGATCACTGGCCGACGACGCGGAACGCTCAATGAAGAATCCAAGTCCGCCACACAAATACCGCTGCACATACTATTGGATACTTTCGGAATCGCTACGCAACAACCGGGCCTGCGGAAGTTGTTCAGCCGACGTCAAACCCTAATGGTCCTCACCGCAGGTCGAAATGCATCCGTCAAAGGACCGAAAGACTACAGATCGACCCGCAACTAAAACGGTATGTTCAAACTTGTAGAAGGATGTTACGGCAACCCAACGTCCCCACACGATTACATGCTAAAACCACAGAAGGCAAAGAGACTCGCTTTCAGACCAGTGCATATGTTTCGATCAACCTTCCAACTCGTGAAACATTCAACCTTTTTTACCTAAGAAACAATTATTTTTCCAGTCCAGCGTTCGTATCTACCAACATTCAGTTTTCGACGTGTTCCGTTGGCATATTCACATAGTGCGAATTCACTTTCTTATGCCTTGCTTCCAGGGTTTTCTTACCCAAACCATTTTACGTGAAAAATCCACATATTTCACAAGCGCGATATATGATCTAAACTGGACTGCTCTTTAATCGCGTTGAGCCTGGTCGGTTAAAGTGCCTGTAGCGATAGGCCATTCTTTTGTCTTGTCTCTCTCGGGTTCGGGTAGTTGTGTGTGAAATTGCGTTCGCTCTAGGTGCTCGTTCAACTTGCACTTAGTAACAGTGTTGCGCCTAATTCTCATTGGTCGTTCAAACTTTGAATTTTGTCGCTTACGTTGTCGTGCGTGAATATAGTTCCAAGTTACTTTCGTTTGTCCGACTAGGAGAGTTGATACCAGATCGCCAGAGCGTGGCGTAACAAAGAGGAAGCCATTACACCATGGCAATTTCTCCAACCTCTATCTACATTCTGCATGGTCCGACGCGCAGTTTATCAAGGGTCACATTATCTGCTGCATACAGCAGGGCGGATAACCGAAAACATGCTACTGCTGACGCTTTCGTTCTTTCTTTCCCGCTTGTTTCCCTTACTTCCATCCTGACCCCTTTACTATCATTCTTCCTATAATTCCCAGTTTAATTAACAGCCACTACAATGTCACTGGTATCATACCACCTGCAGCTATGTTCCCTTACTACCCACTGAACACTGGTCGCTAACAACTCATTCTAAGGTGACGTTGTCCCATTTCGCCGGCGGTGTTCCACGTTCGCACTCTAATTCAAACAAGTCAACAGGCTCTACTCGCACGTACGTTGTACACGCTGGCTATTGACGTATGTTGTGTGTCCGAAACTAGGATCAATGACCCTAACGGGGTTGTTGAATTAACTGTCCAGTGCTTGTCCTCTTGTTATTAGTCGCACACATCCGGAGACGCGGATGCAGCACTCACGGCTCGAACTGGGGTAAGTATCATTCTGAGATTCAAGCCTAATCCATCAATGGTTGATTGGATTCCAGTGAACAGCCGTTTGTGTGCAGCCCATTTGACAATTTCAACTAAAGCTGATTCACGAAGTGGTACAAGAGGGTGTTTGTTTGTGAATTCCGCCTATGCTCCCCCGACTGAAGTTTTGATGCTGTCAACCAGACATTCTATCACGAACTGAACACGCTACTACGCAGTGCTACCAGTTCAGATATTCTAGTACTTGCAGGGGATATGAACGCACAAATAGGGCGTCTGAGCTCTTCAGAAGCTCAGCTAGGGGGTACTTATGGGTTAAACTCCGAACGGACTAACAACGGCGAGCGTCTATTGCAACTGTGTACGGAGCACGAGTTGTTTCTTAGTAGCACTGCGTTTAGACACAGTGGGCGCCGAAGTGGCTGGCCAGCGATGAACCCAAATTGATCACATTGTCATAAGTTACGGGCGGCGTGGTTCCATCCTGGATTGCCGCTCGTATTGAATTACCTGCGTCGACTCTGATCATGCCTTGGTACAGTCGTTTCTCCATGAACTTTACTGGGAGGCATACCAAGCGTGTCACCAGAGTAGTAACGGCGAAATTGCCCGGCGCTCGGTCACGCAACTCTGTCAAGACGCACTGCGTACTGAACTTTCACCGTCTGGTCCTACTTTCACTGCACTTCAGTGGGATAGGATCACTGCCGCCATGCCCGACGCAGGAGAATCTGCTTGTGACACAGTCAATCGTCAACGCACCAGACACTGGATACCCGAGAGGATGGTGAACCTGTTGCGATCCAGAAAATTCTGCCAGCTGGCTCTGAGCACGGTGTGACCAGACCGACTTTTGGGCGCGAACTAAAGCGGAGCCTGCGTACTGACGAGGAAATCTGGTGGACCAGTCGGGCTCACGAAATGGAGGATGAAAGAGCAGCAGGGAATTATCGCAAGCTCTTCCAGCTGATCCGCACCACTGGTCCACCACTCACCACTGGTGGTGAGGTCCTCTGCAAAGCACTGACTTCCCTCTTCGAACATGTCTGGAAGGAAGAGTATCTCGGCTAACTAGTGAATTGATTATAGTGGCACTATACAAGAAGGGCAGTCGCAGAGAATGTGCTAACCACAGGGGTATTAGCCTAACGCCAGTTGTGATAAAATTACTGGCGTCGATTCTCATTCTTCGCCTCACTGTGGAACGAGGTATCTCTGATTAGGGGTAAGGAGGCAGGTTCCTGCCCAGGACGTTACTGTACTGACCATATATTCACTCTGATCAGGTGTTAGAGCATTGCCAAGCTTACCGCAGATCGAGAATAACCATGTTCCTGAATTTCGTGTGTGCTTTCGATTTAGTCGATCGATGCGTTCTGTTCGAACTACTTGCGCGGAAAGGTGTTCCCACGAAATATGTGATCATACTTCGTGCTCTATACTCGAACACTACAGATCGCGTCAGGGTCTACGGTGACCTGTCGGATAGCTTTCCGACAACAACTGGCGTTCGTGAGGGTTGTCCGGTTTCCCCGTTTTTGTTCAATTTCCTCGTGGACACCACCATGAAATGTTCACTTAAGGAATCTCACGATGTAGGCGTCGAGGTCCTTCCTGGTGAAATGTTAGTTGATCTCGATTATGCGGACGATCTCGTCTTACTTTTCGACGATGTTGTGCCGACACAATCAACCCTGAATAGCCTGTCCAGAGTGGTCTCATTATTTGGCATGCACTTCGCATCTTCAAAGTGCAAAGTGTTGCTGCAGGACCACTAGCCACTTGATGACCCCTTAACCCTTGATAACGAGGAATTTGGGGTGGTTGCACGATCCACTTACCTTACAGCTGCATCAGCAAAGATAAGCGCATAGAAAATGAAGTCAGTTCACGTATTGCAATAACCAGAACTGCCTTCTTGAACCTGCAGCATCTTTGACGAAAAAATGGAGGCTCCCACCATCTGAAAGACCGTGCTTACAAGGCCGCAGTGAGGACTGTCCTGCTCTATGGTAGTAAGACTTAGCCCCTTCGGTCTGAAGATCTGAGGCGCCTTCAAGTTTTTGACCATCGTTGTCTGCGGAGCATTGCTGGTGTCGAGTGGCACCAGCGTGTCCGCAACGATGATGTGCCTAGGCGAGTACTAGGGAGTGATAACCAAGCTAGTTCCTTAGAACAACAGATCGCACCGTATACGCTGCGCTGGCTTGGTCACGTACTACGTATGCTCGGTCACTGCTTGTCTGGCAGGGTCTTGTTTAATCTGCCCGATGTAGAGTGGCGCAAGTCTCGAGGTGGACAAAAGTTGACTTGGGAGCGGGAAATGAAGTCACTGACAACCAAATTGGGTGCCGTTGGTCCGTCTCGCCTTCCGGGTTGGAGTCCACGTGGCCCACCTTGTGGCTCGCAATCGAAACTGGGGGCGCGTCTGCTGCCGTCCCCTATCGGACTGCCTGGTTGTGATGTGTTTGGTGCTGAGTTATCTGCGGGGTACTGACTGATTATGACGCGGGGCAGTGAAAGCCGCAAGGAAGCTGTCTCGCTGATGATGCCAGTTGTTTGTGACAGTATGTTGTTGACAATGTGTTGACGCATTGACACTGAATGTTTGCTTAGAGCATTAAGGTTTTCCGGTAACTCATCCTTCTCTCTATCTTTTTTAATCCACATATCATCATGGTTTTGTGTCAGCCAAACATCAGTTCAAATGGCTGATGTACTGCTGTTGTTGATTGTTGATCTGCTACATGAGCAGGTATATCAGCGCCTGTGGAATAGAGAATGAGATCACCATCTGTGTGACAAATGCTCGAAGCACTTCTGCTAATCCTTGCTGTGTTGCGGGTACATCACCCTTATTAAAGCATATCGGCTTATTGTAATCGCTGACCTCATTTCCTTGCCGATGCCATCAGTAGAAGTTTGGAGAAACCTAGCTTGGAGTTCATTGACCAGGAATCAGCCAGTGAAAACGTTTACCGACAGCTGATAGCTTCTAACAGCACGGAACTTTCTATAGTACATATCCAATGCTGCTTTGAATAATAACAACGCCTTATTTTCCGAGCTACATTACGACCTTCGTCGAGGTCTTCGTCTTCTGATTAGGGAAGTATATTGATCATGATTTTAAATAGCTTTATTAGATATCCTTACTGCCAGCGCAAAAAGCAACGCTTGCCCTAAAGGGTAGGGTCTACAATGCGGCCGTCCATCCAACTCTACAGTCGTGAGACTTGACCCACCAGATCCACAGACGTGATTGCGTAGGGTGCGTTCGGCTGTCTCTTCATACCTTCTGGGAACAGCGCCTAAGTAATAAAAGTCTTCGGCATGTTGTATTTTGCGCAACACGAGCGCATGAACCGCTCAGTACCGTCTTTTTGCACACTAGGCTTTGATGACTGGGCCACATGGTGCGCATGTCGGTATACCAATTCCGGCTAGATGTGTTGTTTGCGCGTCCGGAATCTGGATGGAAGAAACGGAGAGGCCAGCTGGTGAGTTGATTCGTAAGGATGGAGACTGCCAGTTCGAACTCGATTTTCCGACCATTGGGTTGGGCTGGCGGGACTATGTACACATTTGCTTGGAGACATCTGTTGACATTGCCAAGAAGCGACCTCAAATGCATTTACGGTGAGAATTTCTTTGCCATTCTTTCTTGAGCCCCATTCGACCATGTTTCCATTCCAGATGTATATATTCAAGTATTGTCATCTGTATTTTTTGCTTTTAGTTTTACGTTTCATACGAATTCCAACTGGATTTGTACTCCGGGGAAAATAGAAGTATAAAAACAAATTTTACATGCGCCCAGTAAGTGCATACCTATAGTGTTGCAGGTGGGTTTCCACTTTTTACGGATTGAAAATCGCCATGGATAGTTCCTTGGTTCACACACTTCGAGTTAGTTCCAAAAGTCCAAAGCAATATATCGGACTTTTAAGCAGGAAATGTAGTGCTGGAAAACAAATCGACGACAGATAACCGTCTAGCTGGAAAAAATGCAGGTTATGAAGTTCAAGAGTGCACCAGTTAAAAAGAAGAAAAGAGCGATCTATAGCGCAGTGCCCCACAGCGAATAAGTCAACAGGAAGCGAAAAGGAAGCAATTTTCAAAGCAGTGAAAATGGCGCCAACGAAGAAGAAATGTGCAGTGTTTTGCTCCTCATAACATAGATTTCATAAAAAAGAACAGCTAACACACTATAATAAGCAGCAGATATTGGTTGTTAGGATCTCTAATGTTCCAGTAGATGCTGCCTGTTAATCGCACTGCAACAAAGTGCACACGTTGAGATATTTTAGTCTTACCGATGACCTGAGGCTTTAAATGGTAACAAGTGAACTGAAATTCTCCGCTACCTTGGACGTGAACCTGTCAGGGGACCGAATCGAAGCCTTGCAATTGCATGTAAGCCGAAATTAGTAAGCAAACGCATGTCAGCACAAAATGAGGTCTAAACATTTGGGGGGAAGTAATGTTGAAACGGCATGGTGGTGATGAGGAGCGTGAGAAGGAATAAGGAATGGGGATTCCTGAACTGTAGCACCATCCGTTTACCGCGCTTGAAGTATCAAGTAGGGTGCCTTTTATTATTCTTCACGATGACCAGAGCACCAGGAACTCAATTACTTATGTAGTCACTGTATAATATTTACTGGGCGCTTTCAGGTTATCCAAAAGTAGACAGACAAACATTTCTTGTTCTGAGTCTTTGCATTTGGTTCAGCAACTTAATCGCAATGCATCGGGGGTTCTGCTGGGAGCCGAGGGTAGTCCATCTTTACTCTTGTTATTCTTATTATTATTGTTATTAGTATTATTATGTGGCCACCATCTTCCTAACCGAAATCCTGAAAGACCAGTAGGTTAGCTTTATCATGCATGTAATCAGAAGCAAAAGACGGCTAGGCGAACAATCTTGTTTTCGGTGGTTCGCATCAGGCCAATACACCACAGAAAGTAGGAATAAAACGAACACAAGGTATTTAAATACGATGAATCAATGAAGTGAATGGGCCGATCAATGAGATCAAGTGACAACACTGGCTAGGGCAACATTAGTGGAATGGTTAAGCGTGACGTCATTACATGGGGAAGCTTGTGGCCATGGTAGCTGTAGCGTGTTTGGAGCAAGCAGCCCAGGCATCCAAACTGTTATTCTCCGATACAACATGCGTTGGCTTGGTCACCTATTGTACATGCCACCCTATCGCCTTTCCCGTCGAGCGTTTTTTTTGCACTCACCAGAAAAGGTTGGAAAAAGTGCAGCTGTGGACGACCAATGACGTGGAGGAGAATCAATAAAGCAACCACAGGCTTAGTATCCGTTGTACTGGTCAGCCCTCCAGGATGAGGACCACGCGACTCGGACTGCCACTGATTCGGAACGCTGGAGGTGATGGCTTGCAATAGACATCAGTGGCGTCAGTGTTGTTCAACCACATGGTCTATTAGTTAATGTTTAAACGAACACAAAAATAAAAACAAAATATCCCTGTACAGCATGGGTAAAACGCAAAAAATCGTTTTCTTATGTTGTATTTCGTTTCTCCTCTTCTCTCGCCATGGTTCTGATAGCACCTTGTAATCGGTTTATGAAGATATATATATATATATGTACATATATATATATATATATATATATATATATATATATATATATATATATGGTTGGTGGCATCCGGTTTCGGATCTGCCTGTCACTGTGGCCAGCCACAGGACGCCTGCGCCTACTGAAAGACAATGGATGGCTTGCGCTGCACCACCCACAGCTCCAACCACACACCCCATATCCAGTGTAAACCCGAAGGAATAAGACCGGGAGGCACGCGGATGGGAACCACGTTTCATCAACGGAGCCGGCCCACACTCCTTCACAGACAAACACAAGCACACTGTATTTGGGGAATCAAGTGCACACAAGGCGGTGGCTGGACCGTAGTCCGCTCCACACTGATTGCATGGAACCACTCTTCGAGCCTAGCACGACCACAAGGACTGTGAACCCCGTCCCCTCCAGCAACGACCAACTGTCTCCTGGAGCCAGTATGGACGATGTAGTGGGTAATAGACAGGTAGTCACCTTGTCAACATGCACATGAAGCGCAGCCACATCGGGGATATCAAGCAACAGCCAATCACTTGAGAGAAAGATAACAAAGAAAATAAATCGGGTAATGCAAAAGGAAACGGTGACATAAGTCTTAAATTAATGAGCATATGAAATAAGTTCTTTACAAAAGAATCCGAGATATGTTCACGAGATCAGGAGATTTATTTTACGGAAATGCCGCAAACACGAAAATGTTATCAAAATTAACTACAATTGCCTTAAGCGATGTGTGCAAGTTTGTAAAAGAGACTACAGGTAGACATTTATATGAGAAAGAAAAGAGTTAGGACAAAATTGAAAACCCACTACCTATAATAAAGAGACTTGGCATGCATGCACGAGGTTAGTAAATCGAATGCAGCGCACCTACAAACGAGATACTCACTACTGTTACTGGGACCAGTGTGGTGCGTTTCACCAGTTGGGCTTTGATTCTGCTGCAGTTTGGTTCGCCAATCCACAGCTTGTGAAAACGCTTGGAGTTTTGGGCTGTACACTTTGAAGAGCAATTTATTCAGCCGGCATTGTCAGATTTCTCGCCTGTCAGTGAGCGCCCTGCTCCGTGGGCTCTCTCTTTGCATTCGCCCTCGCTCCGAAGTCGAGAGTGTGATCGAACTGCTTATATTATATAAGGTCGTGGGACTAGACGATCTTCATCCAAGCCTCTTCAAATTTGGTGCATCGGCTCTTTTTGATGCTTTAAATGTGTGACAAGTGAAACTGTGGGAGCAAGAAACTGTCCCCACCAACTGGTATCGCTCGGTCTTAGTCCTATTTTTCAAATGAGGTTTACTTTCGGAATGCGGCCACTGTAAAGGAATCAGTCTGATCATCACCTAAAATTTGCTTGCCTGCGTCATTCTTCACGCATTGACTCGCACACGTGAAGCCCAGATTCGTGAGGAGCAAGCCGGGTTTCGCCGAGGTTGGGGCTGCATTGATCACATCTTCTCTTTGCGTCAATTGTTGGAGCACCGTCATATATATTGGCGGTCAACCGTTGTCTTGTTCATCGACATCAAAGGTGCCTTCTATTCAGTTGAGCGACGTGCCCTTTGGTACTGTACTCAAGGAAGGTGTGCCCGAGAAAGATGTAAATATTATCCGAGCGCTTTACGCGCGTAGCTCGGGCTGAGTGAGAGCTTACAGCAAGCTGATGCCGCCCTACAATTTCTCTAACGGTGTAAGACAGAGATGCCGGTTATTGCCATTCCTCTTCAACTTCGCTATTGACGTGGTCATGGAGATCGCGTTCACAGGACACTATTTAGAACGGGGGTGTCCAAACTCCGACCCGCGGCCTCTTCATGAGATAATAATTTCACTCTTGGATTTTTTCATACATGTATACGTTTTGTTATTATTCTAATGTCAGACTGAATATGGCCCGACATAACTTTACGTCACGAAATGTGGCCCTCCTTGCAAAACGTTTGGACACCCCTGACTTAGAAGGTATGAAGCTGCTCCTTAGTGAACTACTTCTTGACTTGCAGTACGCTTACGTCATTGCCCTCATCTGTGACATCTCACAAACGTGCCAAGCTTCACTAGACAGATTTACACTGGCTATCAGCCGCTTCGGGCTCTGCTTTGTATCCTCAAAGTGCAAAGCCTTCCTCCAAGATTTGCAGGGACCGCCTCCTGCATTGATCCTTGGGGGGGTCAGCTAGAAGTCGTTCGGAAATTCAACTACCTAAGCAGATGTATCAGCGCCCTTGCGAGCGAAGACGTGATCACGACCCGTATAGCTTAAGCCCGAGGCGCTTTTGCTAACCTTCGCTACTTATGGCACCGGCGCAACATCACTCTCTCGCTGATGGAAAGAGTGTTCAATGCAGCCGTAGGTTCGACCTTGATCTACGGTTGTGATACTTGGCCCATTAGATCGGCAGACATAAGAGACTAGCTATGTTCGACCATGGGTGCCTTCGCAGTTTGGCTCATATCTGGTGGGAACGCCATGTAAGCAGTGAGCGTGTTCGACGCCTTGTTTATGGCACAGAAAGGAAATAAACCGCTCAGCCCTGTTACTTCACGCACCAGGCTCCGATAGCTCAGCCACGTGTTACGCATGCCGGCTCCCACGACGTGCGTTGTTTTCGCGCCGGGGGTGTGGATGGAAAAACAAGAGATAGTCAAGCGATGACTTGATCAAGAAGAATGAAGGCCCTTAGTTCGCAGTTTGCCTCGGTTGGAAACACTGATTAGGGTCCGAAAAACGATGAACACGTGTGGCTGGATACGTTTTTGTTATGGCTAGGAATCCACCTCAATGGCGTTTGTGTTGTGAGTTTCTTTGTCCGTCCCGCATAGCTTCTCGTTCCAACTATAACCTCATTTCCTACGCATAACAAACATTTTTTGCGACACAATAGCTGGCTGTTAGCTCTGCGGAACGATGTCGACCCGGTATTGGTGGCCCGCTTGGCTTGCCTCCGTCGCTTTTTGCTTTTATGTATTGCGGCACAATAGCTGAGGTATTTCCTACCTCTAGCTAGCGTGTTCAACGATGATGATGGTTTGCTATGCATGTAACTGGTGTACATTGCTAATACTCATTTCATTACACGCCCCGTCGCCAGATTTCGGTTGACGTGACTCACACAGCCCTGTTTGTGGAATAACTTGACTGACGTTTAGCATTTATTGAACAACTCCGTTTAAGAACTCTTTATCCTGCCGTCCTTCTCAGCACAAGCACTTCTTTCTGCGGTAGTCTGCACTCACGGCACCCCAGTTTCCCGCACGATCGCTTCATTTTGCTGGACACACGTCTGGGCTTCTTGGTTTCATCATCCCTATCCACATGTGGTTTTTGTAGTTGTATGGCATCAACGCAGTAACAACTTACTGGTAAATTGAACATCTTGTAATATGATTGGAACCGATCGATTATTCATGATTTAAGAAGGGTTTTAAGACGGCCGGTGGGCATACTTGGGTGGGTAACGTTTCGCTTTTGCGAATGCTAACAGCTACTAAACAGAATGGATGGGCTGGAGTTATCGAATGTGTGGTGTGATGTCTTAACCCTACTAGTCTGAGGAGCATCGGCGGACGGATGTGGGGCCGAAATCGTACATCTCTCCACCTCTGCCCCAACCACTGGAAGGGACTGAATTGTGCTGACATTGTACAGGGAATCGCTTGAGATCTTTCCATCCCTAATAGGTCACTTGAAACGATACTTTGACTAGTAATGTGCCCATCCTCCCATTTACATCTCGCTCGTCCCAGTTTGCCATAAATCCTACCTCAATCACCTGCTACTTCACTTGGCCTGGCAGGGCCTCTGTGTCAAAAGCGAAATATGACCGTTCAGCTATACTAGTGTATTGCTTTTTCTTTTAGTTGACGCGACTCACTAACACTCGGATGCACCTTACGGTTGTTGCGCCTCATTGTTGGATCTTAGAGTGCCTGCCGTGTGCTGCAACAAATCTTGGTTAATGCCACTATCTGCCTTTTCGCCGGTGTACATTTTCAACAGACTAACGTGTGCCGAAAACAGACTTCAAGCGTTTCTTATCGTAGTGGTCCCGGTTAAGATCAAAATCTTTGAAAGTGATCGATGTTTATACCGCACTGTTAAAACGTCCGAGAACTTTATTTCTGCTTGTTCAGTCAATGCGTAAGTCATAATGAAGTTCTAGTGATGGGGTGGGGGACAACTTTACCGTTTGTGTCGCTGTTGTGTTGTACTTGTGTGATGAAAATTGTTCTTCACTGGGTGAATGACCTCTTGGAGTCGTCAAAGCCTGGAACCATGCTACCATTCACGAAATTGTGATTTGCATTTAACGGAGAACAGCCTTTCTTCAGTGTTATACGATCCACAGCAGCAACCGTCACAATTTATTCCTACTTCGAATTTGCACTGCCTAACAGTTTCTAATGTACTTGTTTTTTAATCTTTTCCGATATGGGTAAGACAAAACGACAGCGAATACTTCGGTGAAATTATAATATATAAAATATGTGTATTGCTAAGTACCCTGGATTTCGAGTTGGTTTCACCCGTGTACAGCCTTAATATCTAGTAGGCACAGCGGGTTTCCACCTCATCGTCCAATCGGTCCACACGCGCATAGCCACTGGGATTTGGGGTACCGCATCGGAAACGATAAAGCCTGTTCATCGGGCTAGACCCCATCCTTTTGTTCGCGCTTGGCGTCCGCGTTCACTCCTATCGGTAGTGGACAGGGGATTCTTTGGCACACACACACACACACACACACACACGACTCCGCTGCGGGGATGATGGAGGCGTCGGGTTCATAAGGATTTCTCCTGCTTTTTCTTTGTCTTTCCTTTGATTATCCCCACCTTGCTTGCGAGCCATTTCACTTTGTGCACCACCTCTTCCTGCATGAGCTTGAAACACATGGCGAAGACGGACAATCCGATTGCAACGTAGAGTGATATGATAACCAGTTTCTCTTTCGTGTTCTCAGAGTCTATTTTCGTGCCTGGACGAAAAGAAACAGCAAGAGTTATCCTCCAGCGTTGTATTGATCATTTAAACAATTAACCTCCTGGTACTATGTCTCATAGCTCTCCTCTCATCAACCCTCATAGCTACTCTTTTTCTATTTATCGTTCTTCCGATTCATAGCCAATACTTTTCTAGGTAACTGTACACTATCTCAGACACATAATATACATGTTCTGGCTGTAAATTAGTTTCTACTGATATTTTTGGCATTGAGAAACAATTCCTTTTCGTTATTCGTTTGCACTAGTTATTTATTTTTCTGCGTCTGCTAACTCTTGCAAGTTTATCGCTGTTCTCTCATCGGACTTCACTTCAGAGAACTAGTGCAGTCAGTCAAGATTCCCGACCCAACTTGTCAGAGTGCTCATGGGGATCTGATTTCTTCGGATCCCAGAGACTGCATCCTAGTTTCGGCTCCTAAATGGTTTGGCGTTTTTGGTGTTACGTTCAATGCGCTAACTGATCGATGCCTCTGACTCCACCGTCAACTTCTTCATTTCGCGTTTGTCGAACACAAGCACTTACCATATCACCTTCTATGCATTAAATGAACCACAGCCTGTAAACTACACCGCAGAGGGCACTCATTACTCCTGAAGGGTATGCTGCTGGATTTCTTCTCCAAACGATCTTACTATCTATGAGCGTGAATTCAACATCGACCGTCATATTTTATGCTAGTCGCTCAATGCGTCTTTTGGCATCCGCAACATCATTGTTGCTGTCTTTACGACTGCAGTTCTCAGGTGATCAAACCTGCTGGTCTTATGCAAGTGTCTCTTGGTAGCTTCTGTGTGTATGTGTGTTTTATTGGTCCTCACAACCGACCACTCGTCATTGGGGGACTCCTTTCGTTGCAACTACATCTGCTTGCTTCACGGATTAAAACAAACCTTGAATTACAAACCTATAGCAAAACACAACTCACCTGGCACAATGTCTCCGAATCCGATTGTTGATAGCGTGATGAAACAAAAATAAGACCACTTCAGGTACTTCTTGTCTTCCCAAATGGAAAACACTATGGCTCCGATCACTATGTATGTGGCCATTATTAGCAGCGAAAGACTTATGGGTACAGTGACTTTGGAGATATCTTCTTCAGAGCTGAATCCGTCTCCGAAGGTGAACAACGATAGATCCTCTTCCGTATGTGCACTGTCTTGTTTCGAGTAGTAGCTCAACTGCACTTGCACGTCACTGTTAGGATCTCCCCTGGAAGAAGCAATTGACAAACGAGACTTCCCCTGTGCGAGCGCCTTCTCTACCGACTCGTCTTCCATCCTTTCAGTTGCTGCCCGATTCTGGATTACAACTGAGTTTGCCAAACTTTGTGCATGTTGTCTCTGAAATCGCTGGGAACTGTTGATTGGTGGAAACTGTGTCACGTTTGTCGAATTGAATTGGAGTGTTGAGAACTTTGGACAATAGCGGCTTTCTGCGCTGGTTGATGGATGTGTACTTCTTATGTCACAGAGTGCCTCAGTGCCAGTCCTTCCTATGCGACTCCTTTTGACCTCAGTACTTGTTGCAACGTTTGCAGGTAGAGTTTGTTTGTCAGATGGCACTGGACGCGTCTTTTCCATTGTTATTGGGTAGTTGTCATCGCTTGCACTCTCCATATCTTGAGCAAGTGGATTTTCAAATATCGTGAAGTTGGCGACGTTTGTCTTTCTGACACAGTCATCTTGTTTCATACTAGCTGTCTTCGCATCCTTCACTGTTCCTGCCGCTTGCACCCCGCTTGTGATCGATGGCGCCAATAACGCCCTCGGCTTGTTGTTCTGAATCCATTTCATAATTTTTGTGGAATCACTCGTTTCCATTCCTTGAAATTCTACACCCGCCGACGTCTCTTGGTAAACCGCATTTGCCTTTTCAGTCCTGTGAGACATCTTCCTGCTGTCCAATTGACCAACTCTACTAGCTTGAGTGCTTTGTGGCAGTGTTGATGTAGTAAAAGGTGTAACCTGCGGACTTTCATCAACGAGTTTCGATAGCTCCTTTTCATCATCGATAGATCTTACTTCCAAGTCCAGGTCAATATCTTTCCAGCAAATTAGAGGTATGCTGACCTCTGTTTCCGTGTCGCTATCCAGAGAAAGTATTTCCAACGTCTGCTCCGGTGGTTTCCCGGATGTTCGATTTCGACCGGTCATGGTTTTCCGCCTTATCGCGTCAATATTTCCATAGGAGAGTGCGTTTCTCAAACGGTTCTCTTCCAAACGCATTTGTTCCCGCATCCTTTTCGCCATTCGCCTTTTGTGTCGACGTTGCCTTTCAGCAGATCTAAGGTATCTCGCATCTAGATAAAACTTTCGATGCTGACCGTCAAAAGTGAAATAACGCGCCTGATTCACTTGCATATTGTTTCTGGTTGTTGACTGCGCACTCGGTAGCACAGTACTTGTGGGATCAGTCGGTGGAATTTCCATCTGAGCCGATAGACTAGCACTTAACGTCGATGTCATTCCAACCGGAAGTAAGTTGTACTGGCCAATCTTTCCGAAGTTCTGATTAGTGATTAAAGTTTCCCTACTGAAGCTCGGTTTTTCTTCTGTTCTTCCCGAAAAGTTTCCCATTCCAACTTGGAGCGGGATGTTTTGGCCACTAAGTCCCGCAGAGTCTGGTGTCTGCACCAATAGTGATGCATTGCCCAATCCTAAGGGTTGAAAATTCAATGAGTTTCCGTAGTGGAGATTGTTGTTCGGTTCAGCACTCTTGTTATGGATGACAACGGGCTCCATGGGTAAAAGCAATCCGTAAGTGGTTCTCTGAATCCACTGCGTCACTGGTTCCACGAGTTCGTTTAGAGTGGTTGTTGTGCGCTGATGAACACAAGGAAAGGGAGATAGATAAAGAACTGTACCCGATTTTTCTTTACCTTTCAACTCTGCTAAAATTGCTGATAGGATTTTTACGTATCAGGTGTGATAATGTAGCACGTCTGCTTTATGCTTCACTGCACCTTTTGTATTTATTATTTTGCCAACAAATCGTTAATTTGATGTTAGTTTTGACGATAAATCCATGGCGAATCGTGTTAAAAAATGCATAAGCAGTACGCCGCACCGACGATTCGCTACTACGCAACCACCACCAGTCCCGCGTGGGCTAAGGATATTGCGAAGGTCGCCCGGTCCTCTACGATGGCTCGAATCGGTGATATCCGGGTTGCTAGGCGGACGCCTTGTCCTTTCGGTCACCGACCGGCACTACACTGATAAAACGTGTGGTTTGACACTTCTACTTTTCAACCTAGTTTTGGCTCACATCAGTTCGTCTTCATGGCGTGCAGTCTGTTTCCATATCTGAACCTCAACCTGGATAGTTCGAAACGCGATTACTAGTCATTCTTCACATTTCGTGCGTTGCACAAAAGCGTGGTACGCAGCAGGGTCTTTTACACTTTTTGGGTGCACACTACCTCGGTCGCATCAAATTTCTCCCGAGAAAGGGTTGGGTGTACGCATCCTGCGAATTTAGAAAAGTTGGCATATACAGTGTCACAGTGCACTCAAGGAGTGTGTCGCGTTTGCACTATACGTC
Source organism: Dicrocoelium dendriticum (assembly GCA_944474145.2). Lineage (NCBI taxonomy): Eukaryota > Metazoa > Platyhelminthes > Trematoda > Plagiorchiida > Dicrocoeliidae > Dicrocoelium > Dicrocoelium dendriticum. The sequence goes on along the minus strand of OX104064.1, from coordinate 55,798,406 downwards.
CCCTGCGTTTTCAAAGCTTCGTCGTAAAGCATCACTTTCCGTGGAAACTGGAGCGATAAGGCTTCCCTAGTGCACAAGGATGCTGATGATTTGCGATTTTAAAGCTCCTTTAGGTGAGCGCTAATGCAAATCCCGCAATACTGAAGTCGGGTCTTGTGCATCGCCGGATCAATGTACTCAGGTAACTATTTAACGAGACCATACTCATGTCATGAGCATTGGAGGCATTGGAATCCCCTTGGACTGAAACTGCTGGCAGATAGCCTTCAAGCGAATATCATCCACCTCAAAACTCAGTCTAAGTGACGATGAAAGAAAACTTGATGCATGGCATGATAATCCCAACTACCGCACTACTGATAAGGCCCACCAAACTACAGTTTTACTGTGGCAAAAGACATTGCATGAAGTACCTAGTTTATACTTCACTGATTCTCTGACCCATGACTCGTCACCAACACAAAACTTAACTGAAGTCGCTAATGCTCCATACAATCCGGTGCTCACTAGAAAAAGTCGATTCGTCCACGTACGGAAGTCCGGATGGTCGTCCACCGGTCTACTGGTCATGTCAAGCTAAAAGTACCTGCTTCATTAACGTCATCAAGCTCTTTTCCATCTCTGAGAGAGATCAAACATTATGCCTCCTACATGACTTTGCCAACTATAGATTCCTAAACCACGATTGGATGTCCTCAAGCCATAACGGTTCGATTTTTAAAGAGTTGATATTTCATTTCTTGACAACTGTGTCCCAGCTACCTGGGTTTTGTGGTGACGAGATCCTAACGGTCCAGTGATCCTGTGCTCTTCCTGTCTAGTCATCGACTCAAGTTCTGGAAGCCCCGTGGCTACTGATGGAGGGCAGTCGGGCTAAGACCTGCTTTTAGCTATGATCTAGGATGGTTTTATGATGCGCTTCGGAGGTACACTGTATCCAGGACTTTGGGTGAGGATCTAAGTGGTACTCTTATTCATGCATCAGCACCCGGTAGTCTATCAGTACATTCACCAAATATTATTGCTAATTGTAGACCTGATCTCCTGCTAAATCTACCGTCATGCATTCTGAAAAGTGTCATCTTATCGGCTGCACACAACCGGTGGTGGATAAGCGAAAAATACTACCTCTGGCGCTCCTCTTCCTCCCTTCTACTCAACATTACCCTCCCGAAGCCCCATTTCGCTAGGTCTGTCTTAACGTCTCCAGTCCTCCTAATCCCTCATTCATCTACCCACGCTAGCGGTTGCGCACAATGACTACAAACCGTTGCGGAAAGCGCTGAAAATGGGATATCAGAACTTACACAATCATGGATCGGGATTCAAGCCAACGCCAGAGGCAATACACACCGCGCTGGTTTCCATGTGACTCTCTTGACGTGGTACTGATAGTTCGGTACTCAATTGGACGCAGATAGCTAAACAGGATAAGCTGTGCTAGTGGAGCGCCTGTTCTACGTGCTACTAAATTGGGAACGCCACTGCAGCACATCGTGACCATGGTACTGGATTTGCTACATCCTAACATCCGAGGAGCCACCTACCGGAAGTACCGACTGGCACAAATCCAAAGTTGATTTCTTTTCGCCTGCGCCTCGGACGGGGTAAGTCTGCAATGTTACTGTCACATATGTTCCCACTGTGTGTTATTTCCATGCCACGAAAGATCAGTTTTCTTCTCAATTGTCCTCTATGACACAGTCCGTGCTGAAGAGCGATCGACACTTCGTACTGGGTAATTTCAACACACGGCACTACGGCACTAGCTGACGTAATCGGATCTCATTTGATTTACCAATGTATACGATGACCGCTTGCTCGCACTGTACGCCACCCATGATCTGACGGTCACAAACACGGTTCTGACTAGATCCCAGTGATATTTCCACTTAGACACACCCACGGAGTGGTCACACGCACCTGCTCGACTATGTCATCGTACGCAGGCGGGACACTAGTGAACTGCGAATTACGCATGTACTGCGTGGAGCTGATTGCAGGACTGATCACAAGTTGATGCAGAACAAACCGTGCATATGTTTTCGTAAATCAATTTACTGTTCTGCTGTGAATCAGCGGATGCTTAGTGTTCCTCCTATGGAGCACGCTTCTGGAGGACTGGCAACAATTCGGAAATGCAGTAGCTATCCACCTTGATGAAATCGACTTCATTGCTTCAGTCAGGGCTCTGTGATACCACCCGAAGGAATTGGTAACCATTACTGCTGGGGAGACGGTTGTACACACAAACTGTAAGCGGGCCGACTGGTTTGATGACATCAATGTGATAACTAGCTGATTGATGTCAGAAAAATGCGGCATGTACTACGCGGGCGGAAGATTTTGACTGTGCGTAGAAAAGAAGTATGCTTCGCAAAATGCAGCTAACTCAGGAACTCCGTCGCATCATGTATGCATGGTGGGCGGAGAAGGCGAAGCGGATGAAATGTTACGTCGAACGCCACCAACATAAGGACTAATATGACTCTTTGAATTCAGTGCATGGACCCACCTTGCAGCCGATTAGGTCACTAGTTGACTCTGCTTCAGACCTTGTCTGCATACACTCAGCAGATGACATACAGTTGTGGGGCAGTCACTTCGACTGTCTGTTAAACAACCGTACAGAAATTGACTGGGATACGTTGCGCGCCTGTCAACAGTGATGTGAAGGGCGATATTGTGAACACCCCGGGACCGCGTAAAACGCGGTGAGAACTTGCTCAGCTGCAAAACGGTAAGTGCACAAGTACCGGTGGAATATCTCCCGCAGTATTGATGAATAGCGGACCATAAGTGCTGCGTTCGCTGTAGCATTTGGACCGATAAACAAGTAAATTCCAAGCTGAATCATGTCTTTGTGATATCAACTTACCATACTGCATCCGAAAGGTGATTACCCGGACCCCTTCATTGCCTCATCATTCACCTCCTGGAACCAAACGTGGCCGAAGAGCAGTCCGGCTTTCATTCTGACCGCAGTACAATCCACATGATGTTAGTGGCTGTTCAATTACAGACGAAACCAACCAATTTACTCGCTGGTCATCGACTTCACCATGGCACTTGATACGGTGAACCGTGCAGCGTTATGGTTACCGCTAGGTATGTTCGGATTCCATGGTAAGTATATTCGTCTAACCAAATTTCTGCATAATGGTGTCCGGATGATGATGTCTCTGACGTGAAGCAAGGCCGCGTCCTAGATCTTACTATCATATTGTCATTTGCATCCACTTCATGTGCATACGGTGTCCATCTCGAGCGCAGCATCGGTGGCGGGTTGCTGAACATCCAGCGTTTCAGAGCGAAGAGCATGGTACATGAGTCAATGAATCCGGATACTGTTATCTGCAGACGACTGCGCGTTGTATGCTCGCAACGATGATAAGATGAAACATACGATGGTAACATTGGCTTCGAAGATGTCCTAATCCAGACTTATCATCAACACAGATCAGACTGCATACCTTTTTCAAGTACCACAACCAGAATCCGAACCTTAGAGGTGCGAGTTTCCAGTCCCATGCTGCTGCATGTGTTTAGCCGCTCCTGCAACCGCTCACGGTTACACTATCGCAAGCATCACCTTATAAATCTAGTGAGGTGCAAATACAGTATTTTTCAATAGAAACGGTGTTAACCTTTTGCTTGCAACTCCTGAGTGGCGACGAATTATCGGTCCAGTTTCTGCTATTTCGAAAGAATGCTGTTAGTTGACTTGCCGATATGCTGTGAGCTTTACGGTTATGTATCCAAGGCGAGTTTTACTTTCAGTAATCGGAATACCTGGTGTAGAAACACAAGCACCTGACCACTGGGACTAAGTTGATTGTTTGAATGTCCTAATGCCCCCGGTTCTTCTCTACTGCAGCGAAACTCAGATTCCCTACCAGAAGCAATTTTGCAACTTGGACGATTGCATCACAACTGCTTGCGATAAGTTTTGCACATCCTATTATGGGACAGTGTGTCCAACTACATTTGACTTTTATTAACACCAAGTCTGAGTGCACCCAATGAGGGTATTGGCAAGTTTACCAAATCTTCCGACACCACCCTCTCCCCGAATGCTTACCCCACGAACATGCTGCTCATTGTTGATGGAGCAGGGTCCGTCTTTTCCGTGTGCTATTTCATCTTGGAATGAGCCACGGTCCAATCAACCACGCTGTGCACGTTTGCTGCACATGTTTCCCCCACAGCCACCCGAATCCATGGTGGCCGCTATCCACATGCTTTCCGCTCTTATTTGTTGGTGTTTACACTGGATATGGAAATGGAGCTGTGGGAATGGCATCAGCGGTTCACCAGTACGCAGTACCGAGGCTTCACTAGCGCACAACCACCACCAGTCGCACATGAACTAAGGATACTGCGGGAGTCGCCTGGTCCCCTACGCAGGTTCGAACCCGCGATCTCATGATTACAAGTCAAGCTTGCGGTCCTTAAGTCCACAGGCGGAGCAGCGCAACCCACCCATGGTTCCTCTTTAGGCGTAGGTGCCCTGTAGCTATTGTAGTCACAGTGAGAAGCAAAAGCAGAAAAGGATGCATCATGCCTTATCTTCGAAATAGGCTATTCGTGGACCGAAACATCGCTTCTCACGCCTCTGAGTGTTCGTTACCTTCATTTTCTTGGTGTCACAGACGTGCCTGTATTAGGTTGGTTAAAATGTTGTTTCATCACGTGATGAATTTATCGAACATACAATTTGATGCGTGGCAATTAGAAGTATAATGTTATTGCTGTTTTTTGATATTTTTATCTTAACCACTGTGTTTTTGAATAATTTTTAATAAGTTACTTTGACCTTGTATATCATTTTGAAGCTATTTTCACGCTCTATCTAATAATAATGATAGTTAAGCTCAGCAACACGTCACATTTTTACAAAAAATTTAATGCAATATGAACAGAAGACAAATTCACGCAATTTTCTTCTACAAATTTCAATTTGGTCTAAATGCAGTGGAAACAGCCCATGACATCAACAGTGCATTTGCTGCTGGAACCACAAATTACCGTACTGCAAAATGGTGGTTTCGAAAAGTTCGTAAAAGCTACGAAAGACGAAGATGAAGAGCCTTGTGAACGCTCATTGGAAGTGAACAACGATCAATTAAGGGCCTTAGTTAAAGCGGATCCATGTAAAACTATTCGAAATCTTGCTGCTAACTTAGCAGTATTGCAGGTAACAGTTGTAAACCATTTACGAGAGATTGGAATGTCGAAAAAGATTGATAAGTGTGTGCCGCACGAATTGAATGGAAATCAGGGAACTCGTCATTTTGGGTGTCGTATGCCCTTCTGCACAATAAAAACGACCCGTTTCTCGACCGGATTGTGAATCTCAATGCAAAGCGGATCCTTCAAAACAATCAGCGACGAACCTCTTAATGACTGGACCACGATCAATCTCAACAACACTTCACAAAGCCGAAGTTGCACCTAAAGAATGTCATGACGACTGTTTGGCGGTCTACAGCTGGTCTGATCCATCACAACTCTCTTAATCTAGGAGAAACTATTACAGCAGGGAAGTAGTGGCAACAACTTGTCGAAATGTACCGAAACTTCAATACAGTTGTTCGGCACTGGTCAACAGAAAGGGGCCAATTCTTCTCCATGCTAACGATGGGCCGCACATCGCACAAACAACTCTGCGGAAGCTGTCCGAGCTGGACTACGAAGCCTTGTCTCAATCACCATATTCCCCTGACCTCTCACTTAACTACTGGCACTTTTTCAAGTACCTGGATAACTTCGTTCGAGAGAGAAGTTTTAAAACCGAAGTAGATGCTGAGACTGCCCTCGAGGATTTCATCACCACCAGAACTCCGGGATTTTATTCATCCGGGATAAACAAAATTGGTTCCCGCTGGCAAAAGTGTGTCAATGTAAATGTTTTTTATTATTTGGAATGTTACGTTTTCGCCAAGATATGTGCGTTTAAAAATCGCGATAACTTTATTATCAACCTAACACTAGCCCCCAGTTTGACATTCCTGGTCTAGAGTTCGCTACTGTTTGACATAATGACTGTCTTTACGTTAACGATTAATCATTCCCATGAAACGTAAGTGTACTATGCGCACCACAGGGGATGTGCCCTACCTCACTAACGCAGCCGTCCAGCAGACGAAGTTTATACATGCATACCGAGGATTGCACACTAAGTTTACTGCATAGGCGTCCAGGATGCAAATGCTTCCATACGGGTGTATAAAGGTTATCTTGACTTGAAGATGAAACTATTACGGAGAACGAAAAGAGAAGGGAATGCCAGTAATACGTGAAGCGTGCGTTGTTCGTGGAGCATGTAGCAGTAGGTAATAGAGCACAAATAAAACACGAACATTTCAAGGTGACACATCGGTATATCTGCTGAAACATCACAAATGCTGACTAATTCCGACCATTTTGCTTTGGGGATGGGTTACACATGCCGCCACACAAGCTTCTCAGCCTCATTTATTTAGTGTTTTTCTAACCCTCTTTTTATTAATTTCCAAATCTTTTCTTTGCATGTACGTGACCGATGAGAATGCACGAAATGACAGTGTCATCTCACAACATACGTCTTCTGATATTTTTATTCAGAATCCCCAGGTCGCCTTTATCCTGTTTTCTTTTGTTTGTCTGTTTTGTAACCTCTTCCTTCCTCTCTATACATTCCTAATAGTTTCGTTTATTGACATTCATATTGCTTACAATAGAAGTAAGCATTTCTGCTCTAGTTCAGTTTCCTACGTCCCCGCACACACGCATTGTTTACGGTGCCGCCTCCAGCGGATCGATCTTTCTTGCATGATAGCCCGTGAGAAAATACGACAAGCAAACGCATCTAAGCACCGATACCACAAACACACATGATTTCTGTTCTAAGCAGAAGGTTCCTTGCGACAATTACGTTTCACAGTATTTTGCATAGCTTTGGAGGACTTCTTATGCTCTCTACTGGCATCGATTATCTCTAAAATCGTACAGCTTCACTGCTGTATCTGTTGAATATCTCATAACTTGACGTTTATTGAGAATACTCACAATCTGGGTTGTGTACGACGATGTTGGCTTTTTTGAGTCGAGAGTTACGTTGTTGACTTTGCCTAGCCTGATAGCGAAATATGTACAAACACACTGGTGAATCACTCTCAACTTATATGCTCCTCCGCCAACTTATTTCTTTTTATTCACCACAGTCTTATGTTCCTCCAGTAGTTCTTGTATACTTCGGCGGTATGTTTATCCACTCGATTAGTTATAATTAATGATTGCCGATCGATCTCAGGGTAGCTTCGGAGTCGAAGGCTGTCTAGTTTAGCAATGCTGCATTGACACTTTTGATTTTTCCACTGCGTTCACTGATAATCCTCAATCGAAAGCCTTTGGAATTCCTGTCGAATACACACTTACATTTTGGTTGCTTTCCATTTTGTATGTTCTTATCTATCAATTGGCATGAGATCGCCTGTTCTTATTATTTTTACAATTGTCATTATAACTACCCTCGCCCGCGTTCATTTTGCTGCGTCACATTCTAAGTTGCGTTCAACTGGATGAAGGCGTAAGTTACGCTTTGGGAAAACACAGCTTACTGCAACTATTATCCTCATTCGCATGGCTTCCGAAGCTTCCGAATGACCTTCAAAACGCTTTTCATGTTTGCCACCTTTGCGGTCAGGAAGGGGAGGGTTACTCTGTTATTTGAAGTGCTACAACTGTTACTTTCCCGACAAATATGCGAGTGCTATACTTTCAACAGGCTATACAGCTTCAATATGTATTCTTATGCGGTTCCCATTCTTTCTCTTGTGATTCGTCTTCCGCAAAATGGTGTATATTGACGCTGCGATTATCGAGCCTATCCACACCCAACCGGAGCACATCGCTTACTACTCCTGGATACGATAACGCTAACACCAACAGTATACATAACATTACTCCAAGTCGAAACGTTAATTATTCTCGTTGAACTGATTTGATCGTGTAGTGACGGTTTTACCACCTGCCCAATCGTCGAATGCTTCCTCGGTTTACACGGTAAATCGCGCGACACACCTTCCGCTTGCATTAATTGCGTTTGTACAACCTAACTACCCGCAAATTTACAGTAGTGGATAATCTTTAGAGTTAAGTGTCCGTTCGTTTTTGTGGTTACTGGAGGAGAACGGACGTAGTTTGCCAGAACTACTATGGTCCGCTCATAGAACAACATTCGTTTGATAATCTTGAGTGAATTGGGGTTGGTATTTTTTTACACTGCTTTATTCTACTGGGGCATTTGGTGGCAAAACGTGTCACTGAAGTGTTGGCTTTCTCAGTCGTGCTTGTCCGCTTGGGTTCAGTTAACAACCTAACGATTTGGAATTCGAGTGTTACCCGCATTTTCAGTCTTCCGTTCTTACAATGGTTGAGCTTTGTCTAAGCATAACGTGGCGATCGATTTGTCTGTGACAATACGTGCCCAACGGATCAACGCACATTTGACGGATCGATCAAATCTAGGAGACTTCCATTTTTCGCCAGTTGACTCAGACATTTATGACACCTGTCCTTTGAACTAGTCCAGCAATGCGCGGAATCCTGCGTTGCTCTGTAATGATGCTTACGTCACCTGTTCGTACCACGTGACTGTCACAACAGTTGTGCTTTATGACGGAATTAGAACATTACATGCAACCAGTTTCCTTAAGAAATTTTAACAGAGCAAGAACAACCAGCATTTCGCGACATAGACTGAATTCAGTGTACTTCGTGTATTCTCGATCAGTCGTGTACGAACCTACAGGGGGGAGGATTTAGTGTGTGTATATGACATGAAATCAATAAGGCAACTAATTTGAACCTGGGGCGCTCGGGGCCATTGCTTCTAGTGGCTGATCCTATACCTTACCATGGCAAGGCTAAGCTGTACACGAGGTCAATTTGCTTGCACAGGTTTGACTTCAGCCGCCGGATTGCGGAATCCTCGGCAAACCGGAGCAGGGCTGGGTTGTTCTGCCTACTGACGACCTTGGACGAGTGCTGGGGGTCTTGACACGCATTACAATCGAGTAATGTAGAGCAATAGAGCTGCCAGCTATTCGTTGTTTACGAATATTCCGTTGTTGGAAACAGTAGAATATGTCTGCGAACTAGTACGGCAACTGCCTGTACGTATAAATATCCCGGAAAACCTCCTGAAGGAATTGTTACTTAGATGCACCTTAAACGTGCAGTTCACCTTTAACGGGGAGATGTATCGTCAAATTGATGGAGTTGCCATGGGCTCACCATTGGGACCCTTCCTAGCAGATATCTTTATGGCAAAATTGGAGCATAACGTATTAAGAACGCACATCAACGAAGTCGAGATGTACATACGTTATGTAGACGATACATTTATACTCTGCAAATCGAAAGCGCAGACTGTGAAACTGTTGGAAGCTTTTAATGATGCGCATCAGAATCTACATTTCACATGTGAGCACGAATTCAGAAACCGACTACCGTTCCTGGATGTTGATATCATCAGAAACGCCGATGGATCGTGCAGCAGAGGGGTGTATAGAAAACCAACTTGGACCGGACAGTACATCAACTTCTATAGTGCGGTACCCATACAGTACAAACGAAACCTAGTCCGCACTCTTTCGTTCCGGGCACATAGAATTTGCACCCCGGACATAATCACCAAGGAATTGCAGAGAATCAGCGATGCGCTAAGAGCGAATGGGTATCCAGATAAATTCATCCTCAAACATTTGAAAGAACGCAAGATCAAACCACCGAGGATGAACGTACCCAAAAAAGAACTAATCGTGCATATTCCTTTCAAAGGCGACAGTGCGGCTGATGCCCTGTCCAAACGCCTGAGAGACACTGTTGAAAAGACCTATTTCGCGGCTCGCCTACGCATAGCATTTTACAACAAGCCTTTATTCGCAAAACCTTTGAAAGACAGGCTGCCTCCGGTGACCCGATCAATGCTTGTTTATCTTTACTCGTGCCCCTGTGGGGCACGATACGTGGGTCGTACCACGAGACGCCTATCTCATAGGATTCGCAAACACATCCCAAAATGGTTTTACAAAGGCGAAGCGAGGTCGAGTAACAGTTCAATCCTATCTCACCTTCTAGAGTGCAGTCAAGCAGGAACGGAAAATGATTTTAGAGTCATCTATACTGTTCCTGAACGTTTCACGCGCGGATTCCGGATGCATCTTCTGTCTATCGCGGAAGCTATCTACATCCGCCATCTCAAGCCAGAATTATGCGTACAAAAACAGTTTGTACATCCTTTACTTCTACCGTGGCCTACAACTTCGGATGTGATTTCCCCTGTACATACTTGCCACCTACAATGACCCCGTGGTTTATTGATTTGTACCCATGAAATTAAACATTGTGTTCAATACGCAGCCCAATTTAGCAATTTTCCTCATCATGTAATGTTTGAGTCTGATGAGAATTACCGAAAAGAATTCTTTACTCAAATTCTGCCTCCCTTGATTCATTCTAATAGATAGCTTATCATCGCTAGGCCTCGCGGAACATGCTATATACTCCTTGTAGAGAGTCTTTTCTCAGTCCGACCAATGTACATGCTACCGCAGGTACGGTAAACTCAGGAGGCGGTGACTTGAGGGAGAGGTTTATCTAAGTTGGATTGGCGCCGCAGCTTTCTGGTTTGGTGTGCAGTAGCTCTAGCTCAGCTGCGTAATAACACCACTTTATGGTTTGCCGTAGTCGGTAACAGAACCTCTTATCTGTGTTTGTTCCCCTTTGTAAAGTAGGGTGATGAATACCTTCTTCTTCTTGGGAACATCGGGTTGTGTCATCGCTCGGAGATTTTTATCCCCATATCTTGCCATAAATTTACTAGGGTACCCATTGTCGCTTAGGGTGGATACAATGCGCTGCAGTTCGCTCGTGATTGACTCTTCGGAACAGATTCGGCGCGCTCTCGTGAAGCAGGTGCGAACCAAGGATCGCTTATAATTCATCTGACAGTAACTGTTAAAGTTTAGATACTGCCCTGTCCAGCTGGACTTGTGATACATCGATCGTATTAGCGATCCATCTGGTTTTCTCTTTAAGGAAACATCCAAGAAGTGAAACTTCTGCCCCGACTCTTTCCATGGTGAAACTGATCTCCGGATGACATTGGTTTAGTTCTTCGAACATGCTCTCTGCCTTCCGTGCAGTGTGGATGACCACAAAAGTGCCATCTACATACCGGTCCTAGAACTGCGCCTTTTCTATGGTTCGTCGTAGTTGGTTATTCTCTAAATAGCCCATGAAGATATCCTCTAGAATTAGTAAACACACCTGGCTGACATGATGAATCCGGATAGGCTACTATAGCAGCTAGGTAATTAGCCTGAGCAATAAAATGGGCTGAGTTTTCATCGAAAACATTGACGCCGCTTATTGAACAACCGCTACTTTTTGGACAGATTTACTTTTTATCGAAAGCCTAACATGGCACCTTCTGGAGTGGCCTTACTATTCGCGGTTTTCTTTCTTCGCTTCTTGTTTCACAGACACGTGGTTGCACAATGCCACAGTAGTGATGGATGCTTGTGATCATTCCTATTTGAGCTTGTACATCTCTGAATGTTTTCTACATTATTGTACTACCTCCTCGGGTGAAGCCTCAGGAATGGTTAAGCTCGAATACAGTGAAGAACCAATATTTAACAGGCTGCAATACTTAGTCGCACTCCGGCATATCTTTTATATTGCTGGACAGTTTAGAATCACCCACACCACTAGTTAGACACCCTTTTGGGCACTGCGTAGCCCGTAATTCCTTGGGTAATTTTACTTCCGTTGCTTACCGCTAGTTTTTGACTTATCCATTCGGAATTCTCAACATTTCTCCTTTCTCAGATCGAATCACTTTCTCCTTGTTTTGTTTCCACCACATCATCGGTAGCTTCCTCGTCATGGCACTACGAGTCGGTCTGACTGAGCGCCCACTACGCCTCGGTACTCGAATCATGGTTGCTAAATTGATCCACAATATACCCTGCATATTTTGTCACTCGTGTTGAAAGAATTATTTTTCTATCGTTGGGAGAAAACGCGATTGCAACTGGCAGGACAGCTTAGTAACGATGCAACCATTCAGTCGGCATTCCAAACACCACAACTATCTTCCAATGGAATTCGACACCAATGGAGCTTTTCGAATCAACCAGTCGCATCATTGCATAATGCAAATAAAAGCTAGTTTTTATCATGCGTATTTGATGGAAATCTTTACTAATTCCATAGACTTATTCTTATGCTTCCTCTCTGCTAAGCCCGTTATATCGAATTCGCGGGGTGATTTATTTTTTCTCCCGAACGAATAACCTTTTCCATAGCTAAACGCTTCTCATGATCATTTTTACTTGCTCTGATTGAGCTTGGAGTACTTTTGTCATGTGATACTTGTTACGTTCGACTAAACATATCAATGCAATGTTCACTGACCCGGAATATGCTGAGTAGCATGATTTAGTTAAAGTGACGATGGTCGTGTGTTGTAGACCACCAAGTTCGGCGCTTGATGGTGTAACACGGGCCATGATTAACACACATGCTTTTAACCCACGCCTCTAATTTTAAATGTTGGAGTGTTTTTACCTCTGTTCCATCACTTACTCTCATGGACACTATTCTCCGGATTCACATTGCAGTCGCAGCACTTTGGTTACTGACCACTATTGGCAGTAAGCGTGGTAACACACGTTCGTCAGATGCTAATAGGTAGTTTTCTCAGACAATGCTGGCGTAGCACTGTTGCGTTTCGTGCGGTCACACAATACGTCGAATGGAATACGCACGAGTTGCTTTTTCCAGTCAAGTTGGTCCTTCATATCTGTCGTGAGAAACTAATTTGATTTATGCTGATCCTTCCTTCAAGTCGACATAAATTTCTAAATGTCATCTGCTCACTACGGTGCTTAGGGTCCGGTCGTACACTGATTTCTAAATAATTCACGCTGGTTATCTTTTCTCCACACAACCAAAATGGTGTTCCCATCACTTGGTACACATTTAATTGTAATTTCCACTGTGCTAGCTAATTGACACATTGCACCACTGCTGCATATAGTTTGCTTAACATCTATGTCAATCAGCACCCATACTGGTTTTTATTTGTTTTACAGGATCTTGTGTTCACAAAATTTCTTCTTGTTTAGTTAATCTCTACAAGTTCAGCTTCATTGTTTCAATGCTTATGTAGAATCCGCTGGTCTGACCACGAGCTTATTTCGATTTTGAGGTTAGCTAGATGCACTCAACGCCAGAGACTCGGGTTGCTCTGTCTGTCTTGAAACTAACCGTGAGAAAAATCGCTTCTTTGTGGTTAGGAATAACTAAGTAGTGTTCCACCAGTCTGTTGCTCGAAAATTCCAACACAGCTAATAGGCGAGAAAAGAATAATTCCCTTAACATAAAGGCTTGATGTCCCATTTTCTGCGATAAAACATTGTTAGGTTACTTTACGGAATTTCTGCCTTTGGAAGTGTTCAGTCTGAGTTTAAATAACCTCGGCCGGTGGCCGAGTGGTCTGCACACCTGGCATGCAATCATAAGGTCACCGCTTCGACTCCGCGTAGGGGTGGACGTCCCCGCGGTATACTCAGCCCACGCGCGACTGGTGGTGGTTGCGCGACAGCGAAGCGCTGTTTCGACGTACAACTGCCACATAATTTTTGTTTTTAAATAAAGGAACACAATTTGGTGTGTGAACGCAAATAAGTTATCCGCTGCGATGATGAAATTGGTAAAAGCGGATGTTTTTGATAAATGAACGATTGCCGACGGGAAAGAAGCGATTGTATATGGCTGTAAACCACTTAATAAGCACATATACTGCGCTCTTACAGTCAGCAGTTAAAAATTACGTTTGAAAACAGGAATTTATCCCTTATATATAAAATTTCATAAATCGTTTATGAAACCAACAATAAAGTGTTCTCGTTAACTCGAAGAAAACTTAATGCATTAAGCTGTTGTCCACATTCTAAATGTCAGTTAAATGTTTTTCTCACCAATAAGTTTATGAAAAGCCTTTCCGTATATCCTTTTGGAATGCAGACTGGTGGAACACTGCTGAATAACAACTATGGTTATTGTGCCGCAAAGCATTGGAGAGGAAAAATGGACACAACAGAGGCACACTAGCTGAGCCACCAATAACGGGGAGCCAACCCCTCGGTTAGTTGCCGTAAAATGATGTGTTATCTGTTTGAATGAGATCATTGTTGGAAGGGGAGGGACAAAGAAACAACACAATCGTGTATATTGAATGATTAGGCTTCTAGTGGTAAAATTCATTCGCTCCAATTTAACATTTTCGTTTAGGTAGTATTTGGCATATTGTCTATCTAAACACTGCGGTTAATCAACATGAGCGGAAATACTATTCTGAAAACTATCTAGACAATGCAGCGATTTATTACCATCTAGATGGGCGATACTATCTTTCACTTCTAAACGAAGGGGCCGTCATTCAACACCATCACTGGGAGTGAAAATGCTCTGCTGTTAATTTTGTTTGCCTTGTGCCCCTTAGGCTTCAGATTGACTCAAACGTTACCATACAAATTAGGCATTCTTGTTATTAGAAGTTAGGCAGTTTCATGCTGATCCTTACATACGAACTTTTTCAATAGTTTCATTTTTGGAGCAACTCGTCGTTATTTTATGTGTAGGCATCGATTAGAGCTGGGTGTTCTACCAACCTTCATCGCACCCGCATCACTACGAGCCACTGGAACTCATTGCGTATCCAGGATTTTGATTACATCTGGTCGTTAACACATCATGTTCTGATTGACGCTTCGGTAACGGTGTTTAACATTGGTGCCAGCAGCCCACTTTACGAAACCTTTTGGTTAATCAAATTAACTAAAAATATTTATAACTTGCTTGTCGGGTTTTGGAGCGTCCGCCGTGTGTCGGCTTGCAACACGCAATCGCCCTTGTGGCTTCAGTTGACTTTGAAGTCAGCCTCTTCTATTTCGACCACTGGTACGGTATCCGAATTGGAGGATTTCGGTGTGGGTTTCTCCCATCCCTGCGCTCCACGACCGATGGTTTCGTCCTGGTTTTGTCTCATCAGGTAGAGATAGTCTGAGCTTGGAGTAGACCTCGAGAGCCCCGAAACCTCCATTAATGACTTTTCTTCGCTCCCGTCGATCGGCTCTTTGCAGTATAACACTTCGAACCGTCTATCACTTGACCCTACGAAACCCTTATCGATACAAATTACTTTTGCTTGACCGATCTGAATAGCGATCACTTCACGTAAAGCCAGTCGTTGAAACTAATACTTCAGGATCTTACCGTAAACAACGCCCGATCAAGTACCAACGTACTCGTCGCCCCACGTGCCATCCCAGCAGGTTGTATGGGTGTTTAGGTGGTACAAGTCAAATTCCCCATAACTCAACGCAGTCAGATCACAAGAGTTATCCTGTTCTTTGCATAGTAATAACACAGAAGTCGGCGGAGAGTGATTTGCGCTATACCACCGCCACTTCCCATGACCCAGTGATCGTAGGCACCGACTCGTAAGATCACAGTGGTGGGTTCTAACCCCACCGCACTGTCGACTATGTTCTAAATTATGAACTTCATCCAGTACTTTTCTGGACGTCTTACGGATGACTGGCTTGAGTTCACTGTTATAAATTTAGCTCCTCACTGTAGCATAACTACTCACTGCGACTAAACGCAACAGGTGCCATTTTGAAATCTTGGCATGACTGGCTCCTTTGCACTGTCATCTCCCCGTCGTTTCTGACAAGATGTTTGTGTTTGGCTACTTGGTTGCAAACACGGGGCTGCGTATTCACCTTTTTCTCCCTCGACTTCGAGTCACCGAGGACCATTAGAATGCGCAGTCACACCTACCCAATCTTATGTAATGTAACTGCTTACTTCTGGATCGAAATCTCCGTGTTCCACTGAGAGGAATAAACGCCTAAGCGCTGTAACAGTGTGTATGATTTACCTGTGCAGTCAGCCTTTAGTTTCGAGTTATTCGTCTGAGCACCGACTCATCGTTTCTACAGGATAACTATAAAAGTCCATTTTGCCTCCATTATGTCTTCTTCAGCTAAACTTTTAACTTGCCACTCTCCCCGACCTCCAGGTAAACGCGATCCAATAGATTTTATCTTCCGATTGAGTCGTTCCATTCTCGTTGTTAGGTTGTATCTTTGAGGCTGAAATCTAATGTAGTTCGACACCTTATCCTCTTTCATAATCCTTTGAACAGTGCAAATATCCTCAGAGCCACTCACACAATACTGGCCAACACAAAGCGCACAGAGTAAGACGATTTCACTATGATTGATGGTTGGAAAATGGTTGAGACCACAGCTCAGGTATCCGGTAACCATACTTTGGCTCAGCGTGAAACGAACATTGTCCTGAATTTGCGAACGTGTGAATAAGATCGCACCCACCTGCTCTTAGGTTATCCGTCTTCACTGCTTACCACTGTCGTGCTGAGAACGGCTCCTGACTCGGTGATTTGGTTTACCTACCTGTGTGATCCGTTGAGTTACACTGCACGGTACTTTCCAGGTGTCATCATAGTTATGCGCACCGAACAACTCACTATTTAGAGATTGGTCGAACTCGATTTTCTAAAGGCTGGGCCCTTCCCTCGCAGAACCCAGTCATTGGAAAAAGCTGTCTCGACTCGGAGCACAAGAGCCACAAGTTGTTCCTGACGCTGGTTGATTTGATATCATTTTTCTTAGACCAGGTGGACCGCATCCAAAACTCATCCACAATTGCCCGCGACATATCCGAGAAGTGTACGCAAATCGTTCCAAACTACTTAAGACTATGTGTGATCAACCAAAAGTGCGTTCCTTTTGGTATCTCAGTGATCTCACTTCTTGGCCGAATCCTCTCCTCACTTTTCTGTGGGTTTAACCTTTAATCTAGCGATACGATTTGAAGTTTCCCATCATGACCCTATGAATCTTAAACGCTGTGGGCCGAGATACTGAATCATAGACTAACAACGGTTTCCCTATAGCGAAACTCCCCATCGAGCGGACTCCTCACGAAACCCCATTTTCAGTGTTCGTTCCGTCTCCACTGCTTCCCTTTTTATTATAGTTATAGTCTTGAAGAAATTAGGAGTTCAGTCTTTATCAACCGCACTAAACCAAGCAGACTCATCTCTAAAACTTAGCGCTTAAGCCGACCTGACTTTTCGTCATCAGAATTCTACGTTACCTCTGCTAAGAGCAGGCACTCGCTCTGGATCTATAAACCTTCATAGTTACTGGTGCTGTATCGCTAAAACACTCACATAAGATAGTACTGTGGTAAGCCATCGGTGGACACTAGGTTCGGGTCGCAGGTGTGCGTATTAGGAGCTACACCTCTCTGATGGGGCCAAATCCATGTTTAATGACATAAACGGTATGGGAGTTAATAGTGATCATTAGCGAATTTATTGTGTTTTTAAGAAGATCCATTGCAGCTAGATACAGACAGGCAGGAAAGTTGAGAGCATTTTTGATACACTCCTGTCATTCATCAGTAACAGTTGGTGTTTCAGGGCGGTTGGATATTTCTGTTGCACGGACTGCGAATATAATTGAGAGGTATGCAAACCCAGAGTTGTGCATTTCACTGAAACCAAAAAAGAATGCACATATAGGCGGGCACCAGATTAAGGCCGCCATTTGGATAACTGAACGATTGACAACGATGTGTTGACCTGAACTGTCTGTACTGAATGACGATGCGCATGGGGCAACCCCGTCATTCCGTCGGTACCAAGCAAACCGTGCAATCGTTCATGTCGGAGAGCTGTAGCACTGCTACAAGCATTCGGGTCTGCGCACTGTTGAAGTAAGTTGTCGTAACTGTCAGTGTGTCAGGCACTGACCTCAAAACGACTACCGAGGTGATGTTTTGACCCGGTACACAAAACGCATTGCCGTTTATGCTCCTTCACAGTAACACGCATAGAGTTGGTATTTTGGCCTTTCATAAGATAGTGGATTCACTGGAATTATCTATGCAAACTTGTGGATCACATGTAGTGGAAGGGAAAGTTGAGACTATTAAAAGACACCCTAACCTAGTATGTTGTTGGGCAACTCGTATTGAATCCGTCGTTCGAATCGCGTGTTAGCGGCAGCTCCGTTTACAACAACGCTCATGGCTCAGTGGTATAAGTCGCTGATTCGTAAGAGTAAACTCATGGGTTCGAATCCGACAAGATCCCGCAGGTGCATGCCTCCGACGAGTCCCAATAGGGTAAAACGACCGTCTAGCGCTTTCTTGAATTGTGATGACAGTTACGATCACTTACTTCCACATTGCGCAGATCACAATGCTTGTAGCAGTGCTACAGCTCTCCGACATGAACGATTGCACGGTTTGCTTGGTACCGACGGAATGACGGGCTGCCCCATGCGCATCGTCATTCAGTACAGACAGTTCAGGTCAACACATCGTTGTCAATCGTTCAGTTATCCAAATGGCGGCCTTAATCTGGTGCCCGCCTATATGCTTATTCTCTTTTGATTTCAGTGAAACGCACAACTCTGGGTTTGCATACCTCTCAATTATATTCGCAGTCCGTGCAACAGAAATATTCAACCGCCCTGAAACACCAACTGTTACTGATGAATGACAGAAGTGTATCAAAAATGCTCTCGGCTTTCCTGCCTTATGTCCTGAAGGAGTGCTTAGGAACAGCTAGTCAGCACATCCTGGGTTTCCAGAGTAATACGGTTGTGGTTTCCGTTGATTTTACGGATGACCTACCAACATCTGTTGTGCTGCCTACAATCAGCTCAACCCCGCATGAAATGAGAACGTCAGAGACCTGCCGGACCGAGGGATTCCGATTCTGATTCGCATTGTATGAGAGCATAGCACAATAGATAGGTTGTACGCAACTACTAACACAATAATATTGAAGATGCCATTTAATATGAATTAACGCAACTCAAACGGTGCAAGTTCATGGTCCAACTTGCCCTTGATTCCACATAGATTCAGGTTTTCATATCTACTCGAATTCGATCTTTAACTGTGGATCGATCCACTCTTACGCCACTGCTCTCGGCTTGATCGCTGACTGTAAGCTTTCTCTCCGTAACACCTCCCTCGCGCAAATTGACGTAGGACTTCCGTCTTGAGTCCAGATGCATTCTGATGACAGGTCTCCACACCCGATCAGTGCATCATCGTGGCTGGAACTTTGTTCCTTTTTGTGGCCACTGGTCAAAGCTCATTCGGTCCCTCCTAGGTCCCAAAGTGAGTGATTCACCCAGTGGAGAGCTGTTCTCTCTAATTGAGCAAGCTCTTGGTCAATCATAGGTGTTGCTGCGTACCCAAGGGGGTCGCGGATTTTTGTATTACCGTGTGCTGGATACTACTTTTGCTTCGGATTACTGTGTTATCAGTGGTTTTGCTGTGTGAATTATGTACCAATCTTTTTTGGCGTATTTTCTAATCGACGCAAATTTACTGGCTATTCTTTGGCTAATTTCGGAGATCTCATTGATTTACCCTACTGCCATCTCTGTCCGCCATCGGATTTGTTCTACCTTGTGATGTGGTTCATGTTCAAAAGTTGTGGGAAATAAGGCTCATGCCCTTCGGTGCTTCGGCTGTGATGTTTTGTTCCATATTTTGTGCATCAGCTTATCCGTTGACGTGTTTCGAAAAGCTCTCGACATTCGACATGGGTTTTTTCAAGTTATATGTGATAAATGTCATGATGCAAGACATCAGAATACACAGCGACCGCCAACAACTACGGGGAAACCTCTCTTCCAGACAGAAACAAACCGTTTGCCACGTGGGGTCAAACGCCTTCGTGAAAGTACCTCTATCACCTTACCTCATGTTACTCCGCGATCTGCACCACCACCAGCGTCTTCGACCCAGGCCGAGTCCCAGGCTCAATCGTCCCCACCGATGGAAGACAGACTCGGAACCTACGAAATCTCGCTTCACTGAACGGTCCATGAATTTCTCAGAGCCTGTCTGTGAATTTCTAAGCACCGAGGATCCATGGACCACTCAAAAGCACAAGGGGCCACGTAATCGAGTTCAGGCGACCCCTGCTAATAAACAACAACCCAATCAGATAAGCGCCTCTACTCCTTCGCCCACAGGTTCATCACAAATTTCGCTGATGCGCCATAATCTCATGGTCTTCCACGTACCAGAGTCAAAAGATGAAAACCCTCAGATACGTTTGATCACGATGTTGAATTCCTCCAGGGGCTCGTCGATAGACTCTTGGATGTGGGCGAAGACAGTGTGACGATTAAACAAGTAATCCGACTTGGACAGAAAACTAACCAGTCATGTCGACCTCTGCGAATCACCTTTGCAACTCACAATATGCTGCAGCTCATACTGTCTCGTCTGTCAAGGCCGAAAGGCATAAAAGTTCACATTCGCCGAGACTTGGAACTCGAAGACAGAGATCGTTTGAAGACTGCGGTCATCGAGCTCAAACGCTGTACAGAAGGTGAGACTGGCTTAGAAATTGTACATTTTCGGGTGATCAAGAAGAGTTACGAGCCCGTATCAACCGGTTACTCAACCTCCAGTCACGTCCCGCACTACCTCCCAGGACCTCCGTTTGGCATTCGCCAACGTGTGCAGCCTAATGAACAAACGTGACGAACTGTGCCGCTTCGCTGTCTCGGAGCGGTTGGACGTTTTAGGACTTGCAGTGACTTGACTGAACTCGGAGGTCATACCCCAAGAAGGCACGTTTTCAGGATACTCTTGTTTCCGATGCGACCGAAAATCAAAAGCTCACGGTGGTATTCTGTTGTACATAAAATCGTCACTATCTGACAAACTTACCAGCACCTGTTGGAGAGAGGATAACTTATGTGAGCGATTGTGGTGAACAATCCGCCTCAGACACGCAAAACTAATAGTGGGTGTTATATACCATACTTCATTAAACCGTCGCTGCGACTGGCTACCACATATACAGAAGCATACAAGCCGCCCTCATTTCTTACTGATGGGATCTAAATTTACTTAAGATATTCTGGCTAGACTTTCGGCTTCTTCCCGGTCATGGCGATGTTGAGGTTTAATTCACTAACATGCCTATTGAAATCGGCGTAACGCAACATACCATCCAACCGAAGCGCGTAACTCCGCACTCCGCATCTTGTCTGGACCTAATTTTTATAAGCTACGGGCAGAAGATAAACGAGATCAGAGTCCTCGAATCTCTGACGTACAGTGACCACTGTCCCGTTGTGGCAAACATAGAACTGCCGTTACCGTATTACAACCAACGAAGCCGATATTCACCTGTTGAAAGACGGACTTCGACGGACTCGTCCAAGCCGCAAGTCAGACTGACGGGACAGTTGCACAGGATGCGTCGCTTGATGCCTGTTGGTCATTAATAAAAGGGGAAGCTTAACTCGCTGTGTACTCGGTTCGTTCTCCTGAAGTATACAAAAGTCGGACCTGTCAAACCGCACTGCTTTGATACGGAATCTAAGCAGTTAGCGCGACGGCGTCGCAAACTGGGATAGATACATCAGCTCGGGTTGTGATGAAGATTACACGGTGTACAAGAAGCACCGTAACTTATGTAACGCCGCAAAGATCGAGTAACGCCGGCAGTTCGAAGAGGAGCTAGCATCCTCTTCGACAACTGCACCCAAAAGCATATTTGCCTAATTGAAACGTCAACTGAAACCTGCGGACGACCTGCCGATCTTAGAGAGCTTGGACGGACTGACGCTCGTTTCAAGTGCGGGGCGCGCGGACGCTTTGGCTACGCAATTCCGCACCGTATTTTCCTGTAAACCGGCGGCTGTTCCATTACCGGCACAGGTTGCATCAGTCTTGTTCGACAGCCTACACTGTGGTGCAATCGGTGTATCAGCCACTCGGCAACATCGATGGTGCAAAGCCCCCCGGGACCAGATGGACTTCACCCACTAATACTCAAGTCCCTATCGATTATCATCTCACTAGCCGCGCCAAACCTATTCAATAAATCACTTTCTGAAGGATCTGTTCCCAACGACTGGAAATGCTCGATAATGAGACCGCTTCCCAAGGGTCGTGATTCGAGTAAAATAGAAAAATATAGACCGATCTGTTTGACTTCGATATTATCCAAAATTATTGAGGTTGTGAAAAAGTGTCTGCTGTCGTTCTTCGAATCACTGGATATGGAACAATGGTTTATTACGGGTAAAAAAGCGGTGCTTAACAAGTCCCGTAGGATGGAAATTATTGTGAAAATCAATTGCATGATAAAGTGAAAAGCATTGTGGTGGAGTCACCATAGACTTATGCGGAATAGCGGAGATGTTCGCGTATTAAACATACAAATCTATAAATCTACTGGTTATGCGTTTGGCAAGACATCGTTTGATTGCGTTTTGTAGCCCCTGGATAACATTAATAAAATGAAATGTAAGTGAGACAATGCATCGCCAACACGTTTTTTAAATATCGCCAGATTGGGAGCAGAGACGACATAATTAGAGACGGCGTTGCAAGGTTGGCACACGCGGAGATAAAAGAAATTTTTGCGGTATTCAAGCCGGCTATACTGAATTGTCAGTTTCAGAGGGTGACCTCTTAGTTTAGTGTTGTGGTTCAATTCCAGCAGCGGACGACAAATGTGGTTTGGGTTCTTCAGAATCTGGTAAACCATTATGAGATCCCCCCGCAAAAGCCGATATCGACAGCTGTACATTCTTAGAGATTTCAGTCTAAGCTGATAGGGCAGATGAAAAAGGCCCCTGACATTCTTGGTTGCCCTTCGTTGAGGAGTCTCGAGAGCAACGAGATCCTGTTTCTGCCACGGCTGCCACACCTGAATAGCATATTCCACGTGAGGTCGCACGTAGGCGTTAAGCATTTGGGGAAATATTGAGGGTTCAAACCGACCGAAGGCTCTGCGAAGAAGACCGAAGTGTTGATTGCCGGTTCTCGTCGCCTTCTCTGCTTGTTTTGAACACCCGAGATCTTCCTGCACCAATACACCCAGGTCACGCTCCTGAGAAACCTTCGCCAAGATGTGGTCTCCAATCTTGTAAGCGCTCACCGGCTGGTGACGCAGATGCATCAATTTGCACTTAGCTATGTTCAATTGAAGCTTGTTCCTCTTTGACCATTCGTAAATGCAATCTAAGTCATGTTGGAGCAGATCCTGATCTGGCTTGTTACCAATCGCCCGCCATATCTTGACATCATCGGCGAAAAGCAGGAAATTTGAGGAGATGACCCTTGCCAGGTCGTTGATAAACACCAGGAATAAACGCGGTCCCAACACTGAGCCTTGTGGGACACCACATTCCACCGCAATTTGGTTAGAAAGTGATCCCCTAACACGTACTTGAAGCTTTCGTTGGTAAAGGAAGTTGCCAATCCAACCAAGTACAGGATCTCCGATTCCGTAACTCTGTAGTCTTTGAAGTAGGATGCGGTGATCAAGGCGGTCGAAAGCTTTGGAGAAGTCCAGATAGATGACGTCAATTCCGACCTCATTATCGGTGACTTCCGTCCAGCTACCTCGTGCAATAAGTAGGTTGGTGGTGCATGACCGGTGTTGACGGAAGCCATGCTGTTCCGGTAGCAAGATGTTGCATTTTTCTAGGTAGTCCATTAAAGCCTCAGCGACGACTGCTTCCATCACCTTCGCGAGAACCGGGGGGGGGGGGGGAGCGTCACTGGACGATAGTTTGCAGGATCGGAACGGCTACCGCCTTTAAAAATAGGGATGATAATGCCACACTTCCACATTGTGGGGACTTGTTGTTCATCAAAGCACCTTTGAAAGAACTGTGACAGTGGTTCAGCTAGCTTGGTGGCCACAGCATTCAGTGCCTTCGGGCGGATGTTGTCTGCTCCTGGAGAACTATGCTCACGCAGTGAGAGTAACTTCCTTAGCACAATTGATGGGTTGAAAATAACATTTGTAAACAAAGGTGTCGGTAATGTGCTTGATATTATGGGACTGGCAGATGTTGCGAGTTCGAAGATTTGGGCGTATCGAAGCCGCAGGGCATTAGCTGCTTCTTCGACGCTTTGTACTCTACCGCCTGTCGTGAAAAGTGGAGGGATTCCAAGCTTCACTTTACGAAGCTTATTGACATGCCTATATAGCAGTTTGTTGTTTGCCATGAATGTTTTGGCTAGGCTCTGTTGATAAGTTACTTTGTCCTCACGGGCAAGTGCAGTGCAATGGTTGCGATGGGTCAGGAAATTTCCCCAATTCTCTGAGTCGGGGTTAATCTTGTAGTCATGCCATGCTGCATCCCTTATCGCCAGGCATTTTCGAGTCCTACTCCTTATAATTGAAGGCATTTTCGCGGGAGTAAGAGGTTTGGTCTCTGATGCTCTGTTAAAGACGTCGCTGAGTTTATTAACGAACTCTGCCCAAACGTTGTCAAGGGGACTTTTGTTTGAGAATTCCCAAGCAGTTGCGTCGGCGAGTTCTTTCAATACGTGGTAGCGTGTGATTGTATGAGTTCCGAGTGTTCAGATGGATACTCTGCATTACGCACATAGTCAAAAGTTATTACTACATAGTCACTGAGACCTAATGGACTATCCATCAATAACTTGTCAACCATGAGCTCTTCATTCGTGAGCACAAGGTCCAGTATGGACGGTTTGTTTGCTGTCCTGAATCTAGTGGGCGTGGTGACATGATTGTACGAAGGAATATTAGTGATCAGTTCATGCAAGTCTGCTTTGAACTGCTCACTGGGCGATGCCGAAACCTCCAGATTGTGTAGATTGAAGTCCCCGGAGATGAGGATGTGGCTGTACCTAGTGCGTGTTACTCCGTTTAGGCCACGGATCAAGCAGGAATCCATTTCCGGAGTGGACGTTGGGGGGCGGGAAAAGGACAGCTACTAGACACGTGTCGTTGTGTCTCAGTCGGAGACGGCACCAGAGTGAGTCAGTAACGTGTGTTTCCAGATCATCAACGGTTGTACATTGTAGATCGCTGCGGTAGTGGAGTAGGACCCCACCTCCTCTGCTGGAGCGGTCGTTCCGGATGAGTGACATTCCGCTTATCTCAACCTCAGCATCAGTCACCTCTTGGTGTAACCAAGTTTCGGTAATAGAAATTAGGTCCCAAGCATTCGCAACCTGACGTAGTCGAAGTTCGGTACTTTTACTGTGGATCCCTTGGGCGTTAGTGTACATACATGAAAGTTTCTCAGATTTAATCAATGTTTCGGAGGTTCTGCAACTCATATGTGAAGTTTCGCCGACCAGTGAGTGGCCGGCGACTAATCGTTTTTTCGATGTGTGCTTGGTGAAGGGTTTAACATTTTATTCATCGTCCGTGTAGTTAGTCCCGTATCTGATCTGCGACGTACAGTGTAAGGTATCTGGTCACTATCATCTTCTACAGGTTGTATGGGCTCATTCGGCACACTACTGGTGCATTGTTCTCTCGTAGATCCCATCGCGTTTGGTTCTTTGAGTGACATATCATCTCTAGGAGGAATATCGCTGATTGTCTTCAGCCGAACCTCAGATGGTAGCTTGTAACGGAACATGTACCAGCTTTTTAACATCCGTGCTGCCATATGTTTTGACTGAAGGACCACTTTCAACACTCTCGGGCCACTTCCTTTGTAGTTCGGTGAGGTACGCAGTCGTGACACGGATTTCGATACCACATCATCCAAGCGGAGTGTTTCACGAATATAACACCACTGTTCTTTATCATGGGTTGTTATTTCATGCTGATCACATGCTTCGGTTTCAGGAACCCCGTGAAGAAGTATGGTTCTGGTTGAAGTTTCCTTCCGGTAGTCCTCTAAGCTGCGGTTAACTCGATAACGCTCGCCCCAATGGTTGTCTGGAAAGATACGGATGGAGCAGTGTTCATTTCTGAGACTACCTGCCGACAGTAGTACTGATTCTACTTCAGTGATGGAGTTCAGCACAACACGCAGAAGTCTCGGCTCTCCGAAATGTTTGGAGTTGGGGTGTCGTGTAATACGCATTACGTGTATAGGTGTAAGTAGAACACTGATTATGTTACTAATAATGTCCCACTGGTTGAGGTCATCCAATTGCCTGCCTCTTATCGATGTCGAATTTGATTCTGGGATATTGGAGCACAGTACGCTCAGTACAGGTAGTTGTTTCTTTAGACCTTTCGACATGTCGCGTTTAGTGATTGAAGTAATCGGAGATTTACCGCAGGAAACCGGTGGTGCTTGCACCTGGAAAACTCCGCTACGCTCCTCAGTTTCCGATCCAGTTGAGGGTGATGTTACTTTTATTTGACGGCTCTTCTTGGAGGCAACCGTAACCCAACTTTCGCTCGTAACGGCTTGCTCTTTTTCTACGCACTCCGTCGCGAGTTTGGAAATAGCCTTACGTGTAGTTATTTCGACCGAACTGAGAACCGCTTTAGTCAAATGTGAGCTACATGTGTTATTGACAACAGCGCAACACGTCTTTACGAAAGAGCGATGCTGCATCGCCAACTTGATGTACGCAAACCACAGTGGATACGAGCTCTCAATGAACAGAAGGATGTTGACGTGGTGTATATCGAATTTAGTAAGGCGTTTGCCAGAGTGAACCATGGGGTACTCCTTCGTAAACTGAGGACATACGCACTCGGTGGCAGGCTACTTCAGTAGTTCCACGAGTTTATTGTGGGACGAAAGTTTACAGTACAGATCAATGACTACATGACAGAACGGTTTTCATCGACCAGTGGCGGGCCTCAAGGATCTGTACTTAGGTCAGTATTATTTCTTATTCATATCAACAATCTTCCGCAGCAGCCCAAGTCACCAAGTGCCCCTTTTGCAGATGAGTTGAAAATCTGGAGGATCATTGAGAACCAGGACGACTGCGCTCGCCTCCAGCATGACTTAGAGCGACTGTCAACCTGATCCACTGAAATGTAATTCCCTCTTAACGCAAGCAAGTCGGAGTTCATCAGTATCACCAGACGTCCAGCCACTCGATCATACACCTTAGACGGCCAGTTGCTCCACCTTAACACATCTGTTCGAGACTTAGGAGTGCTCTCGCGACATGATATGAGATCACTAGAAAATACAGAGAAATTGTACCTTGCGGGACTTCGTATGCTCTGGGCATTAAGACGCAGTTTCTTCACACTGTTCGAAGAAACCGTTCCTCGTCTATTCACCTCGCTCATTAGACCAATCCTTGAATACGGTGCCCCAGCTTACCATCCGATAACCCAGTGGGAAACGGAAAAGCTGGAGAAAACAGTGCACGTCGCAACTATAATGATACCAAGTCTACGAAAGCTTCCGTATGAAAAACATTCTGAAAGGCTAGGACTCTACACACTATCCTACTGCCAAGTAAGAATTGACCTTATTATGACCAATCGAGTATTACATTTGAATCACTTCCCCATACTGCGGCCAATATTTCACCTGCGGGAACCCTGTAATACCCGATGACACCATTACAAACTCGGGGCCCCCTGCGTGAACAAAGTGTCACATCAGTTTTGTATAGAACGACGAATGGTAAATTAATGGTATACACTACCAAAAGGACTAATAGAGGCCGATTCTGTGAAGTGTTTTAAAACACGTATCGACGATTATTTCGGAAACCTGTGCTTTTGTGAAACGATGCACATACAATGCCAAAAGCGGACATCGTATGCCCAATACGAACTCCTAACCAAACAATGATAGACGATTAACTGACCAAACACTACTGCTGACGATTCGCAACTAAAAGTTTTTGATTTTTCATAATTCGATAGTTGTACAGAAACCTTCCTACTTGCTCTTAAATATAGTTAGTCTAATGTATACGGTGTCTCGTTCGAAACACTGGAACGGCATCAGGCTTAAGGGATAGTGAAGCTTGTACCTTCGTGCACTTACCAAGGCCTACCCGAAACATTGTTGTATACCTCTCTCGCAGGCGCTCAGCGGCCACTGTTTTGATGACTGTTGATTTGCACGGCGTCGCACACGCTTGCATTTCGGTTCGCAGGCGATTTCTCTCTCTAGCGACAAAGGGCCTTCTGATGCGCTTTGACCCCTGCGGAATGCGGCAATAATCGCAGTGGGGGTTTCGGATTCGGCACATTTAGATTCACGTTCTGGCCTCCATTAGCTGTGTGGCGCATCTGGAGTTCACATCTGGCATTTGAATTTCCATCTTTTTGGTGTCTAATCCCGAGTTGAGCTGCATGTAACATCCACCTGCAATATGCTCTAATGTGAGTTCTGATTCCAGTTCACAATCTTCTTGTATGTTCAACTTCTGTGTCAGCATCTCTGTCAGTTGCCGCCGTGATTCCTTAAACATTGACTGCTGGACCTGAAGGAGCGTCTTCATTTGCTCCGAAGAGGTGGCTCTATACTGGAGTGACAGTGTACGAGTGGAAGTCTCGATCATACGCAGCTGTGAGGCCTCAAACTGCTGCCGCTTTGTAGTGAAATAGTTTTCATATCTGCTGAGATTGCCATATCGATTAAGTTTACCTCCCGTCGCCAGAAATATGTTGTGGTGCAGCTGAATGTACGGCTAACCTGCTGCTACCGTGCAGCTGACCGTCGCCAGAAATGTTGTGGTTTCCATTGATTTTACAGATAACCTACCAGCATCTGTTGTGCTGCCTACAACCAGCTCAACCCCGCATAAAATGAGAACGTCAAAGACCTGCCGGACCGAGGGATTCTGATTCTGATTCGTATTGTATGAGAGCATAGCGCAATAAATAGGTTGTGCGCAACTACTAACACAACAATATTGAAGATGCCATTTAATGTGAATTAACGCAACTCAAACGGTGCAAGTTCATGGTCCAACTTGCCGTTGATTCCACATAGATTCAGGTTTTCATATCTACTCGAATTCGATATTTAACTGTGGATCGATCCACTCTTACGCCACTGCTCTCGGCTTGATCGCTGACTGTAAGCTTTCTCTTCGTAACAACTGCATAGATTTCGGCCTACGCTTTTGATGTGCTGAAGATGCTTTCACCTTATGGACGCTTGCATAGCGTATAAATCAAAAAGCGATGCTCTGCTGACTGACTCATGGGGGACTGTGACGTTGTATGACCAGGACCTGTGAGATGGATGGATCATTGCCATCGGAACAGCCTGAGGTTGTCCCAGTTCATTTGAATGTTTTGTCCAAGAAGTGTTTACCGACTGAAACAACAATTGAATGGCTATGTAGGGCTACTACCCTCAGGACTCGCAAGTTAAACATCGAACCGGGTGTATTGTTGTGTTTTGAAGTGCTCACCGTGTGCTTGGACTGCGATGCGAATTCTCAATTGTGGCCGAATCCAAAGTGGAGATTTTCGGAGCTGTTTGCGGAGTTGTAGTGATAGGAGAGAGAAGCTCCGAGACTCTCCACCTCGAACGGAGTATTTTGAACAGCTGTTCTGCTGACTATCGATAGTTGGGTTATCTGCGAATTAAAAGCCACTGTTCCCACCATTGAGCGCACCTGAATTGAAGTGGGTTTAGTAAAACTGTAAAAAGGACCTAATCGCGTTCTCTCTTCCTAACATTGCGGAAAGGCCATGACGACTGGCTTGTGTCTGGATCCCCTGCTCTCCTAAATATTGTGTTGAAGGAAGGTACTATCAGGTTGACATCCACGCCTTTTGTCATGGACGGAATAATTTGCATGAGCATTACTCGTTTATTCAACCCTACCAGTACTTTAAAATTATCTACATGCGGCCCATTAGTCCCTCAACCGTTCGAAGCAGGGAGAGCTAATTTCCATTCTTGTAGCTGATACACTGACCACATTCACTTTTTACCGTTTACAAGGCAGTGCAACGCGTGCACCAGCTCCGCCAAAATCATCTTCGTTGACTTAAAAGCCGACTTTGATGCGACTAACTGCTCCTACACGTAGAGATTCTTTGACAAGTTTATCAGAGTATGCTGCTTCTGCGATTCCCCGTCGTCATTTAGACGTATACACAAAGCTGCATCTTGATCACTGTAAAGTACATGGTATTTGTTAAAGCCACCCAATCATCCCTCGTTCCAACTCATACCAAAAGATGCACGTGGGTATTGGGCAAAAACGGCTGATAGAAGGATGGCAGCCGAATTCATTTAGCTAGAGAGTTCCACCTTTTCAACCGCCCGGATCACCGCTTGCTACTTTATAGCTCCAAAGCTACCAAATCGGGGATCCTGTCATTGGATTGATTGGGTATTTCCTACGGCAGCAGCATTAACAGCGAGTTAGAGCTCCGAGGGCATTGTCCCTTCCGACCCACATCCATTGCGATGTTCCACGGGAGTCACTGACTGGGTTGCGGACAGCATAGCTCTCCTTGGGTCTGACGTAGTTGCTGTGCACGCACTACTGCCTTGCATGCTTCGGCATGTGCTTTATACCTTCCATATGCAATGTATTGTTGCAGGAGTGGACCGATGCGCCACCGGTTTTACATATCAGCGAACATCCGCTGGAAGTGGTTTATCCGTTCTCTTACTTTGGTAGTTGTGCCACATCTGGTGGTCACATCACTGAGGTAGTTACTTTCGCTTATCAGCGAGGACCGTGTGACATTCCAGAGGCTGTTATCTATGGGGACTGCAGGATATCGGCCTGCCAATGATAGGGTATATAATGTCGTGATACAGCTGGTGTTAGTGTGTGGATACTGTGCATGGCTGGTTTACACACGAAACACTTGGCCGTATTTGATCACCGGCGCTTTCGGTATATCGCGCACGTCTGATAGAAACACCAGGCGAGCTACACTGAAGCACGCCACTTGGTTTTCGGCAAGAAACTCTCTAAATCCCAATCCCCTACATCGGCTATGTCATGTCTTCCATGTGCCTTTCAATCGCTTGAGACTGAATCATGCGGTCGGCGTGAAATAACAACTCATGATGAGGTGCAATGATTTGACATCCGTGAAACGCTCCCCTTGAACGACGTGCTGGCAAACTCGGTGTCACGGCGATGCATATCACCGAATTAGAGAATACATTCCGAGAATAATAAATCTACTCCCTCGGTTAAAACAAAATGGTAGCACAGCTTCTGAAAGGCTGGTACATGTTTCTTTACAGGCTTTATCTGCGCTACGGCTATAGGTAGCATGCAGTATATCTCCCAAAGAACCAAACGTGAACAGGACTGCATTAGAACAATGCACCAGCAATGTGCTGACTCGTGTCTATGCAACATAGTAATGAAAAGAGCGACCACACTCTTTAGACTGTATGCAGAAGGTTAAACTTGGGATTATTTACGAAACCGAAGAATCTGAAGTTCAACCAGTCGCCAATTACCCATCGAAAAACGCTTAGTCGACGGCTCTTCACTGGCCAGCGAAATTTCACGTCTAACTTGCAGGGGCTTCGATGCATTGCTGAAATCTAAGCAGTTTTCACGTATGAAAGTTAACGTCAACGGCCACTTCCGTAAAACTTACCGAACTTCGACTATGTTGGTTCACGAATGCTTGGGACCTCATTTTCATTACAGAAAACTGACATTACCATCAAGTCGCTGATGCTGAGATCGAGATACTAGTAATGCCATAGGTCCGGAACCACCGTCCTAATAAGGGAGATGGAGTTCTTCTGTATTACCGCAGTGAGCTGCAATGTGCGGTAGTTACCGATCCGAAAAGTTATGTCACCGGTTGTCTTTGATACCGTTACCGATTTTGACAGAACACATGTCTCGTGTCTGTCGTTTATCGCCCCCCCCCCAACATCCACTATTGAAATGGGTTCCCGTCTGATACTCGCCCTGAGCAGGATAACACGCTTTAGGTACAGCCATCTCCCTATTTCTGGGGATTCTATTGTACACCATCTGGAGGTATCGGCATCTTCCATTGAACAGTTCAGAGCCGACTTGTATGGCTTTATCACTCATATTCCCTTACACAACTACGTCACATCACTCACAAGATTCCAAATAGCAAACAAACCGTCCGTGCTGAATCTTGGGTTCACGAATGAAAAGCTCGTAGTCAACAGGTTATTGATGGAGAGTGTGGTAATAGCTGTCGAGCAAGCTGCAATGACCCCATTCCGACCTCTAGCTTGCTGGCGTCGATAGGCCCAATCGATGACGCCAAGTGGATATTGGGTCCGGAATGGCGAGAATAGAACTCAAGTGGATGCCACTAGAGGAGCGACCGGATGGAGTGCACCAATTTGTGCGTAGCTCTAATTGATGTGAAATATACAATGAGCTTATATTTGTTTAGACCAAAACCTTGATCGAGGCGTACACTTCGTTTTATATTTACGGAGGGCCACTACCATAGAGTCCATTAGGTCTCAACGACCATGTGATCACAACATGTAACTATGTTTGCTACGCAGAGCATTCAAGTGAGCATATAGAATTAACGCATGCAATCACACGGTACCACTTTCTAAATGAACTCGCGGACGCTTCCTTTTTGAGGGTTCTTGAACAGCAGTCCCCTTGATAACGTTTGAACCCTTCATTGAAGGATTCAGCTGCATGATCACTGTCGCATCAGTAATCATGCCGCTTCGTTTCGCAAAAGTGCTCTCAATTCTTAGAACCAGGACTCGAAAATGCATTGTAATGAGGGTTATAACATGACATGCCTACAAGGACAACTCCGATCACGAAACGTGGTGGAACTTCCTGACCCACCGCTACAAATGTACCACACTTGTCCATGTGGACAAAGTTACATCTGAACAGTGTTTAGCCGAAAAGGTCTAGGTCGACAAGTAGCCACCACACAGGTATCTCAACAGTCTTCAAATGGCAAGGCATGACCTTGCTTCACTTTTCACAACAGACATCAAGTCACGACGAAGCGGCCAACACTGCGGCTACCGTACACCCCGACTTTCGAAAGTACAACCTTTTCCTATACCATGCCGTCGTCCACTTTACCGTCTACAGGATTTACACACGTAATCTTTACTCCATCAATTGTTCTAAAGAATTTACTCTCATTTCCCGCTCTTAGCTCTCCGAGAGCCGACAATATCTACTCGAACTGGAGGTTGCGGCTACTAAGCTAGCCGAACCCCCGTCTCGGTTCTTCCAAAGGTGATTGGATGACTAGCAGGTCTCGACTATGTGGAAGCAGAGAATCATCATTCTAATTTTTAAAGACGACAGCCGTTCAATCCCTGAAAGCTATTGCCCAGTGACGCTCCTCTCTTTTCTCTTATAGGTGATGGAAGCGGTCGTCGTTGATGCTCTAGAGGACTACTGGGAAAAATTCAATGTCAAGGCACCAGAGCAGCATGTTTCCACCAACACTGATCATGAAGCACCAACATGCTGATGACACCACGTAGTTGCACGGAAGCGGTAGATGGTGAGGCCGGGATCGATGCTGTCTACCTGAACTTTTCCGAAGCTTTCGATCGACTAACTCATTGTGTCCTGCTTCATAGGCTACAGAACTATGGAATCGGGGAACCCGTTTTTGACTGGATTGGTAACTCTCTTCGCCAACGGAAACTTCAAGTACATGTTAAGGGAACTATTTTTGACTTGATTGAAGTAGAATGCGGTGTTCCACAGAGTTCAGTGCTAGGACCGTGACATTCCTTGCAATAACTATCGTCTCTAATTTTCTGCTTTTTGCTGGTGATTTTAAAATGCGGCGTACGCTTAGTAACAATGACGGTCACATTTTTCTCCCGCTTGACCTGGTTTGGGTTCATAAGTGGTCAACCAGGAACCTATTCCCATCTAACTCGGCTGAGCGCAAGGTGATTCATGTACCTCGTCAGCCTGCGAGCATGTACACACCTGGAGAATACAGTTTACCAAAAGTCCCACAGAAGCCTTGTTTTGCGGTACTTATCCAGGACGATCTCGGCCGCTGGAAACCATTCGGGAGGTATGGTGAGCCGTTACTCTATACGTTGGCCTTTTAGACAGTGCGTTCGGTCGGTTTTGCATCTAAACATTCCCACTGATAGTTAAACTCTACCTGCGACCGCACGTGGAATACGCCGTACAGGTGTGGAACCCGTGACAGAAGCACAACTGGTTGCAGTCGAGACTCCTCAACGAAAGGCATCCAAGAAAGTTGCAGTACTCTTCCATTTCCCACACCAGGTTAGACAGATTCATATCAATGTGCAAAAGCCGGTTTTGGCACCTACGAGAGGATCTCATAATGATCCACAAACACCTGAGGAACCACGTTTGCCTCCCGTTACTGGAACTGGGCGATAACGATAACACGAGAGGTCACTGTTTAAAGCTTACCACGCAGTTAACGGGCTGGAATAACGTCGCAGCTTATTTTTCCTTCGGGTGTATCAGCATGGAATATACTTCCCATGTACCTTGTTTCGGCCCCCAGCCTAACGATATGCAAAAAAAGACGAGGACGCATTGCGCCATTAATATGTTATTTTATAACTTGTGTTAGCCACAAGGCTACATAGCGTAATCAATTGATGTATCACAGAATTCTAACCAGGTGGATATATACTTATTATCATGTGAAAACCTCGATGAGTTCAGTGCATACTCGATTTATTGACAGTTCGTTAATGCTACTATTTTCACCCTCATCAACTTATGGAAGCTGTTAAGCGTTCGCATTTTACCCTTTATATACCGCTGTTCATCAGCGTGACATATGTGGTGTCGCTGTGTCTAGTTGGACGAAACCCCAAGATGGCCGGCCAATAACGTGGCCGAAAGGCATGAAGAAATTGGCCGAGAGAATTGGTTAGGCTGGTGCATATTGTCTTCTTGAATGAGGCTCCGGCATGGTTCACACCAGTGGTCGGAGACCCTATCAGACATGGCGCAGCCGCGCATTCAGTGGCGTTCCTGCATTCGGTTTCTTGCATCTAGCCGCTAATCTCTATTCCATTCCGATGGGCTTTGCGCACTTCCTTCTTGCTTCCATTTTCCTTGCACTTTAGTTGCATTCCACCTTGTTTTCTTACCGTTTTAATTATTGTTAGTCTGGCGACGTGAGTCGTGGTAACTGCATGTGCCGCATTTCGATGCCCGGATCGTAGTTATTCGATTAAAAACTGAATATCTTGCCGTTCTCGAGACTTCATAAAGAAGAGCAGACAAGCACTTTAAGAAATTGTCTCACCTTTCACATCAGCTCGGGCTGCTGACCCTGAAGTAGCACAACGGTCACTATCAGCGTGTACGGTTTGACCTCGTGGAACCCTAACTACCTTTCCCATCCTCTTTCACAACTTACAGAACAAACTTGGGTGGGCTCTTGGTTTGAATCTTACTTTTCTTGTCGCACACGCGATAAAAATACAACATACATCTCCTGTCAAGGATGCTGCCAGCCTGGTTACACAACATTGTTCTTGATTCACTGCTGTTATTGATGCATATAAATAATGTCTTCATTTTAGTGAGTTTTGGCGTTCTTTATCATTTTGCTGATACTACCAGAACTACTTTCTTTCCATCATAACACCCTCAGTAATATTCTAACAAATATCCAGTTCGACGCAATTGGAACTTGGTACACCAGTGAAAAAGGTCTAGAACTCAATGCTTTGGCATGCAAGTGCGATATTATTCATAATGCCCTGACCCTGGTTGGTAAGCACCATACATCGTTTTACACAATACATGATCTGCGGGTTTGCTGCTCGTGCTGTTTTTGCTTTTCAGAGTATTCTCGTTATGCAACAGCGAAGGCGAAACCGCCCATTACCTTGCTATTCTAATGGTTCTCTATGATGGAAAATATTTGTCCAGTGTATGGAGCCTTCTCTCCCGGTTTACCCAAATACTGCCCACTTGTGTACAGTCGCTAAAGACGGTATGGATGCATCAGTTAGAACAAATGAAGTGAGCTTTCTTAGGGCCTCATGGGTGGCAATTCATACTATCCTACGCTGTATGATGTGAACTACCAAACCTCGGCCCAACATAGCCGCGACGCGTAAAAGTAAGTCCAATGATATTAGTCAACATTTCGCACAAAAAGTACACAAATCCAACACATACACACTACTTCTCGACTCAACCGCATGCAATATTCGTCATAAAGCAAACTACACTGTGAAAAGAAGCTCAAAAACTAACACACTGGCAATGCTTTTTCTCAAATATAGCTACAGACTACGGAGCAAGCTTCCTATTGACATTCATATCAGCATATCGGAGTACGACTTTCGTTGAACGCCTGATAAGTATGTGACAGTCGGAAACGTACCCATGGTTCCATGACTATCTATCGCGCGTTTGAGCAAGGTTCAGGTTGTATATGAACAAAAAATACAAAGAATGTCTTCAGTCTTTTCAACAAATAACCTGTCACCCTACCATTCTGTCACACTCCCTGGTTTTGCCTAGCTCAGTAGCTAGTAGACCCACTGGTACACCGGTGGGCTGGACACATAAGCTTTATTTTTGACTCCTCAGTTCATCACTAGTTTACTTGGTTCCACTGCTAGTACACGCTAGCCGAACTACTAGCACATTGCTTGGTGAAACGCCCGAATTCAATTACTTGCCTCTCCTCAAAGGTTCACTTTGTTTTGATCTGCTTGTATACTTTTCATTCGCTGGCAGAAGCACTGACGTATTGGTAGGTTGAACTTATGGCTTGCCGAACAACCTTCTCGTGGTGCCAGCTGGATAGTTCGAGATTATCCAATTCCAGCGAATGGTTCGGCGGCAGTATTCCAGGACATGGTGGGTTTTCATCTGGCAAGCGTTCTCCGTATCAAAAGCCACATATGTTGGTTTAAAAACACTGACCTGGCGGATGACTCGCCACTAAATAAGGTCACTGTCTCCTGCTTCATACTGGTGAAGCATTGTATTCCAGCAACCGAATGTTGAACCTATAGCAGCATTGGGCCCCTGTTTGACAAAGGAACAAACGAAAGGCGTATGAAATGAGTAATCAGTCACCGGCTCCCGATGGGCGCAATTTCCTGAATTCGCTCCGCTGCCTTACAGACAGACTATTCGGCCAAATACTTGAGGTGATGTCCCCTAATTCAACACCATACCTCGGCAAGGGCAACCGGGTAGTATCTTTCTCTCTGACGGAACCATGGTATCCTGTTTTGTGTTTTCTTTTATCATATCTGTACCTTCATTTGAGTTCCATGGATTTTAGTGGCTCCATGCCAATTCGTAGACTGGCTGACCACAGTGACAGGCAAATCCGAAACCGGATGCCGCCAACGATATATATATATCCGGTTTCGGATCTGCCTGTCACTGTGGCCAGCCACAGGACGCCTGCGCCTACAGAGGGACCATAGGTGGCTTGCGCTGCACCACCCACAGCTCCAACCACACACCCTATATCCAGTGTAAACCCGAAGGAATAAGACCGGGAGGCATGCGGATGGGAGCCACGTTTCATCAACGGAGCCGGCCAACACTCCTTCACAGGCAAACACAAGCACACTGTTACTTGTGAATGGAAGGATTTTGGTGAGTATTTTTGTTCATCGCAATCAGCCGACAATTCAGATATGTCGACCAGCTGTCTGGTGCTTTTCCGGACAGCTGGTCGACATATCTGAATTGTCGGCTGATTGCGATGAACAAAAATACAAGCACACTGTATTTGGGGAATCAAGCGCACACAAGGCGGTGGCTGGACCGTAGTCCGCTCCACACTGATTGCATGGAACCGCTCTTCGAGCCTAGCACGGCCACAAGAACCGTGCACCCCTTCCCCTCCAGCAACGACAAACTGTCTCCTGGAGCCAGTATGGACGAAGTAGTTGGTAATAGACAGGTAGGCACCTTTTCAACATGCACATCAAGCGCAGCCGCACCGGGGATGTCAAACAACAGCCAATCACTTGATATGGGGTGTGTGGTTGGAGCTGTGGGTGGTGCAGCGCAAGCCACCCATGGTCCCTCTGTAGACGCAGGCGTCCTGTGGCTGGTCATAGTGATAGGCAAATCCGAAACTGGATGCCGCTAACCATATACATCTCGAACCGCTTTTTGACTTTCTCTAAGACGGAGTACTTGCTAGAAGTTGTTGATGCCAACTTTAAGTATTGTATCATTATTCTCTTCACGTGTCATGGATGCCCAACTGATTTCTCCGGATACACCTTAAAAGGAATTTTCCGAGACCTCTACAATTAGCCAGTCCCCGACAATGTTTACCAACGGTTCTTCCATATGCTAGACCGAATACGCTGTACACCATGGGTGCACTTCTCCTGGAACCTATTCCAACTCCATCTACAACCCACTGCTATTTTTAAGTGCACACTTTTCATTGCCATTTGTAATGCTCTTTTTGATCTATAATTCACTTCTACCCTTTTACAGCTTTTGAGACTGCAATTTATTGCACTGTTCTGATAGAAACAGTTTTTCGGTGTCTCGCATCAAATGGAAATGAACTTTCTCACCAGTGTGAAACAACTGTTTACGCTCAACGTTTTGAATGAGGTCAGTGCTTAATGACCGGAGGAAGTTTATAATGCCGAGAAATATATTATTTATTTCATTTGGTTCATCGTAGTTGGATTACAAACCGCTTATGTATATGTGTTTTGTAATCATCTGGAACGCGTTGGAATTTTCCGCTCTTCTTTTATACCGG
This sequence comes from Dicrocoelium dendriticum, assembly GCA_944474145.2. Taxonomy (NCBI): domain Eukaryota; kingdom Metazoa; phylum Platyhelminthes; class Trematoda; order Plagiorchiida; family Dicrocoeliidae; genus Dicrocoelium; species Dicrocoelium dendriticum. Next base: position 55,759,828 of record OX104064.1, on the reverse strand, counting down.
CTTTCCCCCCATTATTTCCGCTACATCAAAATTATCCGGGCTTAAATAACCTTCTGGCCGTGCACTAATCTACGTACATTATGAAATATGGCCCATGTATATGGGGAGACGGTAGAATACAACAAACGGTGTCCCCGCCAACATTCCCCAACACAATCGAGTTGAACCTTTTACGTATGTTCTCTTGTTAAACCATGGCCAGTCTGCCAAAACGTTCGTCATGTTGTTTCCCGGTTTTCCCTATTCCGCTTTCGAGTTCTTCTCCTAGGAGAGTTGTTAAACAACTACTTTTTCATAGGTGGAAATTCGTCACATCTAGACTCACTCAGACAGTCGTCACACGCCCGGAAATGCACTGTACACGCGTTTCATCGGACCCTGGTAGTGCTCGAACCCGCAGCTCGACTGTTGCAAGTCCATGGTTGAGACCACTAAGCTACGGGGGACGGCAACGACCGATGTAAATAAGTTACTAGATGTGATATAGCGCCGCTCACTATCCACGGACTTACACGTTACTGCCGTGCAGAGGACAGGGTAGCCTCCCCCCCGCCAATTAACTTATGGCATAGTGAGCCGCGCTATATCACATCTAGTAACTTATTTACGATGGTCGTTGCCGTCCCCCCTAGCTCAGTGGTCTCAACCACAGCCTGGCAACGGTCGAGTTGCTGGTTCGAGCTCTTCTAGAGTCAGATGGAATGCGCACTGCTGACGACTCCCCAAAGGATGGAACGGCCGTAGTGTTTTTCAGGGCATGTGATGACTATCTGGCTTAGTCTAGATGTGATGAATTTCAGTCTATAATATTCACCTCTCCCTACTACTCTCTTGAAGCCATTTTCATCCTTATAGTGTACCATAGTAGATCATAGAAGCACACTTCAAAAATTCGATGATTTACGATAGGCCTGATGGTAAACAACGGACGGCCTGATCATACGTTTGGATTTTTACTGTGCGACCCCCACCTCGGCAGATGTCCGAAGAAATTGCACTCTTGCCTTTTGATCTGGCAATCACTGATTCGAATCCGCATAGGTACGACGCTGTCGCGGTATACCCAGCCCACGCGCGACTGGAGTGGTCGTGCGACAGCGAAGCGTCGGTATCCTGTGCCGGCATGCTGCTGCCGCTTTTTTCCTTCGCAGAAGCATCGACTTATTGGGTTAGCCGAGCATAAAATCTGTCCCAATTAAACGGTCCAGAAGTCCAGTTCCAGACCCAATTAACCGAACGGAAAGTTGTGTTATATGTTTAACGTCATGAGATCTATTACGCATTACACCAAAGGTCTAGGAAGTGTTACTGATGGAGGTAAGTCTTAGAAAAAAGCCATTTGGAAGAGTCATTCGACTTTTCTATATGGTTTTGGCAGCTGAGTTCTCTGATAAGTTCCAAATATTACTGAGCCAGGAAATTTTACCCTCACTGGACGGGCAATTATGTACCCAATTCTTGATACTATCGTCATGGTATACCGCCCCAAGAATGATCACGAAAATAATGCAAACCTCAGGGTTATAGATGTTAGTCGACTCATCTGCCACAAAACGTGAACGGGGGTTACTTCCTAGCAGAAATATCTGAGAATGGCCTAGCTCAGCTAACGCAGGCATTCCAGGTGTAAGCTCAATCGCTGAAGATACCAAGCTAGGTGCAAATTTTGTGGCTGTACCATTCAGTACACCAGACTAGATTTGATGCGTCTTTCGAATCGCCTAACGTATCCGGCATCGGAATTTTAACCTTTGGAGCATGGATCATATTTTCTGTAGGAGAAGGGACTGGTCTGTTAAGTTAATGATATAGCAACAGTTAACAAATTAGAACTCTGATTAACTGTTCACTGCGGCAAACATTCTTATCAATTTCATCTGAATTCTTTTTTGATTGAGTAAACAGCAACCTGTTGGAATAGATGCATCGTTTTTATTGCAATGCACGTAGTATCGTCTTAACGTGAATCAACCTGACCACTTTTCACCGAGCTATGTTTCCCTAAAGCATGGTAAACGGGTAACCAACAAACAAACGTAAATCAGTCATTCCGCTGGGGTTAACTGGAGGAGGCTATCAAAGCAGGAGCAGCGTTGTTTGCACAATGTCGAGAATCCGTCGTTTGCAAATGACGAGGACGTTATTTACCGTTTCGAAGAAAACATAAACTTTTTAGCCTTCCGTCTTGCAGCATAACCGAATTGGCCATCCAAACGAGATTAGTCTATTTTCAGTCGACCGTGGAATGAAGTCAGGCGGTCAATCGATGGCAAACTGAGTATCTGACATACTCTCTGCTTCATCCGCCTAGGGCGTCAGGTGCCATTGCGCTAGGGTTCGTTCAATTGAGCAATTCAAACGACGTTTAACTAAAGTGACTAAGCTAATACTCAGTTGACCAGTTCAGATGTATTTTTTATTGCACGCCTTCGAAATCTAACAACTTGTGGAGTTATTGTTCCTGTCCACCGGAACCTCGCTTAACAAATTCGCTAAAGGCAGATTGCGAGGCCGATGCCATACAGCACTGAAGCTGTAAGGGAACAGACATTTGCATGAATAATATATTGATCAAACACCTTAGCCCTGTATTGTATATAATCTCATTCTTATTGTGAACAGGTAGAAACAAAGCGTGTCTACTCCATCGCCCTATTTTGCAACGTTTTACAAATCAGCGGAACGGACTGGTTGGTGTGAATCGGACTTATGGTCGATTCGATCCTTTCTATTCACCATGTGATGTACATGTGTTATCCGGATTCCATGTGCTCTTGTGTCAGGTCTCAGGTGTTCCATTATTTATATGCGCGGGGAAAGGAACTGTCCAAGCCAACTCGGAAGTCACGACTAAGAAGTCTATTGTTTAACCCCTACTATACTTGGTGTCGTTTTCGCTCCCCGACCATCAATCACATGTATTTAATTACCAGTGTCCGGTTTGGCTGACTGTATTGTGTCGAATTCCGACCGCATATGTCACTAGTGGTCACTGCGTGGTGCAGTTCATACCAGCGCATTATTCCAGACCAGATGCACTGACATAATGTTGGGCTGGAACTTCTTCGTCATCTACCGAATCTGTAGTTTCTACAGCCTTCAACCGTTGATAGTAAGGCAGTTCGATTCCACTTATACGACACATCAGTAACACGAATGGGTGACAGTCGGAAAAGCCGTCCAGTCTATCTGCTACGGTTGCAGGCAATGGATGCGCGCCGTGGGCACTGATTGTCCACAAAACGCAATCTGTGTTATAAATGGGGTAAATCTCGCAAGCCCCTTCGTTTCCTTCTTTCCGGTTTCACTTACTCTGCTTTGTTGGTACCCTTTGTTCGCACTTTCCTCTCTCTTTTTCATGTTTGTAGTGAGTTTCCGTGGCATCTTCCACTTAGCTGAGTTTTGGGCTATGCACCGTGTGTTTGAACTTCGACACGCAATTTCGTTGTTTTCTGTGAACTGATCCCCGGTCATTACGATCAGCGTGACAACATTCGAAGTGAACGCGCGCTTCGTTCTTGTTCGCTCCAGACACAACTTTGAAATGCGCGCCATAGATGTACACACTTACCAGGGTGTTCGAGAGCAGACCAAAGAATTCTGTGGTTGGATGTGCTATACTTCTGTAACCGGCAATAGCCTGTGCTTCGTTGTGGCGCTACCGCATCCACATGTCTTACTCTCACAAGCTAGTTCCAGAAGAATTAATGTAAAACAAAGACCGCAAACACTAGTTTCTAGCGATCTAATAAACAATGTTTGCTCCTTCTTATCTCACGGAAAAAATAAGCAAATGGGCCTCAGTGGGAGAATGTGTTAACCGTATTATACACCACTAAAACGACCATCGCAGCCGACTCTACAAGACGGCTGGATGGTCAGGTGCACGAACAATCATGTATGGTACAATCATATCATATTGTTTCTATGGACACAAGAAAATCTGTGGAATTACGTTCTGCTTAATGCATGAGTAACTGTAACCTAATTAGTTCTAGGAGATGCAGAAAGCTTTTGAAATAGGTGTTGGCGCCGATGTGCACAGGGAGTTTAATTTCTGACCATACATTGTTATCTATCCGTCTACACACTTTTTAGTTAACGCTCTCGGTCAGTGGCTTTTTCTCCGTACTACTTAAGAAGCTTTCCCAGATAAAGGATAAGCTATTTGGACTGCAGCAACACAGTGTTTGAGGCATAGTTTAACAACAAATGGACCGGTAGAAAATGAAATTGCAAAGTTTTTCTGACAATCTAACTTAACCGGATTAAGGAGCATAACAAATATATGCAACTAGCTAGAGGTTGGAGTATTTGCAAGTTCATTCGTCACATCTGGACGCAGTCGTTCAGCTAGCACTAACCGCAAAAGAGGTAGACGGCCGTTACTTCCATATTTGAACTTAATATTGCCGCCTATTCTCCTCTAATCCGTTAGAATTCTGATCCGCAACATCTGTGCACTTTTGGGCCATCGCTGAGTGAGCTACAAACTGTGGTTCAAAATGTCCCATATTTCAAGTGTCTGCTCCAGATTTAAGAGGCGTTTCGTCAATTTTGAGAATGGAATTCAACCAACACATTTAGCTATGAGACTTTCTGTGGTCCAGTGCTAACACTTATCAACTATAAACTGGAGAGGGCGTCAGCAGTGTACCGGCACATCTTACCGTAGCTTCGCTGCTTCATGACCACCACCAGTCGCGGGTGCGCTGGGTATACCGCGAGATCGCTCACAGCTACGCGGGTTCGAACCGGTGACTTTCGGATTACAAGGCAGGCACGTAATCCGGCCACCTGTCGAATTCACAGAGGCTAACATGCGTGCGGTTCACGAATTCGCACCCATGCATTCTCTCAAAATAACGGTAAGAAGCGGGACGTGAAATGGGGCGCGTTTTAGATTGCAACTCCTATTTCCAACTCGTGCGCGGAACAGCTTCCGCATTCAAACGGTTGGACTTCATGTAAGCAGTATTTTTTGATCGGCCAAACAGGTGGCGTTTCTGATGTTCCTGGTGTTTTCCTGTGGCATTTACGGTTGATTTCGATCAACAATTACTGTTAATATACACATAACCATCTAAATCATCACCTGCTACCAACGGATAATGCCCGTTAAACTTATTAGTGATTTGAATTGGTGTTATATTTCCAACCAAGTAGAGGGAAAACACAAAATCGCTAACCACAGACCAATCAGATTACGTTCGCAAAGAAGGTTTGCATTGGTTTACACACCATGCTTTCGTTGCTGTGAACACATAGAAACGCACGGCAAATGGGATAATTCGAGGAATAAAATGCATAAAAGGATTTCTAACGATGACGAATACTTGCGATTTCTACACATATTAACCTTATGTTCTTAAACCTAATTAAGGTGCATAGATCGGAAGTGTTTTCGAATCTCATGCCGGATGCGGAAATGGCATTGTTGACTACGAGTCAGCAATACTTCCGAAGACGTCCTAACCGATTCGAAAGCCATTAACTCACATCATAGCAGCGGCGATTAAAAGAAATTAGATTCCCGAACAGCAAACTATGACTTTATACTGGTTAAGAAACACTGCTTTACAAGCTTCGTTGAGTGGTTTGGTGAGGCTGTCGAAAAACATTGAAAAATAGTATTTCGTTTGTCAAAGGAACGCGCTTATCGTTTGTAATGAAGTAGTCCTACACTCGGTGTAGTTTCACATTTTCGATAGACGATAAATCCAAGGTATTTTTCAGGAGTAAGAGAGAGATATCGCAAAACAACAATATGTAGGTGCTGAGTGCCTTACCCAACCGACTTTTAAGTATGACTATAGTAGGTACAGAAAGGACTGATTCGGAGAGTGCCTTCCACTGAAGACATACACGAATAGAAAAGAAATTGCTACGGCACTCCAGGAGGCTGCACACTTTGGCTAGTTTCAAGGAGTTACAAGTTTGTGTTTCTACTGAGTTGGACAATGAACGATGATTTATAATGGGTGAAAAGGCGATTACTTGACAAAGCCCACAGGATGGCCGGAGTGAAGAGTATAGAGCCAACGTTAAAAACTGACATGTAGAAGGACAGAATTCGGCTTTTAACTGACTCACCAAACCGCTCATATGAACGCTGGTGTATGTTTTCGCACCGCTACGTTATTTCGTTCCCCGAGTGAAGCGATCTAAATCACATGAAATTTGATGATGTGTCGTCAAGGCGTTCTTTGAGTTGCGTTAGTGTTGGGGTAGAAAGAATGTGAGTTGGGTGCTTCATGTTCGGCACACCCGAATGGAGAAAATGATTTGACAACCGTCAGTTTGACCGCAGTGGGTAGTAAGTTTGAGCTGGTGGTCTCTCGTGTTAGTGTTGTTGCTGAGCTGTTGCAGGTCGCGTTAGGCGTTATTTAGGTTTGTCAGTATTTAGACCAATATGAGATTCCTTCGCTTGCGCTGATATCCACCGTCGTATAGTCCAAAGGCTTTTAGTCTTCACTGGTAGGAGAGTCGACAATCCCCTGACGAATTTGGTCACTCTAGGTTGCGGAGCTTCGGGTGCAACAATATCGTGTTTGTGCCAGAGACTCCAGGCTTGAATCGCGTACTTCACGTGAATCATCATACAGGCGTTCAGCATTTGCAGTGAGCTAGGTGGCTGGAACTTTCCGAAAGCTTTCCGCAAGATTTCCGGTTGATGACTGACTCTTCTCGACATGTTTTCAGTCTCTTTCGAGTAGCCAATGTCACCCTGCACAGTTACTCCGAGGTCGCTTTCCTAAGAAGTACGTTGTAAATACTGGTCTCCAAGTAGATATTATTGAGTAAGCTGATGGCCTATGCTCACAACTTTTACATTTCGCCAGCTTGAACTGGAGTCGGTTCACGGATGACCACGTATAAGCCCTATCGAGGTCTCCCTGTAGTGCTGTGTGATCTTCCACCGTCTTGATGTCATGCCAAATCTTGATATCACCTGAAAATAGAAGGGTCCAACTGAAGAGGGCCGGTAAGGTCGTTGATGAAGACTAGGAATAAATGTACTCCCAGTACCGATTCCTGGGGCACGTCACACTGGACTTCATTTGGGTCGGAAATGGAGCTTCGGACTCTCACATTCCGCTGACTTTGAACGAGGAAATTGCTTATCCGACCGAGCACTAGATCACTGATTCTACAGGTTCGAAGTTTGTGATAAAGGTGGGGTGGTCCAGGCGATCGAAAACTTTTGATAAGTTCAAATAGATAACGTCAACTTCCACTCTGGTAAGAAACAGTGGCACACATAATTCGGATTATGTGCAATCAATTATACCGTCCTCAGACCACCTGGTAATCGGCGATACCGTCCACCCCATTGCGACGAGACTGGACCTTAAGGTGGTGCGATGGTTTGTGTGTCTCAGTGATCCGTTGAGCTATGTTGGGTGATGCTTTTTTGCACCTTCAGAGCCACTCATACCAGATTGGCCAATGGTTAGAGGCCAGACAAACTCAGTCTTCTGGCCCTCCAGTTTGGGATTTGTAGTGAGGGTGGCTCCTTACCCCATTAAACGGGCTCTCTGTAATCCAGTGCCAAAACCCTCCTGCCTTGCGGTAAGGCTTTTTTAAACCAAAGGCTTTGGTTGAGAACCCTAATGGTTCTCCTGTCTAGGCTTGGGCAACTGGCAGTATTCTGCCCATGTAATACACCATGACCTTTCCTTCTAACAATCTTTTGATGTTCTGGCCATTGCATAGGATAATAAACGGCTCCATATCGGCTGCATCGAGGAGGGTGGATAGGGGTTTGGATGCTACTGCTCAAGCCTTCCCGTCTTCCGATCCCCCTTCTTACACCTTTTCATCCTTAGCGTCCCGTTCTAACTTTACTTTTATCTCCTCATTTTCAACCTCCCAATTCTTGGTCCTCTCCCACCTTGCTTCAATAGTCGCTTGCCTTTTAGTTTCAACTCACATGCAATCGCAGGGCGTCGCTCCAGTCCAGTCGACAAGTTCATGTTCAACCAAATGGATAAGGTCAGTCGATCCGTTTCTCTTTGGAGTCCTCGCGTCTCCCTAAGACTGGCATACCCCAACGTGCGCACTTTGCTACAGATTGGCCAACAGGTAGCACTTGCCCGAACACTAGAGACCCTATCGATCGATATCTGCTGCTTATCGGAGACCCGCCTGCAAGCTTCGAGCTCCGTGCTTTTCCTGCGACCACCCACATGCGACACCAGCACTACATTTTCATTGCGCCTGTCTGGCGATGATGCAGCTTCAAATGCCGGTCAAGCTGGCGTCGGCATTGTTTTGAGTCCCCGGGCTGAAGCTGCCCTGATTGACTGGATCCCAGTCAACAGTCAGATGTGCGCCGTTAGATTAGCTGGTTCGTTACATGCTGCGAAGTCGCTCGGGAACGAACGGTGCCTGTTTGTCATTGCGGCCTACGCCCCTAAAACTGTAGCACTGATTCGGTGAAAGATGATTTCTATCAACCACTCCACGATCTTCTTCGTTACAGAAGAAGCACGGATACTGTGGTGTTGACTGGCGATCTAAACGCCCAAGTCGGAAAATTGTCCTCTGATGAGCTTCATCTGGGCGGCCAACGTGGTGTAGGCTCCCGGAATGATAATGGTGAGCGATTGCTGCAGCTGTGTGAAGATGCTCGTCTCTTTCTCGCGAGCACAAACTTGCGACACAGCACCCCGCAGAAAGGTGACTTGGCGCCCACCAGTTTCGGGTCAGCCATGGACGCAAACCGATCATATCGCGATCAGTTATCGCTGGAGAGGCTGTGTCCAAAACTGTCGCTCGATTTGGAGCACCAGCGTGGACTTCGATCATGCTATCGTGTGTGCTGACCTGCGGGTGCTTTTCCACGGACGTCAGCAATGTCACTGAGCGCATTGACACCAGCCAGCTGGCGAAGCTAAATGTTCTGAATGCGTATCAAACTATGCGGGCATCTGGGCTGAGTAAGCGTCCACTGAACACCGTCGAAGATCACTGGTCGCATATTCGTCAAACGTTACTATCTGCAGGCATGTCTTTATGTGGCAACTCAAATTGCCAAACTGGACATTTGGTCTCTACAAAGTCTGGAACTTATGGATGCTCTCCGACGTATTCCGGCTGGAAGCGAATGCAATGAGACTCGCAAAAATCTCAGGGCAAAATTGCGTGCTAGCCTGAAGAAAGACCGCGAAGCCTGGTGGTCTCATCTTACGTCGGAGACGGAAACAGCGGCTACCGTTGGTAATCATCGTGTTATTCCATCTGATACGGGAAACAGGCAGCAGGAGACCTGGTGTTGCGAGACCATATGCGGCGAGAGTGGGCATCCGATCCACAGTCTGTCAAAACGCTTAGAGCGTTGGGCCGAACATTTTGCAGGGGAATTTAACCAAACTGAGTTATCGCTTTTTTCTTCGGGCATTGAGCGCCTTTCTCCCTGGGCCGTCTCCTTGGATCCGCGCTCACGCGCAGAAGTCGAACGTGAGATCAAGCTCTTGAAATTGCATAAGGCCGTAGGCTCAGATAGAATTCCCCCAGTCCTCTTCAAATTCGGGGGACCTGCTCTAGTTGATCATTTACACGAATTGCCAATGAAACTTTGGAAGCACGAGACTGTCCTGACAGACTGGAGCCGCTCCGTCATTGTCCTAATTTTCAAGGGAGGCTCCCGTTCGGAATACGGCAATCATAGAGGAATCAGTCTGATCTCAGTTGCTTCCAAATTGCTTACCTTTGTCATTCTCCACTGACTGACTGGCACTTATGAAACTCAGGTTAGTAAGGAGCAAGCCGGGTTTCGTTGAAGTCGGAGCTACATCAACCACAACTTCACTTTGTGTCAATTATCGGAGTACCGCCATGTTTATTAGCGATCCACTGTTGTCGTGTTTCTCGACATAAATGGTGGCTTCGATTCAGTCGATCGATGCGCACTTTGGGACTGTCTGCTGAGGAACAGTGTGCCTGATAAATACGTAAACATTATCAAAACGCTGTAGGCGCATATTTCGGGCAGTGTGAGGGTTTATGGCAAACTGTCGCTACCCTTCAATAGCACCAGCGGTGTGAGAAAAGGTTGCCCGCTGTCACCTTTCCTATTTAACTTCACAGTTAACGAAGTCATGGAATCAGCATTCGCTGGACACGACCTAGAAGGTGTGGAGCTAGTTCCTGGTGAGCGACTTCTTGACTTGGAGTATGCGGACGATAGTTCCCTAATCTGTGGCAGCTCCCAAACATGCCAAGCAGCACTGGACCGATTAGCACTGGCTGTCCATCTCTTTGGGCTATGCTTTGCTTCATTGAAATGCAAAGTTCTTTAAGATCGGCAGGGACCCGCCCATGCGCTAACTCTTTGTGGTGATCAGCTAGAAGTCGTTCAGAAATTCAAATACCTGGGTAGCTATTTTAACGCCCGTGGGATCGACGCTGAGGTTACGAACCGTATAGCAAAAGCTCGAGGTGCTTTCGCCAATCTCCGCCACTTGTGGCGCAGACGCGACATTACTCTCTCCCTAAAGAGCAGAGTTTATAACGCAGTCGTCTGTTCAACTCTCCTGTATGGTTGTGAAATTTGGGCCATCAGGTCGACAGACATAAAGAGGCTCGTTACATTCGATCTTCGCTGTCTTCGCAGCTTAGATCATGTCTGGTAGGAGCACCGCGTGAGCAATGAGTGTTCGGCGTCGCGTATTTGGTGCAGGAAGAGCGAGTGAACCGCTCAGCATCATTATATCACGCACCAGGTTCCGATGGATGGGCCACGTGTTGCGCATGCCAGCACAGCGACTCCCGCAACGTGCATTGTTTGCGCGTCGGGGGTGCGGTTGGAAGAGGAAGGGAGAGGCCAAGTGATGACTTGGTCGAGAGAAATGAAAACCCTCACTTTGAAGTTGGCGTCGGTTGGTGCATGCCGACTGTCGGACTGGGCTCCTAAGGACGATGAACACGTTTGGTTGGACACAATTGTTGATATGGCTAGGAGCGGGGCACATCGAAGCCCGGTGCAGAACTCGGCAAGATGTAACTCACTAATAGAAAACTGCGCTGAGACCGATGCCTTTTGTGTATGGTGGCACAGAGTCTTGATGTTCGAAGTCACCAGCAACAAAAGCGACGTGGAAAAAGTCAATGAAACAGCGAATGTTTTACATGGAAGCAGGTCTGTTATTTGAAGCATTTTCCTGCAAAGAATCTTTGTGTGATCCATACCATCCAACCATCACCTAGCTCCAACACGAAAATGACTGAGTGTCATCGATCCGGAGATGTCTATCCATGCTCAGATACGAACGAAATTGATCAACCGGCACATTGTATATCGGGTTATTAGTCAGTTGAACAGACGACAGATTACTTACAGCATAATCATGACAAAGAGCAGGGAAACATCACAAACAGGGTCTTGGTCATCCTGGCAAGATGTCAACAATTTACTGAGACAGAGTTCATGCTTGGAGGAACCTCCAACCGGATATACTATGCCTGTGCGTTTAGACACGCTGCACTGAGTCAACAACGCGGTTGGACTCGACTTCCAGACCGTTTTAGGACACGACAACTGACGTCAGTTTGATTTCACGAGAAAGTGCACTTGTCGCAGCAGACACACAGCCTTCCACACGGACTGGTGTTCGCCGGAACTCTCGGAACGAATTACACTACTGACCTGTCGGACGCCCTCGACGACCCTGTGAGCGCAGAGATACTGGTCAACTGGCGAAGCCAAATGTTCTGAATGCGTATCGAAGTTCGCTGGCATGCGGATTGAGCAAGCACTCACTGAATCCACTTGGTCACTGGCCGCATGTTCGCCAGACCTTACTAACAGCAGGTAAATCCTCATTTGATAAATTCAATAGCCAACATGGACACTGGGTATCTTCGCAGTCTCTGAAACTTATCGAGGATGACCGGCATATTCCGGCTGTAAGCCAACACGAGACTCGCAAAAACCTCAGGGTAAAACCGTATTAGCCTGAAGAGAGACCGCGAATTCTGTTGGTCTCATCGTGAGTCAAAGATGAAAGTGGCCCCTGCCCTTGGTAACCATGGGAAGCTATTCCGTCTGATACGGGAAACGGGCGACAGGAGACCTGGTGTTAGTGCAGCCTTCTGTGACGAGAGTGCAAAGCCTATCCACCACTTGTCAAAACGCTTGGTGCGTTGGGCTGAGCATTTTGTAAGGCAATCTAATTGGCCGGAATTTTTAGATTCCTCATCGGCCAGTGAACGCCCTGCTCCCTGGGCTGTTCCTTGGATTCACCCTCTCGCCCAAAAGTCGAAAGTGAGATTGGGCTGCTGAAGTTGGACAAGGCAGCGGGACCAGATGATCTTTATCCAGACCTCTTCAAATTCAAGGCCTTGCTTTTGTTGTTGATTTACACGAGTTACTATTTAAGCTGGGACCAGGAAACTGTCCTAACTGACTGTCATAGTCCAAAACTTAAAGGGAGGCTCCCGTTCAGATTTCGGCAACCATAGGGGAATCAGTCTGATCTCCATCGCCTCAAAGTTTCTTGCTTGTGTCGTTCTCCACAGGGTGACTGGCACCCGCGAGAGCCGGATCCGTCAAAAGGAAGCCGGGTTTCATCGAGGTCGAGGCTACATCGATCACATTTACAATTTGCGTCAAATGTTGGAGCACCGTTGATATGTATTGCCCAAGTATTCCTATTTCGTCTTAGGACACGTAGTCCCGAACTCGGAGGGAGAACGCACAAACCGGATGGCACACGTGCTATTGTCTTAGCGGCACTTACATCGAATGCGGAAAGCATAAACGGTAAAATGAACCAATCAGAACAAGAATAAAAGGCCAGTTGTTATCGACCAATTTGAAAATGTTCGACCGATCATGTGGGTGTGTGGTGTGTATGTGGTGTTAACTCGTGCAGCCATAACATTCCCCCACGTACAGATGAAATCACATTTGTGAAACGTAACGTTCTATCGGTTTGGGTTAACGCCGTGGTTTCCGGATAGCGATCGGCTGATCAGTTTCATCCTTTGGGGTTTTATCTGTTTCCTCACGCTCTTCTGTAACTATTCCCTTCTCTTCAGGGCATGGTGCGACCGAAGTGCGGGGATGGATGAAATCATTTAGCCTACGTACTGTTTCTCCACTTTCCAGTTGTATGTCAGCCTCAGTTTCTGAACATGTAAGCAGGGTTCCTAGCTGCCATACCTACGCGTGCGGGAGTTTTGTGTACACATCTCATTTTGCCACCAAATCCTGGGGTTTAGCTGGTGGGCGCTCCCTCTCATGCATGCGCAGTTGCTGGTAACGTTTGGCCTGACGGGGATCTAGGAAATGTACATCTGGTCTCTACGTAACCGACGCCCCAACATAGCGTCCCCCATGCTTTTTCCGATGGACTCCAGTGGTGTGCTGCGTTACGCGAATTGGAATAGGTCAAGTTTAGTGCGCAAAGAGCGATGACATTGCTTCAGGAGACCGGCTTTGTATCGTTCTTTCCCCTAAATGGTCTGTCGCTGGGTGGTGTGGTGCGGAAGGCATGTGGTGGAGATCATTGTCTTGCAAGTATTGTTTGAAGGGTGCACTGGTGAACTACGGGCCGTTAGCTGTGACCAATATTTTCGGTATACCGTGCATGGATAGACTACCATGATTGTAGTTTCCGTAGTAGCGTTAGCGACGACATGTACATCTATCCACTTAGAGTACGCGTCCACCAGAAGTAACAACATGTTCCCTTTAATCGGACCGAAATAGTCAGCGTAGACACGTACCCATGGACTGTCGGGCAGCTCTCAAGGGTGAATGAGACCGGTTGGTTTGTCTTTTTGATACTTCTTGTATGTAGCGCAAGTATTCAGTAGCGCTTTGATATCTCTATCGATCGCTGGCCACTAGCAGTATGACCTGGCCAGAGCTTTCAGGCGGACGATCCCTGGATGAGCATCGTGTAACACCCTCAGTACAGCTGATCTGAGTCCCGATGAAATAACGATATGAGATCCCCGCAAGATACATCCTTGGTGTGGGTTCAGCTGAATTGACAATTGAAAAACGGACGCAGATCGTCAGAGGATCGCGTCCCCCAACCCCGAAGCATCATACGTTTCACTTTCGATAGCACCAGATCGCTATCGGTACTTTTAGTAACCATACCACTGGATACTGGTGCAGTGTCTAAGTGTTATAACAGTCGAACAAACTAGTATGGCGCTCCACTTTGTTCATCTTGTTGAACAACCTGTGCTAATCCAATGAGAGAGTCAGCAACACTTTTGTGAGAACCAGCGACGTAGCGGATTCGATATTTGTAGGCCGAAAGTAGAAGTGCCCAGCGTACCATTTAAGGTGCGTTTAGTTGCTCCATGCCACGTCCCTCACCGAAAGTAAGATCAACGGTTTATGAGCGGTCTGCATCTCAAACCGATCGCTACACAAATATTGATAGAAGCGCTTGACCCCGAAAACTACTGTCAGTGCCTCCTTGTCCAGTTGTGCGCAATTCTTCTCATCAACCTGTAACGTGCGAGACGCGAAAGCAATAGGACGAATGGTTCCGTCGTGAATCTTACGCTCTAGGAGTGCTTCCACGCCAACAAAGTGAGGCATCACACTGTAAGATGATAGGATTGCTTGCATCGCAATGTACACTGGTGATAAAGTAAGTAGTCACTTTCTCTAATTCTTCTTCCTCCTTCTGTCCCCACCAATTGGAGATTTTCTCCTACAAGTCCTGAAGAGGTGCTATACTGGAAGCAAGGTTGGGTAGGAGCCAATCATAATACGAGAACATTCCAACGAACGAACGTAGCTGTGCTTCGTTACGTGGAGGGGGTGCAGAAATAATGGGCTGCAATTTGTCTTTTCGTGCACGTGAACCGCGTTTATCCAACCGATAATCAAGATAGTCAACGGAATTAACCATAACAGCACATTTAGAGCGTTCCAAACGTAAACCGTGTTCAGATAGTCTACGTGACACCAGATCCAACGTACGCAGGTGCTCATCTTTTGTGCGACCCATAATTAGCAGATCATCGAGGTGTGCATATGTGTTTGGTATATCACGTACGATGTTGTCAAATTTTATTTGGAATATAGTCGGTGCTAAATTACTCTCAAAAGCAAGCCTGGTGTATTCAAATAGACTTAAATGTGTACTGGCCGTAGTATGATGGCGACAGACTTCATCTAATTCCACCTGGAAGTAAGCATGGCTCAAATACATTTTGGTAACCTTGACCGCGCAAGATAAAGTGGCGCACAAATCCTCGATTTCCGGTAGTGGATAACGCTCTATGATTGCACTGCGATTTATGGTTAGTTTCTACTCGTCACAAATCCCTGCGCTGCCGTCGGGTTTAAGCACAGGGACTATTGGTACCGCCCATTCAGCTTGTTGAACCGGTACAATTATACCTTCTCGCTGAAGTCTTCTTAACTATTCTCCCACCTTGGGTCGTAAGAAGTAAAGCAGAGCTCTGGCCTTAAATAAGTTAGGTGTAAAGATTCCGCTATATGAACCTTCGCTTTAAAATTCTTCAGTTATCCTAACTGGTGTTCGTTGGACACGTCTGGATATCGCTTAAGAACCGAGTCCACGGGGTCCTCCCCCACGGCACGGATGGTATCTAATATTTGTGGCAACTGTTTCATACAGTTGCGACCCAGTAGATTGACTGGAGCATGTGGCACAACATGAAGTACTAGGTTGTGTGTTTTACACCGGTGTTTAACACGTACCTGACACTTTTCACTTCTCCTGTATAGGTTTTGAAAACGGTATCACTCGGTTCCAGAATAGGCAATCATCAGCGCGCGTTTCTGCTAATCAATGTCACAGCGGAACCGGTGTCCAATTCAAATAAAACTGGTTCACCATTAACATGAATCCTAACCTTATAGAGATACTCTCATCATATTGGAGCAATTTGCAAGTATATGGTTTATAAAAGTTAACTGGGAGTCAGAGCACTCACCGTCGTCCTGGTTCAACGATTTAATCAAAGCTTATGATAATGGAGAACGATATACACGTGCCAGATGGCCAGTCTTACCGCAATTCCTGGCCTTTGTGCAAATGTGAGGGCACTGGGTGGGGGAAGTGTGCTCGTCACTGCATCGGTAGCAGACGAACTTTCATAACGTGTTTTCGGAGAAAAAACACGGAGCCAGCTTGTTTACACACTATGTAGGCTGAAAAGGGTTGAATGTGGATAACTGAGTTTTCAGATTTTCTCCTTTCCGTATGTGATTGCAAGCGGTTTCCCATGAAAGTGTTTCCTCTTCTTGCGATAGTAAAATTTCTCTCGCACCATCATCTATAACTCCACCGATAAGGCACTGAATTCTCGTGACTTCTTCGACATGCATTGAGGAAATTGTACTGTATCGGCATTATGATGTTGCTTGGTGAATGCGCGCAATGAAGTCATTTACGCTTTCGCCGCGTAGCTGTTGTAATCCAAAAAACTGGTAACGAGCAGAAAATACACTGCTGAATTCCCCATAGTTCCTCGAAACACTGAATCATGTGCACTATACTTTTTTTAGCTATTTGGTTCATGACGTCAAAATGTCACTGTTTCTAAAAACAAAGTGCTTGGCGAAATATAATTACCCAGTGGGCATCCGACAACTCAATACATGGGTTTAACACAGGAAAGGCGTCATCTGATGTTAGAAAGACATTTTCCACTGCATACTTGATAGTAAGGAGGGTTTTTCTGAACCATCGGGCCGCAGAATTGCCAACCCGCCAGAATGTTCGTAATACACGTCGCCATCCTGATACGTATTTCCCAAATATTCCAGTTTCCTCGAAGTACACGTAGTCCCGAACACGAAGGGAGAAGGAACCAACCGGATGGCACAAGTAATATTGCCTTAATGGCACATACATCGAATGCGGAAAGCATGAACGGTAAAACGGGCCAATCAGAACAAGAATAGATGGTCAGATGTTATCGACCAATGTGAAAATGTTGTTCGATCGATCACGTGGGTGTGTGGTTTGAGTAATGTTAACCCGTGCAGTCATAACAACCTTCACATATACTAGCGGCCAATTGTTGTGTTCCTCAACATCAAGCGGCCTTCTATTCGGTTGAGTGATGAGCACTTTGGGACTGTCTACCCAGGGAAGGTGTGCCCGAGAAATATGTAAATATTATCCGAGCCCTTTACGCGCGTAGCTCGAACAGAGTGTGGACTTACGGCAAACTGCCTCGCCCTTCGATATCTCCAGCGGTGTAATACAAGGATGCTCGCTGTCACCTTTCAGCTTCAGCCTCACAGGACACAAATTAGGTGTGAATTTGCTCCCAGGTGAAAGGCTTCTTGACTTGGAGTATGCTGACGACAATGCCCTCATATGTGACAAGCGGCATTGGACAGATTAGCACTGGCTGTCAACGATTTCGAGTTGTGCTTTGTATTCTCGTGTTGCATATCTTTCCTCCAAGCTTACCAGGGACCGCCTCCTGTGCTGACCCATGGTGGGGATCAACAAGAAGTGGCTCAAAAATTCAACTATCTAAGCAGTTGTGTCAGCGCTATTGGAATGGAAGATGAAGTCACAAACCGTATAGCAAAAGCACGAGGCGCTTTTGCTAACATTCGCCACCTATGGCGTCAGTGCGACATCACCCTCTTCCTGTAGGGTATAGTATACAATGCAGTCGTACGTTGGATCCTGCTGTACAGATGAGAAACTTGGCCTATTAAATCAGTGGACATAAAGAGGCTAGTTACGTTCGACCATCGGTGGCTTCGGAGTTTGGCTCACATTTGGTGGGAAGACCATGTGAGCATTGAGCGTGTTCGACGCCTTGTTTATGGCGCAGGAGGATTAAGTAAATCGCTCAGCACCGTACTTTTACGTACCAGGCTCCGATGACGGCCACGTGTTAGGCATACCAGCCTACCGATTCTCACGACGTACGTTATTTGCGTGCCGGGGTTGTGAAGGGAAGAAGAAGAGAAGTGGCCAAGCGATTTAGTCGAGAGGAATGAAGGTGCTCACTTCGAAGCTGGCCTCGGTTGAAACGTCGGGTCTCCCTGGTTAGGGACCGAAGGAAGAGGAACATTTTTGGTTGGACACACTTGTTAACATGACTTGGTGCCAACCTCAGTGGCGTTTGTTTTGTGCGTTGCTTTTGCCCTCCCGTTTAGCCTCCCCTCCAACCATGATCTCAATTATTAGGCCCAGTAACCGGTTGTTAGCTCTCCTGAAAAATGTCTGTCGGTTACTGGTGACTTGGCCGGTGTGCCTTTTGTTTTTATTTTCTCTGTTTTGAGGCACAATACCTGAGGTGTTTTCCATCTCTAGCTAACGTGTACACTGAATGGAGCAATGGCTTATAACTGGTATAAAAGCGAATGCTTGAGCCGTACCGTAGGATAGTGAGGGGAAAAATCGAAATAAAAAGCCGTGTCAGTAAAAGAACGTGTGAAATAGATGACTAACCAAGGGGTTTAGAGTAGCACAGGCTATATCACTTAATGTACATGTGTCAGAGTCTCGGCAATGCGTTTTTAAAAAAGGGATAATAAAGTAGGAGCAATAATTACATTTGTCAGCAGGGCGTTCCAAGGCTGGGACACTCGGAGGGAGAAGAAGCTTCATCGACCTTCCAGTCGGCTGTATTTCGTGGCCAGCTTAAATTGATGGCCCCTTAGTGATGTGTTCTGTCTGAGTTTCACAAAAGAATGGCATGTGTGGTTGCGGCTTCTCAGGATCTGATACACCAGTATGAGATCGCCTCTTAGCCACCAGTAACGTCTGCTGCATATTTTGTGGGTCTTCAGCCTGAGTGTGTAGGGAAGGCGGGAGAAACCTCTGTTCTTTGTCACCCTGCGTTGTGCGGTATCAAGCGCGGTGAAGTGGTGCTTCTGCCAAGGTTGCCACGCTTGAATAGTGTATTCCGCGTGCGGCCTCAGGTACGCGCCAAGCATCTTCGGAAAGATTTAGGCGTCAAACTTCCCGAACGCTCTACGAAGAAGGCCGAAGTATTGGTTTGCTTTCTTTGAGGCCTTTTCAGTTTGGCTTGAACATTCATGGTCCACTTGCACAAGAACGCCGAGATCGTAGTCATGAGAAGCTCGCTGTAGAAGTTCTGGTCCTAGTCGGTAGTTGTGAGTACTCTGATGGTGTATGCTGAGAATTTTGCACTTGGTGGTGTTGAAATGCAGCATTTCCTCGATGGACCATGTGTACGCTTTGTCCAGGTAATCCCGTAGGGTGTTGTGATCCTCCATTGAGGCGATAGCAAGCCATATCTTCAGATCACCTGCAAATAGCCGATAGTTTGAAGACAACACAGTGGCAAGATCATTTATGAAAACCAGGAACAGGCGTGGCCCGAGTGCCGAGCCCTGAGGTACGCTGCACTGAGCTTTGGTTGGTTCCGACATGGTGCTGCGTGCTCTCACATTCAGGCAGCGTTAAACGAAAAAGTCGCCCAACCATCCTAGAACGGGATGTCCAATACCATAATTCTGGTTTTTGCAGTAGAACGCGATGATTCAGACGGTCGAATGCCTTTGAGAAGTCCAAGTAGACTGTGTCCATCCCAACATCGGTGTCCATAGATTCCGTCCAGCTTGCATGAGGTATCAACAGATAATTTAAGCAGGATCGGTTTTGACACAGTCTGTGCTGCTCCGGAACGAGAATCTTGTTAGTTTCCAGTTACTCCATGATCGCCTCAGCTACAATGGACTCCATGTTCTTGGAGATCACCGGAAGAAGTGTAATCGGACCATCATTCACTAGTTCTGCGCGGCTACCACATTTTTAGATTGGAGTGATCATCTCTTGCTTCCACATCTTGAGGGCGTGCATCTCATTAAGGCATCACTGAAAGTGTGTTACTTGCGGTTCAGCTAAGCTCATGGCGGCAACTTTCAATGCGTTCGGGCGAATGCCGTCCGCACCCAAGGAGCTGTGTTCGCGCAAGGGCATCAGCTGCTTCAATACAGCTGTGGTTGTGAAAGATATGTGCTTCAAACTTGATAGCGGTATGAGCTGCGTAGGCGTGGTGCAGGATGGTTGCGCACTGGAATGTACGGCCAAATTGTTCTCCAAGAATGTTGACCACCTCTTGTGCCGTTTGTGCTAACCCACATGCTGTGTGCAGAGCCGGAATTCCGCAATTAATGCGGTGAGGTTTGTTTATGTGTCAGTATAGCAGCTTTAGGTTAGAGCAAAACTTTATCACAAGATTTCATTAATTCTTTACTTTATCCTCCCAGACGAGTTTCTCATAGTGGTTTCTTTGTGTTTTATAGACGCTCCAAGTATCCTCACTCGGAGGGGCTATGTGGGCGAGCCATGCCAATTCCCTCAATGCCATGCATTTCCGAGTCCTGCTGCTTAGGAACGACTTCCTCTTTTTGAGTCGATGTATTTTGGTTTCAGATGCGCTTACTACGAGTCTGTTGAATCCATTGACAAATTCGCCGCAGGCCACTTCAGAGGACCATTCAGTTAGGAAAGACCA
This sequence comes from Dicrocoelium dendriticum, assembly GCA_944474145.2. Lineage (NCBI taxonomy): Eukaryota > Metazoa > Platyhelminthes > Trematoda > Plagiorchiida > Dicrocoeliidae > Dicrocoelium > Dicrocoelium dendriticum. The sequence continues at coordinate 55,739,365 of OX104064.1, read as the reverse complement.
GCTTGTCGCACTAATGAGTTCGGGCAGATTATCAAAGTTGGTTATGATGCAAGATTCCTCATTATTTTCTTTTGGATTCTATACGTAGCGCAAGTATTGGAACACTAATGTCGCGTGACAGCTGCGGCCCAAAGGAGTGCACTCCGTTAATGCATCGATCATGAGTTCCTCTCTGAAAAAGCCAGATCCAAAATGGCCGGTTCTTTTCCTGTCCTGAAGCGTCGGAGTAGTAAGCTGGTTGTACAGCGGGGAGTCAGCGATTGGCTCATGCAGATCCGCCTTGTATTAGTTACCCGCAGTCGCCAGGGTTTTTAGGCTGTGCAGATTGACGTCCCCAACCAAGAGAACGTCTCTATAAGGTCGTTTCAGTATATTCTTCATAGCGGAAGATAAAGTCTGATCCGTTTCTAAAGTGGACATTTGTGGGCGGTATACAATGCCCACCAGGCATCTATCGTCCTGCCTTAGGTGTAGGTAGCACCATAAGACGTCCACAGTTTGAGCCCCAGGGTCGTTCACGCGCAGAGAATTACACCGCCTCCTTTTTTTGAGCGGTCGTTGCGCAGGAGTGACATACCAGGTAGTGCGATCTCGGCGTCGGTAATCACATCGTTCAGCCATGTATCGGTTACCACGATGAGATCCCAACACAGTGAAGTTTGACGAGATCGAAGTTCTGTCAATTTACTGAGAAGCCCTTGGGCGTTTATATAAGAACAACTGACAGCAACGGATGCCAGAAACGTATTTGAACACACATAGGTTTCCTGAGAATTTAAGCCGACCCTTGTGGGGCCGGCTGTCAATCGTTTTTTGGATATTTCTTGCCAAAAACCCGGAGCGGTTTCGGTCTGTTGCATAGAGTACTCACTACCTGGTCCTACAGAAGCGATTTGCAACTGAGTATCTGTTCCTTCTCCTTCTACCGGCTGGGGAGTTTCACTGCGTTCCTGTTCGAAAATGCAGACAGCGGGGATCGCGACAACTTCTCGCTGGTTTTGTGTTCCCTCACCCAATAGTGGCCTGGCTTCGACCGCCTTCAGAGGTACCTGATGGCAGGTTAGTGCGTAACTCGTGCCGACTTCGGAGCACATTTTTAACCATTTGTTTGGAGTAGAGCATGACTTTCAACACCCTTGGACCACTTTCTTTATAGTTGGGTGATATTGGCAACCTTAACGTTGAGTTGGAAATCACGTCATGGAGAGAGCTTCATGGACGTACTGTCATTCTTCCAAGTCATGAGCTCGGGCCTGTGACTTGTCGGATGACTGGATTTCGGGGATATCATGGACAAATATCGTTCTTTCTTCTGTTTGCTTGCGGTATTATCCTGGGTTTTGTTTCTTTTACCAACGCTGACTCCAAAGGATGTCGGGAAATACACGAACGTCGCATGGCGTATCACGAAGGCGATCAGCTGACAAGAGGGCGTTCTCCGCTTTGTCACCCGACTGAAATATCACCTGAAGTAGCCTTGGCTGGCCATAGTGAACAGAATTTGGCTGTCGGACGATATGACACAAGCTAACCTGTTTGGCCTGGATTCCCATAGCTTAGTATATGTTTTCCCATTGTTTCAAGCCGCCCAGTGGTTTGCCTTTTATAGTGTTTGCTTTTGACTCAGACACGTCAGAGCATATTATCTTCATCGAGTTCCGCGTCTTCTTAGAGTCCGTACTTTTTTATAAGGTAATGCCTCCGTTTACTGACGGCGTAGTGGGAGGTCTTCTCATAGGCGCATTGATATTCCTGTCATCTCTAACACTCATTGGTGTAGTTGCAGATATACTCGCCAAGCTTGCCCTGAGCATGAATGCAGCGACGACGGATGCGTAAGTCGTCAGACTTTCGGCAGTGTTAAATAAACCCCAATGCAATTGTGTCCTGCGAGACAGACACATCCTCGGGAGAAACCACTCTCTGCAAAATTGGGGTTGCCGGGGTTGACAGACGCTAATGGCTAGTTCTCGTGGTTAGGGTCGCTGATTCTACATTGTTAACTACACACTGGTATGGATATTCTGTTCCAAGTTCGAACGTATATTTTGGCAACGGGAATCGAGTTTCGATGCAGCCGATTTCTATGTGACCTCTAGACCAGCCGTCACACGATGCACGATAGCTGACAGAATGTCCCATTTCTGAGCCTGCAGGGCGATGCACCTTAATAGTGTATGAATGTTGAATGGGGAACGTCGATTGTTTGCACAGCCACAGGAGATCCATTACAGTCTTGCGAGGTTTTGCTACCTGAACTCCGCATGATCAAAAAGCCATCGGGAAAGACATTGGAAGTCAGTGAATTCCAGCCTTTATAAATGACTGCGTTTGAAGCTAATTCAGATAGGGCCGGGTGGCAATAATTGCTAGATCGGACGATCGAAGATCTGCTGTGATCTGACGGCCAAGTTCAATTAGCCAGCCAAACATCATGTTTCAAGGGTAGATTTTTTTGTTTTACTCCTTCACAACTCACCCGTGGGAAAGTCACCCTTCAGCGATCTACCGTAGGTTGGGTAGGGTGGGCATGTTATCTACGCCAACTTGTTCACCTGAACAATTCCAACTGCACCGTTATCGGTTCTAGATATAGAGTGCGTTGGGGGCACAAAGGTATAGTGCCATTCATTTAAGAGCGCAATTTTCGACTGGCAGTGGAATGGAACGTGAAGTAGCTCCGGTTCTTCAGCCTTAACCAGTGTTGGACTAGAGCAGTGGAGAGAACTTACGGTATCTCACACATAATCGAAACTTTAACTCGTACTCCGAAGCAAAAACACGAAAAATATAAGGGAGTTTGTGTGACTCCTCTTAGAGATGTTGGTTTAAGCGAATAATCATTCGGTGATACTATCCGTATCGACTCGTCCCATGTCTATCTGAATGCCAACAATATGTTTCAAAGGAGGATTAGGTATTCAGTCATTCGCATGGACGGTTTACTGATAGGCGCATGCTTACGGCAGGCGTTATAAGCTTCCACAATCACAGTTAGGCGGTGGAAATGCAGCTTATTGCATAAGGGTTGTCTAATGGTCGCCATCGTCACTATCCGAGGCAATTGATTTTAGTCTTTTTCATTGTCCGAGATTCCTATTCCATTATTGGGTGAACTTTCATGTAGTCTCCAAGTTTGGCTTCATTTCAGAAAATCTACTCGGATCATGTCGTACATAAATTATGTCTAGGCATGAAGAAGCTATGACTGATCCTGACCAGCATTACTGTTCCACAGCAAATCTGATAGATTCATCTGTTTTACTAATCCACTTAGTTTCTAGTTCAAGTTCGCTCACATCCATCTGAAACTTTGTTATCCGTCTGACTGCGCGTGCAGCACGGGCTTGTTTGAAAACAAACATTTATAGTCGCGGTAGTAGGCATCTACAATAGACAGAACATTTATGCGGTCCGGCATATCCGTAAAATTTACCTCGAATTCCTTTGTACATACTGAAACAATGAAATATCCACAGTGATGGGAGGAAACAGGACTTAGCGGTGACGTCTCTCGAGGTTTGCCTACAATGATTGCACAGGAAGTGCTTTTCGACACCCACTCCCAGAACAGACTACGTGACGTTCCCTTGCCAAATAGGCGCTTGATAGAGCCTGCTCCACAAGGACAGACCGAGTAACTGCACATTAGGTTGTTGTGGACAAGCCTGTTATTATAGGAGCTTGGTCTTATCCATAAGGCGTTGTCACTACAGCTTTCGGCCGCTCAACTACCCGCCTGTTGGATGAGGCGACTGTCGCTGTTCCGAAAGTGATTGAGTGCGTCTGTACCCTTTATTTTTGCATACCGCCCTAACATTTGCTACTCCGATGAAACAAAAGACCACTTTTCTACTTAGTCGTTTCCGTGATATCGCGGCGGCAATTATTGACAAGTTATGAAGCTTCAGTGCATATGTGGGATATAGTAGTGTGTTGTAGCTTAATGTAATAGGCCCAGGGGAATTGGCCCAGTCCAGAAAATGAGATGAGATCATTTTGTATACCTCGCGTACCAGCCATAACCTGACGAGCTTACTCAGTGCCCTCTGAACGCCCGTGACAGTACCAGTTGAGCTCTTTTACAAAGTGATCTACTTAGCTACCGTACATCGACGTGGCGTCAATGAGGAAGCACTTAGAATTTATTCATAATAAATTCCAAGTATATTCTCATAAGCTACTAAATTTCCACTGTGAACAGAAAATTGCATATTCTATACGGTAGTGTTCGACCAGTCTGCAACCGGTCTGGAGCTAAGGAAGGGCTTTTTATGAGATTTCTGGTGTTAAAATGCATTTAACGGACCTTTAACATTTGTACGGCAATTTATTGCATTAAGTTTTTTTCGAGTTTCCGAGCCAACCATATTTTGCTACAATGGACGATTTCTAGAGTTTCTTATACAAGTGATCAAATTCTGTTTTGGGCCGTAATTCCCAATATTCTACCTATGAACACAGCATATATGCTTACTATAGAATTGAAGACCGATATTTCAGGTTGTTCAGATTGCAGTTGAACTGTTCGCTGAGTTTGGCAATTTGGTCGCAAACGTTTCGCACTACGCACTGGTGATGGCACCTCGATTGGTGACGAAACGTTTGCAACCAAATGGCCAAGCTCAGCGAACAGTTCAACTGCCATATATGCTTAATAGGTCACATGCAGGCATATGCACACACACATTTTACGTTGGTTGCCGTTCACACCTTAGAAGCTACCGTTTTCCCATTTCGAACCTGTCGCGAAGCAGCAGTTACGGACTTCCACACTTGGTTGTGTTCTCTTAGTTATACGCATAGTAAACCGTAATAAAAGTAAAACTTCCGTGAACTAATATAAAACATTCATATGTTGCAATATACGAGAAGTCAAACGTATATATAAAAGAAATTATTCCACTTTTGTACAAATGTTTATGATGTGAATTTCCACTCTGCAGACAGATGGAACGCTACCGTCTTATATCTTAGTAATGCGTAGAAGCTCAGTTGGCCGGAGCACGTGCTGTCAGCACGTCCCGAGTGTATCGGTTTCATTGCTTCCGTCAGTGCCCTGTGACACCACATATAAGTGCAAGGAACCGTCATTGCTGGATAGGTAATCCAGCATAAAGTGATAGAGAATAACTTGAGTCGGAGACAAAGTGACAACGACTGGCACCCTGGTGTCGGTGAGGGTAACAGCAATCGCTCCATATACAGACGACTTGAGTGATAGAAAGTAGCAGGTCCGTAAGATCGAACCGAGAGACATGTTGTCTAAATGTACAGAAGTTGGAGACAGCGAAACAGACGGTGTGTCAAGTTACCTACCGTCAGCATAAGAAATTCCATAGGTCCCTGACAGCAGTGTATGCATCTATCTAACCCACGATGAATATCACAGGGCATGCTGCGTCGAGCAGTTGTTACAGATGTATTTTGTAGATAGATGCGAATGCGGAGTGGTCATTTTGATGGTTTATTGTAAAACAGCTCAGTGTTCGATGGCGAAACATCACTTGGTGAAACCTCACTTACTGACACCCGGCAGTAACGAAAGGCGCAATGCTCATTTGCTCAGGTACCCGGTGCCAATTCCAATAATGCCATTGAACCGCTATTACAAGAACTTGGAAGCAGCGGACGCTTAATGCCACATTTGATTCATTGGTTGGAACAAAGAGTGGGGATGAATGAGCGATTAGCATCTGATGTGGTAGGTGCCTTGATACAGCGTTAAGTACAAAAGAAAGAGGGTAACACACAGTTAACGCTGCATGACGTTGCAAAGTTATGCCTGGAAGATGCTTCCCGATATCCCAGACAATTCACTTGATTTCAACATCATAGGTCCAACCTGGACAAGTACTAATGCTGGTTTAATTTTTGGAGCGGTAACGCCATGTCAACCCCAGCAGTAAGACCGTAAATAAAATCGTCCGTTGCACTCGCTTCTGCTTGATCTCATCAAGGTCTAAATCGGGTTTCGGGTAAATTCGGACGATGTGGTACGCATACTCAGTTATCAAACCTCTGTATAGTGACCTAACGGGTGTGGGCGTAAACAAATGCTGAATGACCTTAATATTATCTCGGGTTCAAAGAAAGATTCCGTCCCACCCTATACACCTACTACACTGCTTATTTGCACTGCTTCGCTCCATCGATACCTGCGCAAACGTTATCCGCTTTGAGCGTCACACGGCACACGTGGACACTCAAGCGGCACAGGAAGACACCGGTATAAGCTTGTCGTACCGGATTTGAAGCGGGTCGCTCACCAACTATGTTTCAAACGCAGAGTGGTGAATGTATTGAACGACCTGCCGCAGCATGTAGTTGAAGCAAAGTCGGTGTCGGAATTTAATAAGTTACTTGACGAACACTTTGCCGACGCAACATATACCGGGCGGTACACAATATAACGTGTATTAGTCTATAAGCGACGATTGATGCAGCTACATAGAGCAAACTCTACTTGCTGATTGCAACCAGTATTTAGTATTATGAGACTTCACCACTGCTATTCGCGAAGACCAGGGTACAAGGCAACCACCTGGTTGCCGTCTGTCGATGACTGCATATACTTAGCACATACCGAGGATAAGCCTTGAAACCGCGATGGCTAAGCTTGGACAAGTTGCTATTACCAGTAAAGCTGTGTACAAGCTTCCTCCTTTAGTGCGTGTGAATTCGGTGTATACCTCACAAAGTTGGCTTAATAGAAAGGTCCGGTAGAAAACCCAGACAAGCAACCCCGGGAGCATGCAGTGCATAGAGTGCACATTGATTCAGAGCTACTGTAATCGGATGTTGGGAGCGCGTACTACATTCGGCATCACGATGTGGAAGGGATATCCTCAGATCATTGTAATGGAAAGGATGGCTTTTCAAACCGTGGTGTTACCGGTCTTCCTGTGAGGTTGGTAAATGAAGCAGTGCAACACAAAACCTCTGCCGTTTAAAATTTTCTCCCCTTATCAATGCCTACCGTGGAGTTAACACATCTGTTGGTGGGGATGGATACCACATATTAATGTGCTCTACAAGGGTGCTGTGCACGGCACGAACCACCTACTGCTACTGAGGAGCACTTGCTGTACTCTGGTCACCTTTTTCGAGAGACATACTAAAGTCATTTGGGGGGAAATAATAGGAATATACGCATGCAAATGCCGCGTCACCAGGACGCAGTAGTTGTGAGACTGTCTTATATGAATATCGATTGCAAACGCTAGAAAGATGCGTAACGAACCGTAAGTCCTTCTTTTGATACTTACAGTGCTAATTGCTTTTTAGTGGCTTTTTTCGATGGCCCCCCAAATCACCGAACGGGACTCATAAACCAGTGCTTTTTAACCTGTGTAAAGTTATTATTCATTGTTATTTGTTCGTTGGCGGCCAATATCGCAACGGCACAACTTAATCGGAAGCGCAACGACCACAGCTCACCAAAAATTGAAAAAGCATGGGGATAAAAACACTGTGTACTTGAACTCCAAATGCGGATGTACTCAGGTTCGTTGCTCCCGTCCACATGCTGTGGCTGCTTGATGTCTATCCGAGCCAACCTGGTAGGTTAGTAGTGTGGTCAATGGTAGCCTATGCAAAAGAAGTGTAAGGTACTTTAATGTGGAAAGTAGAAATGTAGCTACTAAGCACCACTTCCAACAACATTAACTGAACTACACCAGCGCTGTGGCTGATGTGCTGGTTGTATTGCGTGCTCAATGAATTTGGGCTGAAACTCCAGCCGTGAAACTCTGCCTGCACATGGTCTGCCTTTACTCCCGAGTGAATTTCCAGGTGTCGATGCAGTGGACGCAAAATTTTTCTAGACGCCTATCCGTCCGAGTATAACAACTACGACTGAAAGCCGTACGAATGTACAGCGGATGTTATCGCCGTCTACGGGGTGACATCGTTCTGACGTATTAGGTTCTGTAAAAGCCTGGCCACGTTTACCACCACCTGTTCAAAATAGCCACAACCTAAAACTGAGGGACCAGCAGATGAAACTGGCCACCCAATACAGCCGGCTGGAATACCGTCGAAATTTTCTCCCCATAGAGTACGTCAGCCGTGGAAGGCTCTTTCAACTTTCGACGTCTCTGCGCCCAGGTTACCTATGTGTTAAAAACTACTGGATGATGTATTACACTGTAGGCATTAAGTAAAATGAATCCCGCTTATTGGGTGCCAACAAGGTAAAAGAAGATTGGGCTCACCGGCCCCCACGAAATCGGGTAGACGGATTAACATGTGTGTAATGGGGATAGTATGCTGTATGATGTTGCATAAACCGTGCTTCTTGACTGCAGCTGGGATACATCAACTTAAACTAAATCTTCTTAACCTAAACAAAAATAATTTTACTTTAGTTGATTTGATCAGTTCTGTTATTCTACTGCAAATTCCGTTGCAGTTTTGCATAATTATTTTTCTTTAAATGCTGTGTTGGCAGTTTGATGTCCCCGGCGTGACTGCGCTCGATGTGAATGTTAACAGGGTGGCTACAGTCTAACACCTTCCGTCTCCATTGCTGGCTCCAGGAGACTGTGAATCGTTGCTTGGGAGAACGGGGTACACGGTCCTCGTGGCCGTGCTAGGCTCAAACCGTATTGACATCCAGAGTGGAGCTGACTACGGTCTAGCCACTGCCTTATGTACGTCTGCTACGCATGTTTCCCTACATAGATAAACAGAAATGCTGCTGCTGTGCATGTTGAAGGGGTGTGGGCCGGCTCCGTTGATGAAACCTGGTGTCCGTCCATATGCCTGCTGGTCTTATTACTTCGGGTTTACACTGGATATGGAGGGTGGATGGAGCTGTGGGTGGTGCAGCCTAAGCCATCCATGGTCTCTCTGCATGCGCAGGTGTCCATTGCATGTCCTATGGAGGCTGCAGTGATAGGCAACTCCGGAACCGGAATCCGCCAATCATGGTGAGTTTACAGCCGCGGAGTTTATCTTGCTTTTAGTTATCTTTGCTCTTCTAGCTTGCTTACTTCATAAGTGTCATCCTACGGGGATTTTCAAGCCCAGGGTTTATTACTCGTATTCTGCCATTGTTCTACTGTTCCATTGTACTGGTTCTAGGGGGCTGAAACTAACTGGTATAGGATATGTCGTGCACAGTTTTGGGACGATTCCACCCTCCAAGACAGGCTTCTTCGTGGATGGGCTATAGCCTGTTCACAATGATGTGCACATATGATAAACAATTGCCCTTGAAAGCTTAGAAGCTTTGGAAGTATGAGCCGGATCAGAATCAATCGGGGCTTCCAGTCCGGGTCGAATTCCTTCGAGGTTGGACTAGATGTAGGATGCACTGGCCGAGCTGTGTGGGATGGAGCAAAGCTACACATTGTCCCTCCATGAATCGTCTTCCTTTGTTTGTCTTCAGTCCGGAGGTGGGCTAGCTGTATGTAGAAATCACTGTTGGCTTAACTACTCTTACGGTTACTGTTACTCAATTAGAGAACATCGATTTGATTTACGGTACTGTTGCATCTAATCACTGAAGTAGTTCCTAAAGACTTCCTCAATAAACTCGACAACACAGTCTAAGTATTACTGAGGTGCACTTTTCCACCGGCGGATGTAGTAAACGAATGAGCAAATCGCTTCATCAAAGGATCTACCACGTGGACTCATCTGACCCATTTTAACAGGGAGCAGAAGCCGTTAAGTAGTTACATTTCACCTAAAATAAGCACATTTGGGACGGCAGTTTGTCCTTGACTTTCACTGTATTTGCCAGTCAACCAACTTTTACGAGCAAATTAGGTAAAATTTTAACGGAAAATAGACTGTTTTGAAAGACTGACGAAGAGTTCGTACGAGACTAATTGTTTCAGCTGTAATTTTACACCTTTTGTGCATTTTCGACGGCATTTTCCATTCCGAATGATTTATGGATGCCTTCATAGTTTGGTGATGTAGAGTATATAATTGGCTTCGCTGTCATCACAAGACTGCATATTGATTAAGCGAATATAGTTAGATTAATGGACTGAAAATGGTCGTCCGTCTGGTAACACTTAAGTCTATAGGCGGCCTGTGTCATCATCCATTACAATATGCTAACCAACCAAAAGATCGTGCTTGTCCGTATCACAGAATTAAACTTAAGTAGACTATGGGGCTCCCAGGCATGGCTGATAATGTAATGCATAGAAGTAAAACATTTTGCGCTGAACTCAGCTTGAAACAAACGGTCTTTTTAGTTTAATCTTGTCACACGGGAAGTATTTCTCTCCAGCAGCTGGAGGATGTCGCATTTAATGAATGATTTGCGCCCCCTCGTACCCGGGGATTGGAAATCGGAAACATTCCTTGGATGACCCGCTGAATGTTGGTCACAATGTCACCGATTTATCCAATGCCAGCTTCTAAAGGATTACACTGGTCCGCCCGCTGTTCAAACGCCGTACCGATGTGTGCGTAATGAATAGCGGTCAGAGGACCACCTCTTCTGCGACTGGCGTTTTTCCGCCACTAACACGGTACCATATGAGTCGGGAAATCGATGAGTTCACTTGGCTACGTGTATGCTGTATGCACCGTGATATTTCACCGTGATATTTCTGGACGTTAAATTTTACCAATACTGGGGTCCAACCGCTGCATATCTAGAATCACATTAGCCTGGATTATATAGCTGCCCTACAAGTGGAAGAAGATTCAAGTTGGGCGCAAGCGGATCGTTCGTGTTACCACATCCAATGTGAAGAGCTATGTACATACAATGAAAAATTAAAAGGCTCGCCAGGCGGCACAAGCTCACATTTTTCCTGACCCTAGCTAACTGATAATATACACCATTATTGCGCATTAAAATAGTCAGCTGAACTATTTTCGAGCGAGAGCAGAAACTTGTGCTGTATGTACTTTCACTCATGATCGGATGAAAACCTGCAGCGACAAGCATTTAATTCACTCCGTTTAGACGCGAAATAACAACCCATTGATTTTATTGTAGCAGTACGTTCACAGGTAAGTGCAACTCGCATATCGATTTCAAACAGTTAGTCAAAGTCGGTGATTCCGGAGAAAAACTAGCAGTAGGTGCTTAGTAGGTCTTCCTACAAGACATGTCATTCTGAGCCATGCCATGAGTTAGTTCCATAGGAATTTTACCGCAGTTAATAAAAATAGGTTGAGGGCTTTAAATAATGCATCAGGTAGGACATTATCAAATCACCAGTACGAACTACCAGATTTTGTCAGTTTACAGGCCATCCAACTTCAAGAGAACAGCTTGAGAGATACAGTGCATAGGAATATTCGCTTCAGAGTGGGATCAGGCTTTGCAACGCGGCTCAATGTGTGTCAAGCACTGCCGTCGCTTAGTTAAGCACTCATTTTCAATGCCGACTTCCTTGAACTTGGTACTAAATAACAAAGACGTGAGTATGTGTCTGTCGGTAGTTTCTCCGTACAGTAAGGCGATGGACAGCAACTGTATAATTTCAGTTCTACATCATAGGCAGTTACTGTGGTAATTATTAGCCTAGGAGTAAAGCTCTGTAGAGTTTGTATCTCACTGTGAAGTGTCTCCGCCATCCCGAAATCGGCAGCACGAAAAGGAGTTAAGAACTATCGTTGGGTAATCCGTCATTCACTTTACCAGTGATTTTTCATCCTCAAGACGAAAAGGAAAGGAACTCAGCGTTATACATGTGAGAAGGTGAAGTGATAAAAACCCAAAAGGGTTATCCAGTCTGTCGATGCATATATTCACTCTTTGCAGACATGGTTTGTTACTTTATTTTACCGATTTTTGGAAAAGTCGAAACGCATAACAGACAGTCACGCGATGAACCAACTTCTTTTTGTCCTCCTTAGAGCGACGCACACGCACAATGAAGCCCACAGGCGGGAACCAGTTAGATTATGTCAACTGAATTCGACTATGAACCACAAGGTGTCGCACTTGTCGGATGTACTGAAGCAAATTTTTCCGTATCCGAGCTTTGTGGACCTCGTCAGTTCGTGGACTTAGATGCAGAATATAATTGGGAAGGTTTTAAGGGCAGTAATTCACGTCCCAGATTCCACGATACGTCTTCATTAAGGTAAGGAGAAGGAGCTAATTAAACGGGGTTTCCTCCCATCGAAGCGTGCACTAGATGCAAGCGTGGCGGAAGGGGGCTTATCATCATCAAGTTCAGCTAGCATGTGTCGTATCGGGGGGTCTTTGACATTAGGTACAATTCCCTACACGATTGCTAGCCGCGAGGTGTAGTCCCACCCAAGAGTAAGGCCAACTGGGTTAAGTAATCAGGATTTTATGGAATTCCAATTCATAGGATGGTCAATGTAAGATCGACAGTGGAATTCACTGCACACGCAAGCCAATCTGCAACAATATTACCCCTGTCCACACTTGTCCAGCTCAACATACATCTGTGTACTTGTCTGTAACTGGTTACGGAGGGATGGTTATGCCGATTTCCTGGTCACTCAATGAGATTTAAACTCACCGTGGATGGTGTAAGGACAAAGAAACACAAAAGTTCAACTCCGTCTTATGATTCAGTTATTTAAGTGAATCTTTACATTCTATACGTACTAATTGAACCAATCAACAGATAGATTTACAGCTCCGTGCGGAGAATAAGTATATGGTTCGCGGCATCCGGTTTCGGATTTGTCTGTCACTGTGGCCAGTCACAGGACGCCTGCGCCTACAGAGGGACCATGGGTGGCTTACTCTGCACCACCCACAGCTCCAACCACACACTCCATATTCGGTGTTAACCCGAAGGAATAAGACCGGGAGGCATGTGGATGGGAACCACGTTTCATCAACGGAGCCGGCCCACACTCCTTCACAGGAAAACACAAGCCTGTCAATCGCACACAAGGCGGTGGCTGGACCGTAATCTGCTCCACACTGAGTGCATGGAACCACACTACGATCCTACCACGAGCACAATGGCCGTACACCGCATCTCCTCCAGCAACGACCAACTGTTTCCTGGAGCCAGTATGGACGAGGTAGTGGGTAATAGACAGGTAGTCACCTTGTCTAGAAGGAAATAGAGGGGAAGCAGGAAAGAAAGAGAAGGGAAAAAAAAGGGAAGGAAAAAGAAAAGAGGGAAGGAAGAAAGAGGGAGAAAGAAAGAGAAGAAAAAAAAAAAAATAAGGAGAGTAGGAAAATAAAAAT
>OX104064.1:55701948-55725707 GCA_944474145.2 Dicrocoelium dendriticum | reverse complement strand
TGAGTCCATGGCTGCATGCGACGGAGTCAAAAGTGACGCCAATTTGCTAACTGCTTTGGGTACGCTGTTGCATGAAAAAGCGAAGGCAGTGTATTTGCTCGCTCGTAAAGCCAATTCCAGCTGTTCGTTCGCTGAGGTGAGGGCGGAATTAGGGAAGGAACACGATCGACAGCGAACAATGGAGGAAGTTCACGCAGCCAGATGGGACGAATAGGAGGATTTGAGGGTATTTTTCCAGCAGCTGGACAGATGTTTGGCGATTGGGCTCCCGAGTTGCAGGGTACCGCAAGAGAACGGCTACTCAAACAGCAATTTGTGCGAAACCTGCCGAACTAGCTCCATGACAAGGTAAAGTTGACAGCGATGGTAGAAGACAGCAGGTCGGAGCGAGTGACTATGAGGAGAGTCCAGTATTTCGAGTTGGAACACAGGATAAACCAATAGTCCGGAATAGTGGAGAAGCTGTTGGCGAGGAAGACTTTGAGAGCAATTTCACAACACAATGGACATAGAAGCCGGGACGGCCGCCGCTGTTTCCGATGCAATCAAGTGGGTCATGTGGCTAGCTCCTGTACCAACTACAATTTCTACCATTGTTTCTGTATATCCTGCCTGATTTGGTGGCAGGTGCCGGTCGTCAGGGTAACTATTGAAGGTGTATCGGTCCGGGCCATAGTGGACACGGGAGTGGGAGTGTTGATTACGAAAGGGTTGGAAAGAGTTCCGGTAACTCAATCCTCGATCTTGATGCAGACTGTCGGTAGACAACGTTTGACGGTGACAGGCACACAGCGGTTGCGAGTCAGGATAAGGGAATCGTTCATCAGCCTTGCTATGTCCATCGTTGAGGCGACCACCGAAACACTCATCGGCAACGACATCCTCAAACGGCTCGGTGCCACAATTGATCTGAGAAACGATTTGGTAATCGTACGCAATGAGACAATTGAGATTAACACTGGGAGAGCCGATGGAGTAGGTGTCGTCAAGGTCTTGCCTGAATGTCAGCACCCTGAAATACGAAGTGTACTGAGCAAGTATGCCCACCTATTCTCGGAGACAGATAATGATTAGGGGTTCTGCAGCGGGGTGGAACATCGGATACCATTAATCCCTGGAGGGCAGTGCAAGCCGATGTTCAGAAGAATACCGCAGAATACGCTGACGGAGATACAAAAACAGGTAGTAGAGATGGAAGCGAAAGGGATCACCAGACGAACACAGTCCGTATTCATCACCTGTGCTGCTGACGAAAAAGACCGACGGTACCTATCGAGTTTCATTGATTTCAGAGAACTGAACAGAGTGACAGTGAAGGATGCGTTTCGTATGCCCCGAACGGAAGAAATTTTCGCCAGCCTTCATAACGCCAGGCGGATTTCCTTGATAAACCTCCGATCGGGATCTTGGCAGCTGCCATCGCAGAGTAAGATCGCCACAAGACGGCTTTCATTGTAAATGACCAGCAGTACGAATTTCTAAGAATGCTGTTTAGATTATGTAACGCCCCAGCCACCTTCAGACGCCTATTGCTGATGATCTTGGAAAACCTACAAGACGTGATTGTTTGCGGGGATAACATCATTGTCTTCTCCGAGAAAGAGTACGAACATGGGATCAGGTTTGCAGTCGTACTACAAAACTAGAAGAAGCTGGCGTGAAACACAGTCGTAAGAAGTCACAGATTGCTCGGGAGTCGATTGCATGTCTGGGCCACATTGTGGGCAATGGTCAAGTCCATCCGCTTTCGGAGAAACGCAGGACGATCAAGAGGTTTGCTGTGCCAAAATCAAAGCGTCAGCTCCGTTCGTTCCTGGGAGTGGTGGCTTATGATTCGAAGTTTGTGCCCCATTTTGCAGAGAGGAGCAGCCCCTTGTTAACGCTGTTTCACAAAGACAAACTGTTCGTGAGGACAGTCGAAACGGACCAAGCCTTTAGACACTGAAAGGCTTGCATAGCAGATACCCCAACTTACCTACCGCTACCCGATCCAGATGAGAGATTCACCGTGGCAGTTGACGCAAGCAATGAGGCGATCGGTGCGGTATTGTCCCAACCAGCCGATGACTGACAGTCGCGAAGCAAAAGCATTCCACGACGGGGAAAGAATGTTTGGCCATCGTGTGAGCCTTGGATAAATGGAGACCTTAGCCCCTAGCGACTGAATTTTGGGTGGTCACTGACCATAAGCCGCGTTCATGGTTGATGACCGCAAAAGACCCACGGCGAAGCCTTGCGTGGTGGGCATACCGACTGCAAGCATTTAACTTCACCATCGAGCACTAGACGGAACGCAGAATATACTCTCAGATATGTTGCCACGCCCGTCGTTGGACGAGCTCATGCCGGACAATGTTTTAACGGTGCGCGCGGTCACAGTGGAGGAGAGGAACCTGCTGGATGATTAAAAGACAGATGAACTCTTGAAAGTACTGCGCTCTCACTTTCAGACTGGCACCAAGCCGGAGGCCTCGCCAAGAGAGGTGAAGGATCTCCTCAGGATCTGGGTCAGACTAGGGGTTGAAAACGATAACGTGATGGTTGCGACAGACGATAGGAACCTACCTTTTGTTCCACGGAATCTGCGAGAGCGGGTGATGCGACTAACTCATGATGGCGCCCATTTGGGATTCGAAAGAGTTTTTGAATTGCTGCTGAGGAGTGTTTTGGCCCACCATGAGGAAGGACGTTGCAGCACACATTCGGGAATTCCCAAATTACCGAACGGGTCGCGAAGTGGATGCACCGAGACCACCTATGCGATTGATTGAAGTCAATGAGCCACTCCAGTGTTGTGGACTGGATGTCTTCGGGCTCTTACTAGTGAGTCGATCAAAAAACAGTTACGTTCTAGTGACGATAGACCAGTCCACTCGCTGAGTGGAAGCCATACAGATCATGCATCAGACAGGCAAGACAGTGTCGCAGACATTCGAATCCAATGTGCCAGCAAGGTATGGAAGACGACAATTTGCGCTTACTCATCAAAGGCGCTGCTTCAAATCGAAAGCATTTAAGGCGATTTTGGACGGATGGGGCATCCAGCGGCGACGCAATTCACCGTACCACAGAATTAAACAGCGGTTCAACCGAACCATGGAGATGTGGATAAACAGCACGAAGTTAGCATGGGAGGGAACATTTCCTGAAGTTCTGCTTGCGTACCGGACCAGGATGCAGTCGACCACCTAGGTTTCGCCATTCGAATTACCATTTGGCCGAGAATCACGGATTGCGCTCGATACGTGCTCATCAAAACCGCGTGAGGGGGAACATCCGGCACTGCATCAAGCATGACGGCAAGCCATTTCTAGAAAAGGAACCAAAGCCCAACAAGCACGCAGTAAGGGAAACTACGACGCCAGGCATCACAAGTGGAAGCCGTTTAGGGTTGTTAAACCAGTCATGGTAGGGAACAAAGAGTACCCAGATAATGAAGGGCCAGATGCGAGCAGGTTCAAGGAACGCTGGAGTTTAGGGTCCTAAAGTTGTCGCGCACTTATATTTTGCCACCACCTCTACAAATGAACGAAATCCTCTCTAGTTAAAGCAAAACAAACTATTTGAACAATCCCCTGGTTTCACGAACGAGCTGTTAACCACCTCTATGAGCGTAAGGCAATGAGGTGCTGTTTGGGAGAACACAACGACCATCAAGATTATACTGCGTTGTGCTTCCTTGGTAATTCATTTTTGACACACGTTTGCGCCGGCTAGACGCAGAGGCTAAGTAACTGGAGTCATCCTATGTTGTTCTAATCCAACACGTTTCCTCAAAACTTCAGACAAACCAGGTGGGATTCAGTGGGCGGAAACCACCTTAGAATCGGGTGACAGTGGGTCAAGCTGAGGAGTACAGTCACAGCGAGTACGCTGAAAGCAATGACGGGTTCAGACGACTAAGCTCCTGCGGCTGTTACGTTTGTGTACTTTAGTACACAGGTTCCAAAATAGCACTGTGTACCCTATAGTGGCACCTACGTGCAGAGAACCGGTAGAAAGTATTCCGTACTATATGTTTCCCAAATCATAAGAGGTCTTAAAAAAGAAATTGCTGACGCCTACGCAAAACTATTGGTGGTAGTGCATAAAACGCTTACCAACCCATGTGACGAGCTTACTGTCTTGATCTCGCCGGCACGATAACGTTTAGGTTCGGTGTCAGATAAAAGCCCGTTAAAACTGTTTCATTAACTGCTAGCATAAAATTGTGTACGAAATACGCATATCTGCATAACGTCCATGTAATATTTGAGAGGTTTTAAGACCCGAACATTTCCTCTCACGAACAATCTACTGATAAAGGTTGAGATAAGGTTACTCATGTGATACTTGGTGATCATCGAGGATGTCCATAATTTAGGTTTCAGCGTTGAATGGAATAGTAGATTGGATGTGCCACTGCTTTTAGATCTGAGACTGTAAAGCAGCTAATAATATATTTTCTCTTTATGCAAATAATCCAAATGCTAGCATTCACAAAGTGTCTGGGAATAATGGGTGTGAAAGCCTAGATTTTCCGTTCAAGATTTCCCGAATGAATCGAACAAAATCTTCGAAAGAAAGGAAGCCGAGTCTGACTATTTTATGGTCAGATTAGAATACGCATTTTACCTCACGATCAGGTTAAAACGTTGGGTAAACGGAGACACAATCGTTCAACTAAGCCAAGCGACACGCATCCCACTCTGACTGATTGGCTGTGAGTCTGGTAATGTTAAGAAGGACCCCTTCCGGTTTCCGTGGTCCTGGCTTGATTCTTACAAAAAGCATAATGTGGGTTTTGTGTGCATTTGTTGAGGAAACTGTTCCGTTGTCATCCATTCCGCTGGTCACCACCATCCAGGCTAGATGACTTTCGATTTGTGGAAGTTCGCTGGGTTGCCGGAAATGAATGAAACGGAACGAAGTTGGAAGGCTGCTTTACCTCCCCTAGCTGATCTTTAGTCCTCCTTCGATACGCTTTTCACTTTCCAGCTGAAGTTCAACGGGTGACCGTAATAAACACCAAAAACGTGAGTTCAGAGCTAAGTACATTGAATTAGTTGCCACTGAATGTGTACTATATATGTTTAACACTGATATAGAAGCGATGACCCGGAAAGTCTATCTTCAGATCGTTCGTGAACTGGTCTAGGTGCCTTCACGCACAAATAAGGCGACAACAAATATTAGCCTAAGGTACCTTTAATGCAAGTTAAGCAATGCTTTTTAACGTAAGCAGAAAATAGACTGAATTACGTGAAAGAAAGTATATTTGTGTGTTATCTCGAATGCCATCGAAATGTACTAATACACCCGCTGGAACGTAGCGAAGTCATTTCTGTGCAACAACATTATAAAAATACTGCGGTTTGTCTTAGCTTGTGAACTGAAGGATTACAGCCAATAAGTGGAAGCTATTTCAATGGCACGATGTATTCGAATTCGAAGGCAGAATATGCGTTTTAGCAGGGTCATCAAGTGGTGTAGATCACATGGTTGAACACAGAACTATTAAGTTATGCTGCTTGGGGCTAACGGTGGTCGTGCAGCATCTAATTCGGTCATGCCGGAGATGATATGGAAGGCTAAATTATGGTCTTGAATAGACCAGACGGAATTCGCGTGGGTTGATTCCACTGATGTGTGGTGAACACGTTTGGCAATTTCTTAAGCGAAAACTCGGAGTGCACGGATCTCTGGGTCGATTACGTGCACACTGTCCAAGTGTTGCTTTGTACTGCATTGTGTTTGGCCTTTGTTTGAAGATCTGCCATGCCTTTCCATCGCTGGCAAGTGATTGAAAGCTTGAGATGATCATTTTCACGACTGCACTTATGTACACTAGGTATGATAGCGGTCCAATGTTGCGTCACATTATGCTTTATTCTTGCCGGCTATGATTCTCCTACTTTCTCACTCAATCGTCACTGAGAGAGGATAGCATCGATCCGAAGCAGGACAAGTTCTCTATTCTATAACACTGAGACGAAAAGATAATGCAGTGTTTCGGACAATCGTATGGTTTTGGGAAGTTCCGATATGTGGCAATAGTTTCTAGTTTGGCATTAACACGTTCAGTCCAACATACACGTGGTTGTGGTGCTCTCATATAACCATAATGGATCTGTTCAACTAACAATTCAGAATTTCTAGGATGATAGTCGCCATGGCTTTTAACGCATCGGAACGACAGTCTCCAGGTCGTTATTCATGGGTTCAGCAAGAATGATAACCTGGACTTGGGGTGATATCTTAGGGCCTACATATAAATGGCATTTTGCATCTGAGCAAAACATTTTTGAAAGTACAGAGCACAAAGCTCGATCACCATCACGATGGCTATTTCCGATGCCTATGATCTGAATGCTTGTGCATCAAGCGAACTATACTAACTGGAATAGAAATAGCCTCTACAGCATCTCTGATTTGGTTAAGCCTTGGTATGGGTGAGAACTTTGTGAAATAACTGTAGAGTGCCTATTTTTCTCCTATGTATTGAATTTTGTGTGCTTTGTGCTTGCCAGCATGTTATGTGTGGGACAGGAATTCCTAGCTACACCCTGATGACTTTGATAACCTATTTCCAAAACTGTTTGGGGTTAATCAGAACAATGTTGTTAGTTCCAGCTGGTGTGTTACCGTATCCTCACCTACTAGTTCGACGCAGTGGTTACGATGTAGTATATAAATACTGCAAGTGGGTGTGTTTGAAACTCAGTCGCTCATGGCCATATATTACTTGGTCTCACTCTTTATAAAATAAAAGCAGAAATAAACAAAGGGTTATCCTCCTTGGAACAGGACACTATGGTTTGGCTTTGGAACTCAGATTCGATGGTTTTCCACTAACCGGTTGATTTTTCTAATGAACCTGGTATCTTTCGTCAATGAATAATCAGATTGGTTTCGAGTTGAACCCGAAAATATGTCGTAATGTGTAGTTGTCTACGTTGCATCCTCCGAGCAATCTACATGACAAGCGTACGGAAAAGTACTTTAAATAATAACTGTGTACCAGCGACTATAAATTCCCCTCCGCAAACGTGAGGTCTAGGTAGCAGCGTTCTTCTATTCCAAAGTAGTAAACTACCAACTGGCTCTCCCATCCTATTGAGAAACGGCTTACGGTGAAAGGCTTAAGTCTCAACGGCTTGCATATTCAGTCCTGCTGCGAGGAAGCGTGGACGTAAGACCGTGTTAGGACGCTCTTGATAGTGTAAGCCAGTAGATGTGCCATCTATAATATGAACACTCGAAAGGCATGCGGGATGGTCACCAGGTACGTAATGTAGGACTTTAGATACGAATGACACCATACAGAGTTGAAAAGTTGTCCTTCCGGGTGAGCAGCACGACTATGAAAGCCAGGTCATCGTAGTGCTACAGAATTACTCCAAACTTCCCATTTGCGTAGATAGGTTAGAATCAGTGACCTCACTATGACTTTGTGTCTCGGTCATTATGACCATTTTCATAGAAGTTCAGGAGTGTTAAAGCGACAGCTTAGTGGGTCTCCTGATAAATTCTGATACAATATTAGATAAAAAGATCAACGCACTGTGTGGTAGCAATATGGCTGGAGGTACAGGTATCCGATATGGGTCAACGTTCTCTCTGAGAAGGTCGGTGAATACCCCTTTTTATTGTGACTCCCCCGATTAAGCATACTGCTGTCCCACAGTCTATACTTTCAATAAAAGCATAAGCTGAGTGAGCTATCCTTTGTGTATGTCGATCGGACCCTGTACACAATGAAACGGCGTCGATATTTAAATTTTATGTTCTAATATGCTTTCTGCTTGACCGGGAACTTTTAACCATCTATGGACAAAAGTTGGATGACAGACTGCTTCGCCACTTACGTCGCATTCGCGGCGATGATTTAGGTGGTAGCATGTTTAACGCCGGTCCCCAAGTGATACATCCGGTCTGCTTGTGCCTGATATGAAACCACTATGGTATCCAGCGTTGTCCACTGTGCGTACTGACTACCGGCAAACATTAATGGTCGATGCAAGAAGCGAAACCCATACTGCTAGTTAAGGTTGCAGGAGACGGTTCCATTGTGGAAGTGCCTAGGAGAACATTTATGTGTTTTCCAAAATATATAAACCAGCGAGTTGCAGAAAGCACTGATCTCCTACCAGACAAACCCCCATGAATTCTAGGTATGATACCGTAGTGTACGTCGTAGACATTATCTGGAAATTGTTGTACCCATATGGTACCGTTTGGTGCATTCACTCAAGAGTAGGCCTCTTACTTAATGAAGAAGCATAAGCCTGAAAAGGAGCCACTGTCAATTTAATCCATCTGCCTCCCACATATCAGTTGTGTTCAGTTCAATCGAACAATTATGCTCCGAACAGCAAAGTTCGGTGGATCCAGCTGCCACGATTCACATCGTAAGAATAAGAAGAAATAACAACGATGTGATAGTGGGGTGGAAGGCAAATAGAATGTAAGGAAAAGGAAAGCACGAAGTACGTTAAACTAATCAGAACGGAACGAAAATTAACAACCTTATGCAAAAAACAAGTGCAAGGACGCCACTGGCTGCATGACAGCGTCTCCAACCATTGGTGTGGACCATTCCGTGGCCTCCATCTACGGAGACGGCATGCTCCAGCTTGACCAAGTACCTCAGTCAATTCCTTAAAGCTTCTGTGCCACGTCATGGACTGGCCACCTCGCGGTTTCGCCCAACTTGGTACAGCCACAGCGTGTAATGCACGCCGAGGAAGCCGATCAACAGAAATACGGAGGATATGGCCTAGCCAACATAAACGATTATGATTCAGCAAACACTCGAGGCACTACACGTACTTTCGTGTCTGTCCTGGAAATGAAAGGTACGCCGCAGCGCAATCCGCTCCTGGTCGCTCGGCAGCCGCAAGTTTGGTGGGCCATGTTAAAAGACAGACCGGAAAACGTATTTCTCTCACCGTGTTGGGTTCGTACAGAGAATACTTCAGCACAGTACGTGTATTCATAGAGCATATTCGGTTCCAGTCGTCTCATTACCCTTTTTACCGACTCATTTCCGCGGCTCTTTGTAGGCTGTTTCGAATGAGTAATGAGGAACCGATAATTCGCTTCCGCTTTAACCGAAGAATGCATCAGATAACGCGCAAACTAGCTTTTGGCAACTCTTGGTATGATGTTCGTGAATTCGACGAAAGAAACTTTCGAAACCAAAGCGATCTTTTCGAGTAGTTGGTAACCTGAAGCAGTGCAAGTTTTGCACAACCATGAGAATCACCCTAGAGTAAAGTTGGAACAAACTGGGAATTCATTATTTCGGAAGGTTTTAGAACACCAACCTTTTGCAACTTGATTTGTATTCTAGAACCTTGTGAAGTTACAAAGGCGGAGTTCTCCGTACCTTTGCTACAGAACTATATTTACCTCTTAAAACCTGGGGCCATGAGAATAACAAATGGTCCACTCATCAAGGGGCGGTTGAGCATCGAGGTAAAAGTGAACAACTGTGTGACTCTCAGGTTGCCAAATTAACTTATATTGTTGTTGTCATCGAAAGGAAGGGTATGAGTACCTGTATAATTTACTTTGGCAACAGACCAGCTGACCTTAAGCTTGGAGCAATTTCGCAATGGATACATTGCAGCATTTCATATCTAAGCCACTGTATCTGTTGGCTGCAATCCAACGACATACTCAGATAAGCCTAGTCTCTAAGTTTTAACAGCGGTACCAAGTGATACTAATTTGCACCTTACTTACTTGCGCGACAGTTAGTGCATAAAGGTATAAAGCTGGCAACGTGCCACTATGTCAGACGAGTTTAAACGAAGACTTAGCGGACCATGTGTTCATCTTCCACTTTGTAGGATACGGACACACGGCACCCAGAACGGACCCGGGCAAAATGCTGACCATCATCTATGCTCTCATCGGTATACCCTTGGTCTTTCTGTACTTATCCAATATTGGTGACTATTTAGCTGATGTCTTCCGAGCGTTGTACTCACGAACATGCAGGAATACCTGTGAGAATTATTGCTCCATTTCACTCATTTCGTCAATTGCACATTCGTTTGTCAAACGATATCGAGGATCCCACCAACAGGCGATGAGTGCAGAGCAACCCCAACTGGATGCAGTAGTGAGCACAACCCATTCGCAAGGCAGGCGTCGTAAGCGTGTGTTGTTGAAAACCTTTTCCAACGTCGTGGCTGATGAAGGGAATACGGAAGAAGAGGAAACCAGTTCTGATGCAGTCAAGAACTTAACCGAACTAGATGCTGTTCCTCTTCCGGAAAGTGAGAAACCACAGGAGCCCATTAGGGCGTCAAAAGGAAACACATTTGGGGAACTTATTCGACGAACATGGATATACAGAATAATTCGGTCGCCCAAAGTGGCCACTCTGTTTAAAGTAAGTACGATTATTTAATTACCATACACCGTGCCAAAAGAAATGTTAGCCAATTTTTAGAATTGTGTCAATGTTTTTGGTTGGACACAAGGTGAATGGTTAAAAATCTGCCAGCTCGTATCACCACAGCTTCTCACCAATTTGATCCATGACATGTGAGTCACTGATTTCGCCGAAGGAGCAGAGTATGATAGAAAGTACATGCTAAATTTTACTTGATGGTCTGCTCTATTACTGGCGAAGAAGGTGCCATAGATCTCCACGTTGTATATTAGAAACAAACAATATTAATTATTAAACTCTGGTACACAAATGCTCCACAGGTAGAGAATTGCTCATTGACTAAGTGGCTCAGTGGACGAAATTGGCCGAAATCCCTACATTGTGGGTAGCGTTTTGCGCGAATTGGATTTTTCTTAACAAATTGAGTATCGGCTTTTGAACATGCAGAACACGCACTGAGGTAATTGTAAACTGAGACGCGAATAGCCACGTGATGCAAATGCACACAAGTCCACGAATGCGTATTCGTTCTGTGTAACCGTACGAGGAAAACAACCCAAGCTGGCTGTCCCGTTTGAGCGAAATTCAAATGATATGCGAGCAAAGATTTTAAGCCTAATCTGTCCGTAATCCACGCGTTCACATTTATCTCACTGAAGCAGCTAGCTATATTATGGATGTCAAATGAAGTAGTGTTTGTGTCACATGTTCGGCTCAGTCGAAATATTTACAGGAAAAGTTAGAGATAGCCGTGAAGGATTAGAATCATGGGATGAACGACCGAATAGGCCGCCGAACAGTAACTCACGCTTGATAACTGTGAGGTTTATAACCAACACAAGATAAGGGAGTACAAAAAATGACGCGACAAATCCATAAAAAGCTGCTTCGCTATCCAATATTGCAGCACTTGAATCTAACTGCCGTAAGTAGGAAAAAATTAAACTATCTGTAGTCAGTGTTTCTCCGGTTTGGCACAGCTACACAATATTGACTTCCTTCAGTGACGATGGGGAAGTGTGGAGTGCTGAAAAGACTAGAATGTCATAATAGAAAATCAACCACGTAAGCGCCACAGTTTTCAATTATCCTAATCCATTAGAGAAATCATAAGCTTCAAGGAATATGGTTGCGTATAAGAGTACAAATCCATGTGATAACATGCGCTTTCTTGTTTGGCCAATGGAATGAAAACGTTAATGTCATTGCGAGTGTACAGCTCACCTGGCGTGAACGACATCAAAACGAAGGCATTGAAGACAGCGGCCATGAACCTTGCCGAACCATTTGTTCGGTTCTTTCAACGTCGTCTCAATGAAATGCAGGTTCCAACAATGTGGAAACATGGACTAGCCACTCCTATTTACAAAAGTGGTAATCGTTCGGAACCCTCGAAATACCGTCCAACCACTCTCCTCCCAGTTTTATTCAAAGTAGTGGAACGCAAAATTGCAGAGGCGCTCATGGGATATGTTTAGAGCAACAACATCCTAGTGTCACAGCAACGCGGAATCCGCCAAAATCGATCCTACACTACAAACTTGATGCTAGCCCGAGCAAGCTGCACAGAGTCAGCCGATGCAAGTGGGAGCCGCTGTTGTCTACCTGAACTTCTCGGGAAAGTTCGATTGTTTGGACCACCGCACTCTCCTTCAAAAAATTCAAAGCTATGGAATCGGTGACTCTGTGCTCGGTTTCATCGGCAACTTCTTCACTCAACCTCAGCTAAATCTGAGAGTCCGCAGCTACATTTCCTACCCAATTGATGTCCAGTGTGACGTGTCTCCAGGATAGGTACTGGGGCCACGTTTATCCCTAACATTCACTAACGATCTTGCCAATGCACTGCAGTAGAATTTCTTATCATTTGTAGATGATGTCAAGATTTGGCATGGCATCAGGACATCGGATGATCACATGGCGCTGCAGAGCGATCTCCACAGGGTTTATGCGTTATCCTCCGATAACCGGCTCCAGTTCAACGTGACAAAGTGCAAAGTCGTAAGCATATCATATCAGCTTATCTATAATTATCGACTTAAGAACGAGCCGTTACAACGTGCTTCCCAAGAAAACGACCTCGGGTAATCATGAAGTACGATCTTGGCTGCTCGAGACAGGCTGAACAGGTATCAAAGAGAGCCAGTTAACATCTCGGACTCTTACGATGGGTTTTCGGGAATTATGAGCCATCAATCTTTCCACAAGTGCAGTACGCCTACTTGAGGCCCAACGTAAACTATGCGAACTAGGCCTGGCGTCCCTGGCGCAAGCACGACATCAATGCTGTTGAAGCTCCACAACGTAAAGCAACCAAAGTCTTTAGAAGGTTGTTTCATCTCTGCTGCCAGCGTAGACTGCAGTCCCTGAGATTGTACAGTGGTGAATATCGACGTCAGCGAGGAGATCTCATTCATGTTTTACTTAATAAGACGAACCCAACTCACCCATGTCGCAATCTGTTGCAGCTTAGCCAGACTACCAATCTGAGAGGTCATCAGCTCAAACTGGCTGAGCACTACAGTCGACTTGATAATCGACGAAACGTTTTCTCCCTCCGTGTTTCCTCGTGTTAGGAACACCCTTCCGACTCACGTCATCTCTGCCTCTACATTCTCGTTATTCAAAAACGCCTTGATGAAACGCTTTTCAGCTTGCTTTACTTGACATAATCCGTTCTACCTGGAGGACGAAACAACGCAAACCTAACCATGGGTTTAACGGCCCTCTCCGCAACGTGGCGGTGACGATACATGCAGAAGCTTCCATGTGCGTAGCCTAGAGGTATCTAAAGTGAATGAACATACCAACTCTGTCACATTAAGCAACACACAAGTGAGCGTTGTCGTTTGCTTTTTTCTTTCTGACACATTTTTTGAACTATAACAGCTCTCTCTACTATTTTGTGTGTGCACATCCATTTCCCATTTCAAACTATCGTTATGCAGTAATGCATTTAAGTCGGTAGACGCTCAAAATAACGATTTGCTTATTCGACGATCCTTTAAATTCAAAGCAGTTAGTTCCCTTCAGAAATTTGAAAAGCACGGTAAGAAGACGAAAACTGGTAGATGCATGCATTTCGTATTGTCTCCTCAGTACCATTAACAATAACCGGTATGCAACTGTATACTTAAATATCCGCGTGACCGAGTAAGCATGAGGTGAAAAATGAATGAAGGAAGTTCCACCCCTATGTACACGGCAGTCTTAAGCTGATAAATAATTGCTTTTGAACACACAGCGCCGGCTTCATCCGGCTTATCGCAACGGCCTCGGCGAAACGGAGGAAACGGGGATTAGGGTGACGTAACACAAGTGTGAATGCTGATCCAAGCTCTATCCGGTGACGCGTAGTCAGTAGGTGTTTACCTATTGAGGAAGATGGCGGCTTGCGCAAGCACGAAAGTTCAGTGGGGCAGGGATGCTGGTCAATATCACATTGAACTCATCGTGGTACCTGTTCCTTTATTCGGGAAGTCAAAGACCGATTGGTTCTGCCTATGTAACTGTCTCCGCAGCCGCACACGAATTTGCGTAGGCAGTGTGAGTTGGCCCCTATCGGTTGAGCTTCCTTCGTTGGAGGCGCCGGCAAGTTACAGGTTCTACTGATGGCCACAACCTGAGCAGCACAGTAACTTCTCTGCATAGCGGAGAATAAACCTTTTGCGGTTTTCAATACAGTAAAGTCACCCTTGAAAGACAACTCGATATAGATCTTTTTCTTGGCTGCCGTATGCACCAAGTCTTTTGGGCCTCGCTGTTGGCTGTATCTCTCTATAAATCTAAGTGGATAACCAATTGCAACAAATGTTGTTGTAATTAACTCTAGCTCCTCGGCTAGACAATCAGCCGAGTAAATTCGTCTAGCACTACGAACACCTACTGACTACGCGTCATCCGATAGAGCTCGGATCAGCATTCACAATTGTATTACGTCACCCTAATCCCCACTTCCTCCGTTTCGCCGAGGCCGTTGCGATAAGCCGGATGAAGCCGGCGCTGTGTGTTCAAAAGCAATTATTTATCAGCTTAAGACTGCCGTGGACATTAGGGGTGGAACTTCCGTCATTCATTTTTCACCTCATGCCTTTTCCTTCACACGCATATTTAAGTATGTAGTTGCATACCGGTTATTTTTAATGGTACTGAGGAGACAATACGAAATGCGTGCATCTACCAGTTTTCGTCTTCTTACTTTGATTTTCAGATCCTTTAAATGTTAATTTTTACTCCAAACATCCTAATGGACTTGTCAAGCATTTGCTTTTCTACCGGAGATGAACCAGTGTTCATTTTTCAATGTTCACTGGACGCTTCAGTCGTATTTAGCTGTAGGAAATGTAACAGTACCAGGATATCTCTTTCACAAGCGTGTTGCAATAACTCTATATGCAGAGCAATTCAGTCGTATTCCGTACTCCGGGTTAATATGACATGAGTTCATCAAACGTGATTTAAGTTTTCTTCATACTCTATTCAAGTTCTGATAGGGTGATGTAAATACTGACCAGGTATATTTTATATACGAAGCAAGTTATTTAAAGGTGCAGCTGAATACTCGTTATAGTTGAGAATTTTCTCTCATACTTATGAGGCTTTCACACAAATGCGTTGGAGATATAGATCCGGAACAAAACGGAATGGTGGCTTTTTAAACATCTGTTTCGCTGAAATAAGCTTCACCTCCGCACCACATACGCGTTGAACACGCGTACTGCTGTATTGACTGCCTTCGGTGCAACTGTGGTGAATGGTATCCCTTTCTGGCCTTCAGTGTTAACCAGTGCATTAAGCTCTAGATGATATGAACAAGTAAACTCAGTCTGAAATTTCACTTCCCACTGAGCTTCATCTGCTTCTCCAACTCTGTTCTAAATGGCATCTTACTTACCACACAGCAATCTGCTTTTGTTAAGTGAATCCATCTGCTCTTATGTCCTCTATCCATCCGTTTTACCGAAGGACAATAATTATTCCCCTCCGGTATAATTAAGCCCAGATGACTGGTGAATGACTAGCCGTGTGAAAAGCACACAAGTTATCAGCACAGTTGAGCCACAAACAACCACATTGGCATAGTTTGTTCCTGTGATTTTTCAAAACCATCCCAGCTACGTTTGCATCAATCCGTGAGGCAGGTTTTCCTTGGAAAAGCCCGCTTTTCATACTAACTGCAGTGCCTTGACGAACTCGATGGCACCAAAATCTACGAATTACCGAAGGATCAGCCTAGACCACTACACCACATATCATAAAAACGGCTGCGAGTGGTCGTCAGTGACGCAAAGCTTGTCTACGTAACGCGGCCGAACACCTGTTCACTTGTGGTGGAGGTTAGCAAATCACTGTTGTTGGCCGAATAGTAGTTTGCAAACAATCTTCCTAGAATGTGTAGTTTGCTGAAGTCTTAATGGTCAGAGTAGCTTACTCTTTGGAGCAACATGTTTAGGCCGCTGGTATAAAAAAGTAACCCGGAAATTTCCAATATGCATTTACTTGTCACGCACTTTGGGCTAGTTTCTATTTTGCAGTTATACATTCACATGCTTGAGATGCGATTGCCGCTTTACGATCGCTTCTATATCTCTTTTGGTAGGACGTAACCTTAATGCCTACGTGTTTACTCGATTTGCCACTTAGTTGGTAACGTTGGATTTAGCTTTGACCTCTGGTATGCCGTTGTGTCCCCATTGCTTTAAGGGTTCCAGTGAATTCGATGCTTACCATGAGCAACCTAGATGGTTCATGGAAGTGCTTCATAGTTGTTCCATGAAGGTCATTGCATAGTGTGAGTCATACCTCAACAGCATGCCAACAAGGTTTGTGGTTGTATTTTTGGCGGAATGAGAGGTACTTTCAGAAATTTTTAGGACTTAAATAGAATTCAGAATAACGAAGTTTAGTCCAATTACCATTTCAGAATCGAGCTACTTCTCTGTGCATGCCGTTTGCGCCACGGATTGAAGAAGCTAACTTGTTTGGGGGAATGTCCGGTTCTGATGGGTCCACGAAGGGACAACGTGGTAGTTCAGTGCCCCCCAAATATTGGCATCCATCTGACCGGGTGCAGATTGAAGGATTCTAGGTGTAGCATTTGAGGCCCTAAATACTGCAGTCTCATTTCGTCACAAATCTTTCCTATGCTTGTTATTGACAATGGCTTGCTTATTGGGTTGAGCAAACACTCTCAGGCAAAATCAAGCAAATACATGCTTAGACTAAGAAGGCAGGTGTTGTATGAAAATACACATGTCTACAGTGTTGCGACACGAGCGATTCTGCTGTACAGCTGTGAGACTTTGCCCGTTCGCAGGAGTGACGTTCAGCAGCTGTCTGTCTTCCATCACCGCTGCCTGCGAAGCACAGTTAGGGTTCGTTACCATCATCACATCAGTAATCAGGAGGTCTCTTTGCGAGTCCTCAGATCTAACGAACGCCGCCGACCGATTGCTCGCATCATCTCACTGCGGAGGATTCTCCGGCTTGGGCATGTGCTCCGCAAGCCTACCCAGCGGTTACCACGACTAGCTATATTTACGAGCACAGGCGTGGCTTGGAAGCGTCGAAAACATAGGCAATGTAAAAGTTGGATCTAATGCCTTAAGGCACAAACGTTGAAGCAGGCAGTTGTTGGGCATTACCGACTGCCGGGTTGGGGACCAAACGATCCCGAGCACATCTGGTTACAAACGCTGGAGGTTAAGGCAAAGGACCGTACGTAAAATCGCACTTACAGTGTGACTGTTCTTCCCTAACAGTTGTTTTCCATTTCAGTATATTTATTTCTCTTATTTATTGTGACACGAAACCGATTGTATTGTAATTGGTGAAGTGTTGAATATATATATATATATATATATATATATATATTTGAGGACTGCTAGATCAGGTTATTCAGATGGCGGTTGAATTGTTCGCTGAGCTTGGCAATTTTGTTGCAAACGTTTCGTCACCAATCGAAGTGACATCATCAGTGCGTAGTAGTGGCGTAAAGCAGCGTAGAGTAGCGTAGAGAAGCCTAGGTGAGAGTGCACTGAGCGTGGAACGCGTGCGTTTTTATACAACCGTGGTTGGACATGGACCCGAGCAATCCTATTGGTTGCGACTTCGATCAGCGTTTAGCTTGGTTGATTGGCAGATGACCTTTGACCTCGCCTCCTTGTGTTTCGTGGCCTTTGTCTGCTTGCTCATGCGAGCGAGTCTGCCGTCGGTCCTGGCCGTCTAGCCACACGTTCCACGGGATTCAATCGATCGAGTTGGCGGTCCTTCGTCATTAGTGTGGCGTATGCTGCGTCCAGTTCGATGTGTCCATTGATTGAATGCGTTGTAGAGTACCGGGCTCCTCTACGCTACTGCACGCCACTCAACTACGCAATGATGATGTCACCTCGATTGGTGACGAAACGTTTGCAACAACATTGCCAAGCTCAGGGAACCATTAACCCGCATACATATATGCTTAATTACTAGTGTCTGACTGTTAAGCATACTCGATTGAAGCAACTCCGACGGTTTTTAACTCAATGTTACAGACTGGATATCAGTTTTGACCAAAGAGGTGGCTAGGCTTGCTGGTATGTCTGATTGACACCTATTCTTTGGTATTTACAACGATTAATCTAGCGAACTGCCAACAAAACGCAGGAATAATTTCCACCTAACCTATCTGTATTGTAGTGGGATATAATACATAGGTTTTCTTACCAAACCAGCCTTGTGCTCCGAAGTTATTATTCTGATTGAAGTAATCATCCACTATATGAAAGCGATTGTACTTCATTTCAAACAGGGCGACGAGGCTTTTTATCCACTGACTTATATAAATTAAAGCTCACACTACTCTATTTATCATTTGGATATTGTGGCGACTTTGCGGTGGCTGATCAGTACCACTGGGATAATGACAAGAGTAGCCGCATGTGCAATACGGCATAAGCCACTGCAAATCTCAGTGCCGTGTTCATATTCAAATGTATATTTCGGATGAGACTGCTACGGCAGATGTGCAGCCAAATCCACACCATTTTCAGCGAGCCATGGCAAGATGGTTTTAAATGGATAATGAGTGAATTCTAATGTTAAAACTTGGGAAGTATATTATGCGACATCCACGTGCATCGCGATGTTGTATGTGAGGATCCTCCCACTCTCAGTTATCCCCGTTTAAAATCAGTCCAAAAGGTCGGTACCGATGGGTTTTCATTTCTCAAATAATGAAATTTAAAAGGCGAAGCCGTGGGGTGGAGCTTGCTGATTCCGCACCCCCCCGGCAAAACAAGCAACGGCGCAAACTTGGCAAATGCCGTTTTGTGTCAAACTGCAAAGCCGATCTGCACATAAGTGTTCGGAATCTATAGATAACATCGGGGAGTAAATTAAAACCGTAAAAAGTGTGACCATCGAGGGATTACTCCCTCGACAGAATGGATAGTTTACCAATAGAGCGCCAGTATTGAAGGTGGAGGCATTGTCAAACATCCGATCTAAATAAGGGCCTGCGATCTTATCCTTTACAGCTGAACACAAGCGACGTCCGTACAACTTTGTGCTTGTAGAACTTTTCCTCTAGAACCATTCAACTAGTCAACACGCCCTTCTGTACCAACGCAGCGAGCCCCATTAATGAAATGATTGCATAATGAACATTTGTCTTTCACCTTACCACACTGCGACGCGCAACCCATCCACACCACAAGTACTTTAAATTGACCACAAACCTGTCATAAACCGTTGTGCCAAGCCATGACCATCATGACCCGGGGGCTTAGTGGAAGCGGTCAAGATTAACATCTCAATGGTCCGGGTTTCGATGCCTGCTATCTCTAACTGATAAAATTCCATCGAAACAAGTCATAGCAAACAGTGTTTTCGGGCAAGCAACGCTCAACGCTTACATGAAGAGCCTAATATAGTTCAGTATCATGCCTAGGTATTTTACTGATGTGGCACAGTGTAATGCAACGTCGTCAATAAACAGCTTGGGACACTGTGTAAGGAGCTGCACCTACGTTTCTAATTTGTGTAGCGAAAATAGAATATCATGGCACTTTGATGCAGTAAGAGACAGAGTACAAGCTTCCAACCACATATTGAGGTCATTCAGATGGCCTTGTAGCCTGAGTGAGAAATCGGCGGTTCGATGATTAATGCTCAGAACAACGTCGTCAGAATATTTTAGTAAGGTCACTTCTGTGAAGGCTGTCATTAAGCTAAAGTAAGTGGAAAGCAGAAAAGGCGACAGAATTGCCCCCTAATGAACATCGGAGTTGGGGTTTGGTGTGGGACAAGCATCTGCCGCTGAGTCGCGTAGTCTGAGTGAGCCCAGTAAAATAATCACTAAACAAATGGGCGAAGTAGGAGTGTACTCCTTGAATGTATAGGCCTTTTCGCAGCAATTCTCAGTAAACGTAGCCGAACGCATTGCCATAATCAAGGAAGCACATACGAGTTAATTTATCTCTATTGTCGAATGACGGCGGTACGGGACATACGAGGCAGGCCACTAGACCTTGAACTGTGGTAAGCGAATCGCAGGGGGGTCAATGGAGTGAGTTTGGGACCTCATCAGTACAAGAATGATTTTTTCAAGAACCTTCAAAGTAAAAGAAGAGCAAGCGATAGGTCGATACTTATTGAGTTGATACTTCAGCGCTGGTGTAACACTGACACTTTTCCAACAGTCAGTGATTTTGCGTTGTTGCATATACATTGTGTATGTAGACGCAAGAGGCGTTGCCAAACTAACAGCACATAATGTAAGTACGATGGGAGATAATTTATCCGGACCGCTGGCTTTATCGGAACGTGGGCGTTTTAGGAAATTATTCACAACTGTACTGTCGAAGGGAGGCAAAGAGTTCACGGAAGCCAGAACTTACTAACAGTAAGGCTCTGGGATTATTGCAATATCGCGATTACCTAACTCCTCGCTCAATTCCTCTACATTCGCATTGAAAAAGGCGCAGATTGAGTAAATCCGTTAAACAGTTTCAGCATCATCTACAGATCGCGACAGCTGCCGTTCCCAAGAATAGACTGATTATACACTTGGTTACCTCGACGTAGCTCCTCCTTGTTATGAGTAGTAAGAGAGGGGTGCCATCTTTTTCTTTAAATGTTTTCTTCTTATATCTGCACAGTCGCTTAACGTAAGGGGAGGAGAACCTGTCAGCCCGGATGTAGAGTTTCCCAAGGACAGTAGATGTCAAAACAGAATTTCAGATAACTGGGATGTTATTAACTCCAGGGGAGCCATGTTTACGCTACGCAATGACCCTCTTCAGTAAAGCTTCTGCCGTGAGTGATATGTGAGGGAGTTCTGGGGTGAGACAATCATTTTCATAAGGTTAGGTGGCCAGTGATCGCACTGAGAGGTTGCGGCATAGTGCATGCGCAGAGTATTTGCCGCATCCTTCTATGTCCGTGTGAGTCCGTCCGTATGAGTCAGTCCGCTGTTTGAAGAGGAGGAATTTCCCGTTTCACCTTACCTAGACTGTTGACGTGTGGATACAGAAGCTTGTGGTTTGAGGCCGTACGCACTGCCAACTCCTGCTGGTACGCCATTCTATCCTCACGAACAATGCACAATGACCAATGATTTATCACGGGATAAAAGCAAGTGCTTGACACGTCCCGTGGGATGGTTGGGGTGAATACGATGAATTCAAAACATATGTGGGTCATCTACCGAACGTCTGCCGAGATGAATACTTTGATAAATAACATCAGTGTAAAATTAAAATGTCGAGCGTAAACGTTCATAAATACACTGGGGTGCAGTGATCGTTGATATAATGCGTGAGAAAGGGAAAATATGGTCGCTCACTTGGGTCCATTTGATACATAAATCCTGTTGTAAAGCATGCTTGGCGCGGAATCCACAATTGAGGAGTTTATCTAACAAAGTGTTGGAAGCTAAGAGCAACATCTGATCGTTTTTGAAGATCTCCAAGGTAGGGGAGGACACAACTGAGTCTGGGAGTGCGTTTTAGGGTTGGTAAACCCGAAGGGAAAAGTAATTCCGTCGACACTCTAGACGGCTATATTGTTCCTTCAATTTTAAGCAGTTCCCCTGAGCTGCGCGTTGTGGTTAGGGTTCAGCAAATGGCGGCTTACGTGTTTGCGGTCACACAATATCTGATACGCTAATATGAGATCGCCGCGCAGCCTTCGATAGCGTCCGCTGAAAATTCCCAGCAATTTCAACCTTGGGTGGTAAGAGTGCTAGCAAATGCTCTTTACATTCTTTGTCGGTTTTCGTAGTAATTCGTCTAACGTCGCTAGGTTGCGCTTCAACTAAGGTTGCCAAGCTTGGATAGCGTATTCGGTATGCGGGCGTACGTATGAATTGTGCAACCTTGGGAAGATTGATAGGTCAAGTCTCCCAAATGCCCTTCGCAGCATGTTGACGTGCTAGTTGCATCTTTTCGCAGCTACCTCAGACTGTGTTGAACAATTGAGGTCGCTCTGTACGAGCACACCAAGGTCACGTTCCTGGGAGCTATTCTGCAATCCGTTTGTCCCAAGTAAGTAGGTGTAATTATGTCTATGGCGTAATTGTACAACGCGACATTTGTCTACGTTGAATGGTAGGGCGTTTTGAACTGACCAGTTCGACACCGTGTTAAGATCGCACTGGAGTCGTTTGTGGTCCTCCGGTCCTCTGATCCTTCGCCATATCTTGATATCATCAGCGAAAAATAACAAATCGGAAGCATCTTATCGCGCCAAATCGTTAATGAACACCAAGAACGGACGACCTCCAAACACCGAGTCTTGGGGTACACCACACACCACGTCGATTGCATCGGACAATGATTCTCGGACTCTCACCTAAAGCCGTTCGTTCGAGTAAAAAATTGTTAATTCAACTCAGGATTGGGTCACCAATGCCGTATTTCCGAAGCTTCTGAAGGAGAATGCGATGGTCTAAGCGATCAAATGCTTTTGAGAAGTCCAGGTAGATGAGATCGACTCATGCTCCATCATCAACAGCTTCAGTCCAGCTATTACGTGCAATTAATAGGTTAGTATTGCATGAACGCTTTTGACGAAACCCATGTTGCTCTGGGGCTATTAAGTCGTGGCTTTCCAGATACTGCATCAGCGCATCTACGATGATTGATTCCATCACTTTGGATAGTGAAGGAAGTAGTGTTATTGGACGGTAGTTGGTAGAGTCAGATCGGCTACCACTTTTATATAGGGGAGTGATGACCCCAAGCTTCCATACTGGTAAAATATGGTTATCTTCTAGACATCACTGCTAGAAAACAGTTAGTGGTTCTGCTAGATCACTAGCAATCGGCTGCAGAGCCTTTGGTCGGATATTGTCGATTCCAGGAAAACTGTGGATACGCAAGGATAACAACCTCTTCAACACAGCTTCCGCAGTGAAGGTGATGTTGTCTAAACCCGACGGGGGAGTAATAGAAACGAGGAGAGTATTTGGGCTCGTTACCTGCTGAAAAGTTTAGGAGCAATGAAGCGGTAGGAGATCAGCTGCTTCCATTGCTGATCGCGTGCACCCATCAGCTGTGACCAGTGCTGGAATTTCCCGCTCCACCTTTCGAAGGCCGTTAACGTGCCTATACCGAAGTTTGCGGTTCTTGCGGAATCGCTTCATTAACTCCTGCTGATACATGACCTTGTCTTCGCAGATCACTTTCACACAGAAGTTACGATGTGTCACGTATGCAGTCCAGGTTTCGGCATTCGAGCAGTCCTTGTGACCTCGCCATGCCAAATCCCTCCGGGACATATATTTACGTGTTCTGCTCCTCAGAAATGAATTATGCTTGTTTTGGGTTGGAAGCACTTCTGTTCCGATGCGTGCGCTACCACTATGCCAAACGTCCTTGTAAAGTTTCCCAGGCAACATCTGGCGGGCAATCGGTTAAGAAACTCCAAGACGTATCCTCAACAGGCCAAGATAACACATTATAGTGCGTGACAATATGCATTTTATCATCCTCCTTTTCAGGATACTCCGCATAACACATATAGTCAAAGAGTAGAGTAACCTGATCACTACGACCCAGTGGTGTGCTTGTAACTATTCCGTCAAACATGAGTTCTTCGTTAGTGAGCACAAGATCCAGTATTGAAGGCATGTTAGCAGTTCGAAATCTGATGGGAGAGGTTACGCGGCTGTACAGAGGGTGGCTAACAATTAGCTCTTGCAAGCAGGCTTTAAACTGCATACCGTCGGTTGCTGACTTTTCTATGTTGTGCACGTTAAAGTCTGCAGCGATAAGAATGTAGGTGTAGGACTTGTTCAAAGCAAAAGGAAAGATGTGGTTCAATTTGGAGACCATTTCCGGTGTTGTGTTTGGTGAGCGGCAAATCGCGGTTAGTCACAGTCTGTGTG